>OY979710.1:30342036-30942036 GCA_963855925.1 Inga laurina
ATGATAATGGAATAGGATTTTTGTGATTTTGAAACTTCCATTGGATTCCTTGAGTGATTTTGTGTGGGAATAAGCTTGGTTGTTGATTTTGGGATTCATTTGGATCAATTGGGAAAAGTTGGAAAATCTGTTTTGTTTAAGCTCTGTTTTTTGCTGTCAGTTTGAATGAGCGTTTTGAATGACCAAATGATATTGGAAAATTATGAAACATTCCAGACTTAGAGTTCACATCCCAAGCTTTAAAATGGTTATATATTTTGTGTCATTTCGTTTAGTATTCTATGAGATATGGTTGTCCAAAGTTTGGGATTGAAACAGAACTCTGTTTTGGAGTAGTGTGTAGTTTTTGGTGATTCTGTATTTGAGTAGTGATTTCCAGTGATGGGCTATATTTTTCCTTGAAAGAGAACTCATATACCTTTCATTTGGCTTTGAAATCACTCCGTTTCGATTTTTCTAGGATTAGTTATGAATTTTTGAAGTTCAGCCAAGAGTCAGGAAATTTCTTGGCCGCGGCCCAAACCTTTCTGGCCTGATTCGGGCCGCGGCCCATGAGTGGCTGGCCGCAGCCCACGGCCTTCTGACCATATTTGGGCCGCAGCCCAAGGAAGGGCTGGCCGCGACCTACCCCTGTGTTCCAGCACTTTGTGTTTTTGAAAAGTGACCTTCAACCTTTTGTTTCCCAACCTTTTAGGGCTTTCATTAGAGACATTTGTGGCCTCTTAAGAGTCCTAAATGATAACCAACTTAGTGTATTATGGGATTAAGTAATTGGAAAAGAGATTGATCAATTGTCCCTAATTTGGTATAGGATTTGATATCTACCGAACGCGTGAGCCCACTGTGCCAAAGATTGTCAGGAAAGATACAGGTAGCGACTCATCTCTTATACTTTGTGTAAATGTATTGTATGTTTGCTTGTCATTCATTGTGTGGATGCTACTGCTACTGCTTTGAGATGCCTTGTGGAGTTTAGTGATACATTGTGCTTTGAGATGCTTTGTGGTGCTTTGTGCTTCGTGTTGCTGCTACATAGTGTTCACTGCGAAAGCGGGCATTGTGCATAGTGAATACAGCGAAAGCTGGCATAGTGTTCACCACGAAAGTGGGCGTAGTGCATTGTGATTACAGCCGTGAGTGCTGTCGTATGTGGCGCCAGCCAGAGATCATTGTGAAGCTGTTGAACATGATGAACATACATGCTTTATGTTTATATATTGTATGAGTGACTTGTTGCTACTGGGATTCTTTAGAATCTCACTCTTTCCATATGACTAACCTTTTTAGACAGGGCAAGTGGCTCGAAAGGGAAGCGACCAACCAGAAGTGGTTAGGGCTTAGGGACATTTTATATTTGGATGTTGGTTATCCTTGTTTTGGTTTTGGGATTACTAAGTGTATATGAGATGTAAATAAATATTTTGGATATGTAATCCCCATTTTTGGGAACTCGCAACCCATGTTATATATGTAGATGAACCCGGGGTTTGCCGGGATTTTAGTTTCCGCACTCTGATATTTCTTATGTAATTTGATTTCTCAAGTAGTTATATCCGCATGTGAATGTCAGACCCGGAATTAATACGTTTTGAATTGATTTTGAAATACCTCATCCTGAGTTGAGGGATTATAAATTGTTGTTTTGATTTTATTGGTCTCTATTTCACTTAAACTTCGAAATCCGGATGTAATTACCGTGAGGGGGTTACAGTTCTCCTCTATTGTGACTTCCCTTTGTCAGTGTCGTGAATTTGAGGACTTCATTTTAACATCAGTTGATGCCACCATGATTTTGGGTAGAAACTCACTCCTTAGTATTCAATCGGGTTAGTGTTCTATTAATTAAAGCCTCAACTTTCAGCTTGTATTTGCTTATTCTCAACAATATTAACTCTAAAAATATAGTTAGACACAAAATAATTGCAGAAAAAAGTAATTAAGGTGAAAGAGAAAAATGTATGATGACTTTATTACTATATACATTTTTCTTGTTTTAGACCAAAAGTAAATAAGATGCTCTGACTTGTGATATTTGGCTTGGTGTAATATCAATCTAAGTTCTATTTAATTTACTGTGATTGTTTGATTGTCAATTTCAAATGGTGCATGTTAAAATTCATTAAAATCTCTAAAACTCTATGGTTGTTGTTTTTTTGTCTATCATTTTGCTATTGGATATAGGGTGCTACAAGTGTTGAGATATATATGGATCATAGTTGGATAAAAGCTAGACTAACGAGTGTTGAATATGATAATGGGGTGAGGGGTTTTTTAGACTTCGCTAGAAGAAATGCCGATGATGGTAGTGGAAAGTTTTATTGTCCTTGTGTAGTTTGTTTGAATGAGAAGCGACTAAGTGCTACAGATATATATACACATTTAATTTGTGAAGGATTTTGTAAGAGTTATACAATATAGGTATGGCATGGTGAAGAATTAGAAATGTCAAGTTCATCTCAACAGGGGAAGTGGCCTTTGATGATAATGACATGGATATGAATAATCGGATAGAGGATATTATTCGTGATATGAGAGAAGAGCAAAATTGGAGAACCTTGACATCCAGGTGATTGCTAAAGAAAATGATGCACAAAATTTGAGAAGGCGTGTGGATTAGAAGATATCCGATGGAAAACCTTGACATCCAGGTGATTCTTCTTAATGGAAGAAAATCGATCAATTATTTCCCACCTTCGGTGAAGAACCTAGAAACCTTAGGCTTGGGCTTAGCACGGATGGCATGAATCCTTTTGGTAGCATGAGCAGTATACATAGTTCATGGCATGTTCTGTTGGTAATTTACAACTTATCTCCTCTATTATGCATGAAATGAAAGTATATCATGTTGTCTATATTGATTTCGGGACCAAAATGACCCGGAAATGACTAGATGTTTACCTAGAACCCTTGATTGAATACTTGAAAGAGTTGTGGGACGAAGGTGTTGAGGTTTTTGACGCGAACAAGAAGGAGGTTTTTAAAATGCGAGTCATGATCTTTTGTACTATAAATGCTTCCCTGCATATGGAAACTTGTCAGGATATAGTGTTAAAGACCATAAAGCATGTCCGATTTGTAAAGAAAGAACATGCTACCATCAACTTCACCATGGAAGAAAGATAGTTTATCTTGGCCATAAGAGATTTCTTAGATGAGGCCACCCTTACCACTAGCGGAGTCACTGGTGGGTGTACGAGTGAGGGCGATACCATGAAATTTGATACAGAAGTAACATTGTGTTGATACCCAAAAGTCCCGGTTACCACTAGCGGAGTCACTGGTGGGTGTACGGGTGAGGGTAAAGCTATGAAAGTGGATATAACGAATGCTAAAATGTTTGTGTATACAGCTGAGGCCGTCGTTTGATGTATTAAGGTTGTGGTGTTTTGGGGTTACTCCCGAAAGGGGTAACTAGATTGAGTTAAGCAGAGTGGTGGCCTATGCTGCCCAACTGCCGAGATCTTATGATATGGCTCATGATTTAGAGCCTCCAGATATCGAGATGCACTAGCCACTCATGAATTAGGGGGCTTGCAATGATTGTGGTTATGTTATGATGGTTTTATGGCAATCGTATGTGGAAGCAATTGCATCTGTTTGGAAAAAAATATGGTGATTTGGTTTGTGTGGCAATCGTGAAATGGGCCGATTGCAGTTTGGGGCAATTAAGTTGCATAGATTCTTGCGAGAATCGGATTTGTGGAGTATCATTTGTGTGTGGGTGGTCTAGAAGAGACCATCCCAATATGAAATGAATTGTGAAACGGAAGCTGTCGTGAAGAAGCATCCGTTGTTTTTGGATTAAGTGGTATCACAAATTTCGAGGACGAAATTTATTGAACGGGGGGAGAAATGTAATACCCCGAATTTTGAGACTTGAGCTTAGAGAATAAGCCTGAGATTAGTGGATTGCTAAGCCCCGGTTTAGCAAGATCCCAAATTGTGATTAGGGTTTAATGACTACAAAAGTGGACGTGGTTAGTGATTAATGAACCCTTTTAGAGAATATAAAGTGGATTGTAGTCGCTTGTGTTATGAGCAACGCCAAAACCCTGTATTTGAGTTCAATTGTGGATTAACATCCAAATTGACTTAGAATAGAGGGAGGAATTGAATGGGATATTGTGATGAAAATGGTGTCATGTTGTGGTATTTAATCATTGGAATTGATTTAAATTGGATTGGACACATTGGTTGCAAAAAATTGGAAATGTTGTCCAGTGTGAATTCTGTCTGGGCAGTCTTCTCGTGTGGACGTTTTTACCAGGCCAATGATGTCAGAAAATTATGAAACTTTCCAGTCTTAAATTTCACATCCAAAGCTTCAAAATGGACATATAATTTGTGCCATTTCGTTTTGGGAACTGGGAGATATGACTGTCCAAAGTTTGAGGTCGAAAATGGACTCTGTTTTGGGGCAGTGATGAAATTTGTGTAATTCTGGATTTTTGTGGTGATTTCTAGTATTGGTAAATATTTTTCCTATAAAGAGGACTTAAATAGCTTTCATTTGGCTTTGGAATCACCTCATTTCGATGTTTCTAGAATTAGTTATGATTTTTCAAAGATTGGGCAGAAAATCTGCCAGAAAATCCGAAAATGCCAATTTTGGGAATTATGACATCATCAAAAGGCAAGATGACATAAGCATGGAATTAAAACATCTTCTCATCATCTTCAGCTGCTCATTCACGCACAGCACCTGAACATAGTGTGAGAAAGTTGAGAGAGTTTAGAGAGAGAAAGAGAAGAAAAATCACAAGGTAAGCCGATTTCTCCGACGATTTCGCTCCTAACGCGTATAACTCCGACTCTAAACTACTCCTCTTTATTCTTTAAGGTTTGGAAAGCTCAAATTTGGTGTTTTGAAAGTTAGGGTTTTTCAGCCATATTGGGGAAAAGCCAGAAGGAGCTTGAGGTAACTTCCAAACTCTTGTATATTGACTATTCTAGCTGCTGTGGGCAATTTAATCGGTGAAATTTCGCCGGATTGCCGTTGGTTTTAATTTATGGAAATGGGTTGTAGGGGACTTACCTTACTTGCATGTATTTGATATCTTTGCTTGTGTAGTGATGTATGTGATTGCTTTACTTGATTGTGTAGAGCATATTTGAATAGATGAAGCTCTGTTTCTGTTTTACTGTGGCCATAGTTTTGTTACATGAAATATTGAGCATACAGAAATATCATTATGGGGCATGCATCTAGATAAAGCTAACATGTCATACACATAGCATCTATCATGCATGCATTATGGTATCTGTTTCCTACTGAGATTCTCTCGAATCTCACCCTCCCTTACCAACAATTTAGACAGGGCAAGTGGCTTGTGGAGGAAGCAGCTAGGACTCCTTCGAGATGAGATTGTGTAATCCCCATTTGAAGAATTGTAATGGGCAATTGTGCCCTATGTATCTTTAGCGAAGGTATATACCTGAGATTGCCGGGATGATTATATTGTGCACTCTGATATTTATATGAATGTGATTTATCTTCGCGTAGTAATTGTATTCGAAATGTGAATATGAGATCAAGTTAATTAGATTTTAAAAGGTATTTTTGAAAACCCCATCATGTGATGGGTTAGTAAATGTTATTTGATTATTATTGGTCTCTATTTCATTTTAATCGCGTATTTCGGATATAATTACGGAGGGGGTTACACTTGCATCTAAAGGCATATGGTAAGAGAACTTTTTGTCCTCCTACTACTCATGCTTTGTCTAAAGATGAGAAAAGAAGCTTCTGTGAGTATTTACATGGCATCAAAGTTCCTTCAGGGTATTCTTCAAATTTTAGGAAGCTTGTGTCGATGAAAGACTTGAAGTTAGTTGGGCTAAAGTTTCATGATTGTCATATCTTAATGTAATAACTACTCCTAGTAGCTATTAGAGGCATTGCCGAATATGATCTTCAACATATTTTTACTAGAATTTGTTTCTTTTTCAATGCTATTTGTAGTAAATTCATTGAGACAGAAAGATTGGATGAACTGGAAAATGAAGGATATCTGATCTTATGACAGCTTAAGAAGCTTTTTCTTCCTTCTTTTTTTGACATCATGGTATATCTAATTGTTCATCTAGTGAGGAAGATAAAGTTATGTGGCCTTGTAACCCCCTTTGTAATTATGATTCGAAATACATATTTTAAAATGAAATAGAGATTAATAATAATCAAACTCATTTACAATCCAACTCTAACCCTTAGATCTAGCCCTAGCCGAAATCTTGGCATACTTTGGGAAGAATCGGTGTTTTTCGGTTTCGGCTCCGCAAACGTGTTCCTTTCTACTCCTAACCACTTTATTAATCATTACATTAGGTTACAACTAATATTAAGACCCAATTTGGGCAGCATAACCCCTAGGCCATATCATTTCCAAACTTTAAAACCAATGGCAATCTGGCGAAATTTCACCGATTAAATTGCCCACAGCAGTCAGAATAAGCAATATACGAAAGTTTGGAAGTTACCTCAAGCTCCCACTAGCTTTTCCTCAAGGTGGATGAAAACCCTAGCCTTAGAACACCCAAATTTGTGCTCCACAAACTTTGAAGAATATAGAAGAATAGCTTAGGAGCGGAGTTATACGCGTTAGGTAAGGATTTACCGAAGAAATTGACTTACCCAATAAGTTCTCTTCTACTCCTCTCTCTAGAATTTCTCACACCTTCTCTCTCTTGTTGCAGCTAAATATCACGGTTTTGAGCTGATGGAGGAGGTGGCTGATGATTTAATATAATATAATATTATTTTCTAATTATTTACTAAATTTCCATCAATTTCGGATTTTTACAAAATTCTGGCAGATTTCTGCCCAAACTTTGAAAAATCATAACTAATTCTAGAAAAATCAAAATGAGGTGATCTCAAAGCCAATGGAAAGCTATTTAAGTCCTCTTTATTGGAAAAATATGGATCACTGCATTTAATAACCTCAAAAATACAGAATTGCACAAAAGTCCATACGCTCCAAAACAGATTCCAGTTTCCATCCCAAAATTTGGAAAATCATAACTCTTAGCTCAAAAATTGAAATGACACAAATTATATGTCCATTTTGAAGCTTGGAATGTGAACTTTAAGATTGGAAAATATCAGAATTTTTAGACACCATTTGCCTATTTAAAACGTCTATACAAGTCGACTGCCCTGTACAGAGTTTCAATGGACAGAGTTTCCAACTTTTGCACAATTGTTCCCAATGGTTCCAATTTCACAATAAACACTCTCCCCACACGAATTTTCACAAGGAAGCAATTGGAATCATTAAAACATCCAAATTCCCATCACCCATTCTCCAAAAGTGTTTATTCAACAATAATTACATTCACTTTTCAAGTCATTAGCCCTTAATCACTTTTTGGGATATTACAGGCCCTATCTATTTATGGTGAATATACCCAATTGAAAGAACTATGAAAATCCTAAAAGGGTATGTGAAGAATGCAAATCGACCTGAAGCATCTGTTGTTCAGAAATATGTTTCTGAAGAAGCCATGGAGTTTTGTCAAGATTACCTGTCAAATGTAAGACATATTGGGCTTCCTGAACGTCATGATGAAGAAGGGGGTAGACACGGGGCTACAGTAAAGAGTGTTGACCCTGATGAATTGCAACAAGTTCACTTGTATATCTTGAATAATATTGATGAAGTTCAAGATTAAATTAATGTTCATAAAGAAATTGTCCAGAAAGAAAATAGTTTAATGACTGAACAAAGGTTAATTAGGGATCATAACAAAACTTTTGCATATTGGTTCAAACAAAAGGTTGACGGAGAAGAATGTGTTTCTGATACAATTAAATGGTTAGCACATGGTCCTAAGGTTGATGTCATAACTTGGACTTCATATGTGATCAATGGTTATACGTTTTACACGAAGTCCCTTGATGATAGGAGCACCGTCCAAAACAGTGGGGTTATGTTAGTGGCTGAATCTTTGCACTTATGTAGTTCGAAAGATAAGAACCCTAGATTGGCAGCAATACCTTATTATGGGGTTATTGAAAAGATTTGGGTGGTTGATTATATTAAAATTAAATTTCCCATTTTCAAATACAAGTAGGTTTGATGTCAACAATGGTGTGATGATTGATCAGTTGGGATTTACATTGGTTGATCTGATTAGTAGAAGTTTTGGAGATGAACATTTTATTATGGCATATCAAGCGAAACAAGTGTTCTATATTACCGATGAGACAAATAAAATGTGGTTGTAATTCTCCAAAGAAAAAAGGTCGTTGACATTAATCAGAAAGTTGTTCAATGAATGATCTTCTTAAGATTCCTTCTTTTTCTAGGGGTCTACCAGAATTGAATGAAGAAGATGAAGCAGACAATGAACACGGCACAAGAAATGATCATCATGAAGGGATTTGGGAGAATATCCCTTTACAAAGCTACTTTGAAGGTTAGTTAGCTAAAATAATTATCATGAACTATATTTGAATTATGTTTATTGTTATTGGTATATATAAATTAAAACTTCTTTTTTTGATGTTGTCACAGGAAAATGAAGCATATGAGGTGTCTTAGTGTAGATGCTCCAAAGCCAGCTAGTGATCATCAGCCTGAGAAGAGTGTGTATAAAGTATTTTGGCCATAATAAATAAGTGTTGATGATATATAATGGTGAACTTTGTTTTCATTTCAATTTTTTTTGGGTTGCCTAAGAAGACAGTGTATGAAGTATTTAATTTTGGCCATAATTTTATGATTCTGCCTGTGATTGTGAGTTTATTCTATCTGTGTCATTGAAATGGTTGCTTGCTGAGTGAAATATTTTAACAGGGGAAATGGTTAGCTTGCTAGCTGGGTAAATGTTTTAAACAGAGCAATTCTATTAAAAAAACTTTTTAGACCGGTTCTTTCCAAAATCGGTCTAAAAATTTGAACTTTTTAGACGGTTTTTTTAGAACCGGTCTAAAAATAAGTATTTTTTGACCAATTTAATAAATAACTGGTCTTAAAACTTTTTTTGAAGACCAGTTCTTTAACCGGTCTAAAATATAGCAGACTTTTAAGACTGGATGTATTAAGACCGCATCTAGAACCGATCTAAAATATCATTTTTAACCGATCTTAAAAGTGATTTTTCCACTAGTATCGTGCCTGCATATATATACATACATTATATGTTTTTTACACATATATATAAATATATTATATTTTTTAAAATGAAAGTATATATTCTCTGTTTATACATATCTATTATATTTTTTTAAAATGAAATTATATACATTCTCTAGGCCAAATGGGTTATCTTTCTTATGGGCTCGGATGTTCATTGCGGAATGAAAATTTAGATGAGTTGGATTTTGGGTATAGAGGTACTTACGAATCACCAACCAATAAGATTCCTCACATTAGTTAGATTTGAACTTACAACTTTATTAAGTTATAATTCTAAGCCAACCTCTTTACCAACAAGTTTATTAAACACTGACCAGCCTCTGAACTACTAACAAAATAATCATTGTTATGAAATCAAGAAAGTATAAGAGATTGAGATGAAGGGAATGAAGAAATACAAGAGAAAAATAGAGAGCAAGGAGGGAGTGATTCTTATTCATTTGGATGCCAACAAAGTGTAGTACATAGTGCTCTATTTATAGGCCCTCAACCACAACTAAGAGTTACACAAAGTAAATGACAAACTTTAATCCTCATGAGTACACACATTGTAACCTTTGAGTTATGGGCATAAAAACTCCTAAAGATCATTCATTGGAGAGGTTATGGGATGTAGAAAATGAAAGGTCAAGAGTTGGGAGCTCATGGACATCCACCTTAATTAGTATTTTACAACACTCCCCCTTGGATGTCCATAAAAAAATATTGTGCCTTATTAAAACCTTACTAGGAAAAACTCAATGGGACAAAAACCTAGTGAAGGAAAAAGAGTACTCAATATAAATCGAAATTGCCTCATTAAAAACCTTACCAGGAAAACCCCGTGGGATAAAACCTTGGTTAAGGAAAAGAGTACAGCATGGTCTCTATTTCACACGATGATAATATCGTATTACTCCCGCTGATAATAACATCAGTTTTACTTCCCTGATAAGAACATCACTTCTAATGTATTGTTGAGCATATCATTCTTTTAGCCACCAAACTATGAATGATACATTGTCACCAAATATTCTGCTAGATGTATTCCTCTTACATATCTTCTGGATATGCTAAAATATCAGTATATTATGCCTTTATCTTATTCATCGTGAAAACAATAAAGAAAAATTATTCTGAAAATCATCAAAATATATCTTATATCCACATATTCAATTTGTTTTGAACAAAATAATATTATATAATATGTTAATAGGACTATCACACTAAATCTCATTTTTGTTATTCACTGTGCACTTGCAAGAACTAATTTTTATCAATAAAATTGTAATAGATACAATATTAGCATAGTACAAAAATATTCTCATAAAGTATAAGATACTTCTGGACCATTAAATTCAATGTATCTTTATAAGAAAATTCACCACGGTAAAAATATGTGATTTTGAAATCATTGATACATTTGATAACTTGATCTACAAGTCAAGTAAAATGTAAAATTACTCATTTTTCAATATATTTTTCAATCAATTATATATGCTTGAATTATTTTCAAACTCGCACAACATTTTATATATAGAATGATTTTCTTGTATATGCTTCTGGCATTTTAGATCCTTTAAAGACTCTCATATAATATTCACTATCCATATACATATGCTATATATAATGATATCTAATAGACGCATTATTTTGCTTGCATATACTGCCAAACTAATAATATATGCAACAATTATTGTATCCACAACCAAATGTTGTAGCTCATCATAATCATCATTAAACCTTGTGAAAATCTTTATTTTCACATGAATATTCATATATCACAAATAACTTAATATTTCAAATGTTTTGGACTACAGGTCCATAAATTTCACATGCTGAAAGAACATTTTTCATTGCGTCTTGTCCCCTTCTTCAGTTGGCCAATCACCTTTTTTTCTATCGACATATTTATGTATAAGATCCTCATTTGATCACATGATATTATTACTAAAACTGTTGTCGACAACTTTATCTTTTCAGTTCCATTTTTCTTGTTGTGACATAATTCATTGAGATCTCTTTATTACTTTCAGGTACTTGAACCTCTTTTGAGGGTTCTGCAAGTAGTTATGTATTGACCTCTTCTAGAGTATCTGCCTCCTTAATATGATTATCTTGATTATTTGCTTCTTTCTTTTTTCTTTTGGAACTGATTATTCTCTCATACTTCTGGCATGTCTCACTTTCATTTATGCTGATTAGACCACTTATAGCTGGAATATGAGATTTAGTAATTCCCATTTAGGTCAGTAATTGCATCTGGCAGATTTTATGTAATATTTCATGAATGCAAACCAAATGAACTTCTGGTTCATATTGTTATATTCGAGGATCTATATTTATTAGTAATAATGCATTCCTTTTGTTTCCTTTTCCAGCTATTTAATTTCTCCTCCTCATATTAGGAAAATTTTGTCAAATAACAATCGACTAATCATGCAGTATAAGTCTCCTAAATCCATTTGTTTCCATTAGAAACATCTTTTTGTTTCATTTAGAGACAAACAAGAAGAAGGAGGTTCTTACCCAAAATTTATCTCAATTTCCTTTAAATATCCATCTATGTGCATTGTGGTGAATCAATAGGAATGCGCATTCAAACTTTTTAAGATGGAATATACTTGACTCTTGACCAAAAGCCAATTTTATCGGGAGAATTTGGTTGGCTAGTATAAGTGTTGCAATATGTAAGATCAAATATGTCAACATTGAAACATAAATTTTGTTCTCATAAGTATTAGTCTAGCTATTTATGGAGGCTTCAATGAATGAATTGTATAATCTGAAAATTGCGCGTAACATGATAATTTATTCAAATATTCTTGCAAACTTCAGGTTGCAAACTAATATTAATATTACATGTAACCATCTTATAGATGCATCTATCAAAATTATTGAACATTGATATGGTTTACATGATATTTGAATGGGCCCATACATGAGTTTATTTATTTCCAGAAATACAGAGATCCATTCCAAATCATAGCTTGTGATACTCTCATAATTAAATTTCTTTGAGAACAAGCAGCATATGATAATTCTTGAATTATACAATATGTTGGCTATTCATGAAGAATCTTTTGATTCTTCAATGGATGTCAAATGTAATCTTTTATATATGACTCGAATGAATCAAACAAGTCATGCCAACAATATATTTATTTGGATAAGTAAACTACTGGTTTACCATGATATGTTGCTTAACCAACAACAAAACTTTTCATTTTCCATAAGTATTGATATAAAATGTCAATATGACATCCATTTTTCAGAGATCAATAGGTTTTGTGAGGAAGTGTATGAGTAAAACTTTTCAATATTAACTCACACTTATATTCTAACAATCTCCCCCTCAAGTGTGAGTCATATAAATATACTTTCTTTATTTCTCTATTTCAAAGACAAATTTGTATATAGCAAACTAATAATATATCTTTCATTTCAAAACTCAAGTACTTCATAACTCACAACTAATCATGGATTTCAGTCAATTGGGTTATCATTTAAACCCTGTAATAAAGTAAAACTCTAATGTAAATCTATGGGTTATAACTTTTCTTAATCAATTCTTCTTCTGCCCATAGAATTTAAGAAAAATCTATATTAGTTCTCCATGAACTATATCAATTTTATTACATTTGTGTTCTTCAGGAACTAACATATATTATCACATATTTATATAATTTTATAACTCATTAATAATAATATGCTTCAATTTGTCTCTTTTGATGCATGTTCAAAATATGAAATGTTTAGAATTTTTCACTACATAAAGAAATATGAGGAGATCCATAATCAAAATACATAAAGATCTTATTGCAATGAATTCTGCTGTTTATGGGCTAAAATTAATTTGAGAGAAATGTAAAGATAAATGCATTATAATATAAAATAATAAATACTTATGATATACATAGTCTTCTTTCAAATATTCATTACTGTTTGATCATCCATAAATTTGACTTGCACTATATAATTCATGCACATTACGAAAATGATTTTGTCTAACAAATCATAAACTATTCATAATGAATTTTCTCGTTAAGTTCTCATTCTCTTAATTCAAATATGATATAGGATTTTTCCCCCTTAAATGTCACGTAAAACCAATTTGATTCCAATATATGTCATATTATATATTATATTATAATTAATGTATGAAACTTTCTCATATCATATAAGAATGCTAAGGAGTAGAAGAAATATCAATACAATGAATTGGGAAAGGAGACAATAAATTATCAATACTAAAATAAAATATAAATTGAAGAGTATTTGTATGCCTTTCAATAACAAAAGTTTGGAACTAAGAAAAATTGCATATATATTTGTAAGGCAACATAATAGTGCTCAAGAGGAGAAGAGAGATGGAAGACAAAGCTAAAATGAAAAATATGACTAATAATGAAAGAAAGTACCTTTATGTTGAGGTATATGAGTTGAATGTTTGTTGGGAAATCTTTGGTGCAACAGAGAAATACAAGTCCCAAGAAGAAAATAAAGGTGGTAAACTCCATTGATGTATGAATAATATTCACATACACAATATATTTAAAATTACAAATAAATTGTACAATTATACATAAAGAATGTAATTAAACAACTTAATTGTATAATTAAAGATTATATGAATAAATACGGAAAACTATTTGATTTGGGAGTTATAAGGATTAACCATGAGGTAATTAGCATCCTAAAAGGCCATGAAATCAAAATATATCAATAATTACCAATAATGTTTAAATTTATAAATAAATTGGCACTATACTGAAATTTTAAAATGACCAATCATTACCTTTTTATCTATTTGATTTCATATATCATTCATGTTGAATTGTTGATATCACAATATTAAATAATAATTTTTCTCTCACAAATTAATCACAATCAATTTAAATTTAAACATAAAGAATCAAAATCATATAGCCTTCAGGGCTTATAATTATTTCTTAATCAAAATTATATAGCCTTCAGAACTTACAATTATTTCTTTTGGCTATACAAGTTGATCATCTTTCTCCGTAACTTATTGCTTTAAGCATCATAACTATTTTTTATATTTTTCACAATATTTCATGATCTTTCTGGCTTCACAACCATTTTGATCTTTATTTTCAATAAATTGTTACATATGAGTCTATATGACTTCTGGTCATATTATACCATTTTTTTTCTATCCATATGACTTCTGGTCATATTACACCATTTTTTTCTATCCATATGACTTCTAGTCATAGTATGATATTTGCTCATAATTTTGATCACCTTAGAAATGTTATTATTTCCACCATTGTAGTTCAATAGCTAAGACAAAGTATTCTCAGCTTTCAACTATCAATTTTATAAATGTAATGTGATCATGTTCATTTTCACTTTTACATGTGTTTTTTTTTTCAATAGCATCATTAATTTCTCCAAATATTGGTCTTTAGGACCATAGCAAAAACCTTGCAAAACTATTTTTTTGTTTAGTTTGATATTTAAACATTTAGCCTTCAGGGCTTTGATATTTGTAACAATTAAATCATCAAAGTGCCAAAATTTTTCTTGTCAATCTTGCAATTTAATGAAACCAATAGCGTTCTTTCTCATAAGAGCTAGTACAAAAGTGATGTGATTTCTGGTCATCTAATCACGAAATTAAGAATATTATGGCTTCTGGCCTCTCGATAAAATCAAAATACTAGAAAATAAATTAAATAAATTCAAATTCATAATCAAAAATAAATAATAGATAAGCCCATGATCATATAAACCACATTATGTGCTCATATATAATACTATTATATATTAATGTAATATAATGAAAAAATGAAAATAAAAGATTGATATAATGATATAACAATAATGTATTAACATAAATAAATGAAATGTAAATAAAATAAAAATAAAACAAGATGAAATAAATGACATAAAATAAAGAAACAAAAAATAATATATAACATAAAATGTAAATAAAATAAAGAAATATAAATGTTAAATAAGTGTAAATAAAATGAAATAACATAATATAAAATATATAACATAAAATGTAAAGAATACTAGAATATAAAATAAAAATATATATAAATTTTGTATAATAAGAGATTAACAGAAAATGATAAGTAAAAGTGATAGGAAAGAAAACTTGCGAAGGATAATATAATCTCAAATCTTAGCCATGGAACCCGATGTATAAAACAATCGGTAAAAAAATCTATTTAATTCCATATAATGGCTTAGATTATCCTAGATATATGTAAAAGGTAACAACATGATGGATAAAAATAGATAGCGTAAAAGAAAAACAAAAATAATATAGAACAATAGATTGATAATGTAGACTAGAAAGATAAAATAACATAGAGAATAAATAATACAAAACATAGTATGGAAATGAGAAAGTTAGAGAGTAGAAGAGATAGAAAACTAGACCATAGGTCTTCTGAGCGAATTCGTGCTGATAACGTGTTATGAAATCAAGAAAGTATAAGAGATTGAGATGAAGGGAATGAAGAAATACAAGAGAAAAATAGAGAGCAAGGAGGGAGTGATTCTTATTCATTTGGATGCCAACAAAGTGTAGTACATAGTGCTATATTTATAGGCCCTCAACCACAACTAAGAGTTACACAAAGTAAATGACAAACTTTAATCCTCATGAGTACACACATTGTAACCTTTGAGTTATAGGCATAAAAACTCCTAAAGATCATTCATTGGAGAGGTTATGGGATGTAGAAAATGAAAGGTCAAGAGTTGGGAGCTCATGGACATCCACCTTAATTAGTATTTTACAACAATCATATACTTTTCCAACATTCTTTACAATTTCTTTGACATATTGACATTTATTATCAATAGACCATCCATTGACATTATAATCAATAATCATAAATATTCTTCCTAGTAAATTATCAACATTGATAGTTGATAATAAAATATTCCTAACTACAATTCTTTAATTATTAAACTAATAGTCATTACCACAAAAATCATCATTAACTTTGACTAATATTGTCATTTACCTCATAAAAAATGTTAATTTTTTTTTTAAAAAGGCAACTAGGTCAACCCAACAACACCCGGGTTGTGACTGGGTCACTTCGAGATGCACAAAAGTCTAGGTCAGGGACCTACCCAGATCAGTTTCATGGCCGGGTCACCGGTTTCATGCCTGACATGATCGGTTTGGTATGAGTTTGATAACCCTATTTATCAACTAGATCAACCTTTGTTGACTGACAATGAGTTTATTTTAATCTTAAATATAATATCTTAATCCATATTATCTCTAAAATTTATAATTTTCTCTCCAAAATACTACACATATTAAGAGGCTGTTATCAAAGGGTAATTTTAATATATATGATTACAAGGGATATTTTAAGAAAACATCATACATTTATTATAAATAACTAACTAAATTAATTTTTTTAATATATAAAAATTAATTATTTAACTCTTTATAAAGCAGGGTTATGAAAACCGGACCGGACCGGCCGGTCCGGCCCGGTAACCGGCGAACCGGCCGGTTGGCCGGTCCGGTTTTCATTTTTTTAAAAAAAAAAAAATTTTTTTTAAAAAAATTTTTCCTTTAGAATTTCATATTATAAGTCTAAAATCTTCAATTTCTCACCGGTTTGGTCCCGGTTTGACCCACTGACCCTTAACCCAGTACCCCGACCGGTTCAATGACCGGTCCGAGTTTTAATACCTTGTTATAAAGGACACGAGGCAGTATTATAGAAGCTTCTCTTGCTTCAAAATCTTATGAAACCGGCATTAAAAAATTAATTATTTAACTCTTTATAGGCTTTCTTATGAAAAATAGTGAAACATTTATCACGTATTTCTAAAAATAGTTTTTTATTATTAAATAATATGAACAGTAATAATATTGTTCTAAAAATAACTTCAGATTATAATACTTATTTCTTAAAATATCCTTTAAGAAAATCTAAATTATCTATCCCAATTCTCAACGATGTACTCTTTCCCGTGCAGATTTAATTGGTTAAAAATAATAAATAGATTAAAAATGAACTATTTTTTCTAAACATGCCCTTATTTATATAAGGGCACGTAAGAAAAAGGAATAGATTAATAGATTAATAATGAGAGACAGTATAAAAAGAATGTAGTATAAGAAAAATATGAGGAGTCAGAATAAAATTAATTAGGGGCAAAATTGATAAAAATATATTGAAAGTTCCGACAACAAATCTTACAAAAAGGATTATGACAATTCAAATTATAGACACTTATAAAAAGATAGGAAGAATGATACAATTAAAAATATATTAAAGTATACTTTTAGTCATTTAAGTTTTATATAAGGTACACTTCTAGGCCCTTAAATTTATAAAGTATGTTTTTAATCCTCTATTTCTTTTTTTGAATATATGGTCCTCTATTTCTATCACAGTTAATATTGCTAATGGAAATTGTTGATGCAACAAACTCAACTGATAACTATGTGCAATTGACAAATCATATTTAAGATTTAACTTTTTTGAGATAACATATTTATATTATTAAACAAAAATAAATAATAAATCATTGTAAATGAAATCGAGGTTTTGATATTTAGATTATTAAACTAATATTTTTTAATACAATCATGATTTTGACATTAACTGTTTTATTAGGTTTTTAAATATTTTCTAATTTATACATATTTTAATTACACCGTCATAACTTGAGTTTGCTGCGTCATCATTCTCCGTTTATAACATTAATGATATTAAAATTATAAGATAAAAAGTATGTTTTATAAAGTTAAGGGACAAAAAATATGTCTAATATAAATTTAGAATACCCATAAAAACATTTTGCGTAAGATCAAATTTACAATATTCAAACATTGATTTTATAGGGAGAAAATGAAGGGAATGGACGGGGATAGGATGGGGATAGTCGGATAGGTGAGGTGGTTCTCCCACGGTGATGTAGAAGTTAAAATGTTTATTTGAGATAATTTATTTTTTATTTATAAATATTTATAATTCATGATTAATGATATATGAGATAAATGTGTGAGAAAAATTTTATATTGATTTATATAATAAATATTTATTTTTAAAAAATTAAGATATTCTAAACATAACTTTAAATAAAGTGGGAAACTCAGAAACAACTCTGCGTAAGGTGGCGAGGGAAAAAAAAACGCAAATCCGCGTAACGAGAAAGTGAAAAGGCCGCGAAAAGCGTAAAGATCAGGTGCGGTGCGCGGCCGACGGGGGTCTTGTCTTTCAATGCTCCCAACTTGTCAGTGGTCACGTGCCTGCTTGTACTCTTGTGGCTTTACACCCCCATCATTGTGCGACCCATCCCCTTCGACTTGATCAGATTCTTTTCTTGTCAACTGATGAAAATTGAAACAGCATCATCAATACGCTGGACCCAACGACACGCTATCATATCTCCTAAATTTATTTTTTTTTACTGTAATGTAGGGGAAAATTCCAGAAAAACACGCTGGACGGGAAAGGATAAATCAGAGCTTCAGGGTTACAAAATCCTAAGTTAGTGTGGTGTGCGTATAGTAGAGATTATGAAATTTTAATGAAAAGATATCCTTACCTTTCAGTTCTCTCTCTCTCGCAGTTTGAAATAATAATATCAGTTTTTTTATTAACAATACCGTATTTTATATTAACAACTCAATTTTCTTTTTTTATAATTTTGTATCTTAAATACGGTGTTGTTAATGTAAAATATGATATTGTTAATAAAGATATAAGTGTTGTTATTATCCCTGAAACTTGTTAATTTCAAATTTATCCCTGACATGTGTTGGTGTTTGAAATATAAAGTTGTGAAACAATAAAGTAAAGTTGTTAATATAAAATATAATATTGTTAATATAGATATGAGTGTTGTTATTGACCTTTGAAACTTGTGAATTTCAAACTTATTCTTGAGATGTGTTGGCTTTTGAGATATGAAGTTGTGAAACAAGAAAGTTGAATTGTTAATATAAAATAAGATGTTGTTAATATATAGACCGATGTTGTTATTATATAACAAGAAAGTTGAGTTGTTAATGTAAAATACGATGTTGTTAATATAAAGACCGGTGTTGTTATTGTAAAAGAAGAAAGTAAAGTTGTTAATATAGAATATGATGTTGTTAATATAGAGGCCGGTGTTGTTATTGTAAAAGAAGAAAGTGAAATTGTTAATGTAAAATACGGTGTTGTTAATAAAGAGACAAATGTTATTATTCCCAGTTGAGAGAGAGGGAGAGGTGAAGGACAGGGGTGTCTTTTCGTAGAGATTTTATAATTCCAGATTTTTTCACCATACTGATACCAAATTAACTTAGAATTTTGCCAATTTGAAGCTTTGATTTATCCTTTTTGTATATTTCAACGTATTTTTCTAAAATTTTCTCATCATATAATATAATATTGAAAAGATGCATTTCTGATCTGTTTTGTTTTGTTAGAAAAATTTTGGGGGCAAGCAATTACTGACATCCGTTATGGTGTGTGTTTAAATTAA
The DNA here is from genome assembly GCA_963855925.1 of Inga laurina. Lineage (NCBI taxonomy): Eukaryota > Viridiplantae > Streptophyta > Magnoliopsida > Fabales > Fabaceae > Inga > Inga laurina. The sequence continues at coordinate 30,361,647 of OY979710.1, forward strand.
CTTTTAAGAATAACTTTTATAATTTATGAAGTAAGTATTTAAGAAAAATTTTATCTCAATTTACGAAAAATAGCTTCTGAAATCACAGTTTGAATGTTTCCCAAACACTCACTTATTCTTTTAAAAAAATTTATACTATATGTCGCACCAAGCTTAATGCTGTTTTCAAGCTGGATGCCGCACATTTTGCCCTTTTTCTTGTTTGCCGCTATTTATGTCATTTATGTTAACTCCTGTATATTCATATTGTTAAATTCTTTGATCATATACTCCTATATGGCTATGTGTACGAAAGGAGGGTCTCTACCAGTGTAATGAAATCCGGACCGGACCGGCCGGTCCGGCCCGGAAACCGGCGAACCGGCCGGTAAATCGGTCCGGTCCGGGTCACCTATTTAAATTTTTTTTTATTTTTCCTTTAGAATTTCATACTATAAGTCTAAAATTTTCAATTTTTCACCGGTTTGGTCTCGGTTTGGCTCCGGTTTGGCCCCGGTCTGACCCATTGACCCTTAACCCAATACCCCAACCGGTTCAATACCCGATCCGGATTTTAATACCTTGGTCTCTACTAATCCCACCTTCATTTAAATTTGAAAACTACGAGAAATTTATTGATTATTTTTACAGATTAGGGAGATACTTATAGTTTAAACAAAAAAATGTTAAAAAATTAACATTAGTATAAATAAAAATTTGATACGAAATTACCTTATTTATGCACTATTAAATAAAATTTTCCCCATCATTTCATTTTTTTTTTATCTCTTTTTGTTCGAGAATTTTTTTTTAAAAAATTCTTATATATTATTTTTTTTAAATTATATCGGAAAATTGTTATTACCTTTAATTAAATATGTATAATTGAAAAATTAAAAAGGCAGGAAAAAAGGCGCAAGAAAGTTGCAGGGCTTCCTCCTTTCCACGTATGCTTAGTCCATTCTCACTGAAATTATTCAGTGGTGAGCGACTTACACAAACCAATGGAAGATTCATTAGTCCACTCTCACTGAATTTACACTCCGGCTTTTTTCTCTTCCCTTTCTTCCATTTCTATCTATCTTCATCATCACGGCCCCACCATGTGACTCTCTCTCTCTCTCTCTCTTCAGGGCGGTAGAATTAGAACCCTAGCAAGTAAGCACAATGCTTAACAGATTCTAGCAGTAAGCCACACATGCTCTGTATTATTGGTGTTTGATTTCTAGTGCTGAGATTTGGGGTTCTACTGAATCCTGAAATGGTGGGTTGGCTGGCCTTTTAGCGATGTCTGGTGAGTGTTCTTCTTGGCGGCAATTCGTAATGAAGGCAGCTTCCACTAATGGGTTTTCGTTTTCTTTGCTCTTCTTCTTCTTCGCCATATTGGTTGGCTCAATATCAGCTTCGTCGCCAAGTGGGTCGTCCGAGCATTATTCCATCAAGTTTATTCTAGGTTCGTCTTGGAATTATCTGCTTCTATGATTCGTTGATGTCTTTGATGACATTCTTCTCGTTCACTGTGATTTTTGCTTCTTATTGCTTATGGTGATGGGTTGGATTCAGATCTTGTCTGGCTGCCGTAGAGCTCATGATTTATTCTGGAAGTTCAGATACTTGTGAATTTTAAGCTGCATTTTGGCTGGATTTTCTGGAAATTGGATCTTGTAATACATAATTATGCTCATTTTGAACATTTTTTGTCGCTGGATTATATTATGAGTCCCAGAAATGGAAACTCTGAAGTTTTCCAATTTGATACATTTTCGTAGCAAAGAATCAAGACGGATGCTTCTTTCTTTCTGTGAAGTTGACTGAGACTTTTGTGACGATGGTTGTTGATTCAGTGATTTCTCTTGCGAGCTTTTGTAATTAATTAATTATGCTCCTTTGTTATTTTCAGGAGAAGAGAATTTGGGTCCATGGAAGAATGAAATCGAACAAGCGGCTCTCGCACCAGGGCCTGCAACTGATTCGCGTCAGGGCACTCTTGTATTGGCGGCAAACCGGACCAAAAGACCCGATATTCTAAACCATTTTCGACAGTACCGAGGTGGTTGGGACATCACAAATCAGCACTATTGGGCCGTAAGTACCATGATTAATCAAAATATTCATTTCCTTCTTAAATGGACGATTTGATGTGGTGACACTAATTTGATCTGTCCGTCTGTTCCTTGCATTGGATAGTTTTTACTTTTCCGTTCTTGTTTTTATTTTTTATTTTTTGGTAATTGAGAGCTTTCTATGATAATGGTGTCCAAGATCATGATATCTATCATAATAAGGAACCTGAGATGATAATATTTGAATCAAGTCAATTATGATTTTATATATGTTTTCTATCTGGAGATCTAATTTTCATTGACTTTGTTGTTTCTTATTTTCTTGAAACTGTCTATCCTAAGTAGTGTCTAATCATAATTTGTGTTTCTGCTTTCATTTTATCATCATATTTTTTATTGTTCTCATCAGCTTTCCAATTCTGTTATGCACTTCAATTAATTGGGTTTCATCCATTATATATACAGTCAGTTGGATTCACCGGAGCTGCTGGTTTCATTCTTGCTGTCCTATGGTTTATTTCTTTTGGTTTGGCGCTTATAATTCATCTATGCTGTGGATGGGAGATCAAAATCAATGATGAAAGATCAAATCATTCGCAAAGAATATGTCTTATATTGCTCATAGTGTTTACCTGTGCTGCAGCGTAATGCTCTAAACTCATTTTTATTTTGCTTCTCTTTCTCTTTTCCTTCTTTTGGGTGACAAGTTTTGCTTCTTCAAGGTTTTAGAAAAGGTTGATCTTTTTATTTGTTTTTCCTTGTATTAATCTGTGTGGATGCATCTTTTCTCTTGGTTTGTTACTGGGGACATTCTTTGGTATTTGTAATCTGTATCGTGAACATAATATGGATTTATATAATTCATTACAAATTTTGTACTAATATTCAAAATCTTTAACGAACTCCATGGTGGGGATTTGGAAAGACATGCCATGGAATAAATAAACATGTGGGGATGTTATTGGAACCCAGTAATAGCTGGTTTATGTAGTCACTTCCAGTGATCCTGGTGTAATCTAATGGCAAAACATGTATGCTGCTCAATTATTTCCTCCAATTCCAAAACCCCTTTCATTTGAATTTTGTAGAGAGTATTAGTGAGTACAGATATTGGAACTTGATGTCGCGACTTGAGGTTTTTTTCCCTCTTTCAAATTATACTATGTTTGGTATGGAGAAAAGTGTTCTCTAGAAAGGAAACAGGAGATGCACCTATCCCATTTCCCTATGAACTATGAAGTGCATTTCCCATTTCCTTTCTAGAAAACACTTCTCCTCATACCAAACATTACCGTAATGTATTAGACCTTTCCTGGTTTCTCTTTCTAAGTGCTAACATGTTCTGATCTTTTGATCACACAGGACTGGATGCATCTTACTTTCTGTAGGGCAGAATAAATTTCATGGCGAGGCATTACATACTCTCCACTATGTTGTCAATCAGTCAGACTACACTGTGAAAACTTTGCGAAATGTCACAGAATATCTCTCTCTTGCAAAGACTATCAATGTTACCCAGATCATTCTCCCATCTGATGTCATGGAGGATATTGACAGTTTAAATGTGGACTTAAATACTGCAGCAGATACACTATCTGAGAAGACGAATGAAAATTCTGTTAGAATAAGAAGAGTATTCAGTGCTGTGTATGTAATTTTTAGTGTTGTTGCTATTCATTCTATAGGATTTTATCTCAGAATCTGGAATGCTAAACTTGGTGTCCTTTTTTTAGGCGCTCGGCTTTGATTGTCGTGGCTGCAGTTATGCTTCTTTTGGCTCTGATTGGATTGCGTACGTATTCATGTTAATTTTATAAAGAAATTGAGCTATTTTTACAGGCAAAAACTTGTTTACTAGTATTTTGCTAATAATTTCTCATGTTAAAATTTGACAACCGTACGGTTTCTTAATTATACCATACATTTGTCTTATTTTAATTAGAGAACCTAATAGCAAAGATATAAGAAACTGCCCCCATGTTCAAATTTTTTTTTTTTTATATATTTATATACTTGAACTATTGCTTTATATTTAGCTGATCATCAATATTTTTCTACAGTTTTGTCTATCCTTGGACATCAACATGCTATCCTTATGTAAGTTATCTTTGCATATGATCTGTTTGAATTTTAAATTGGCTTTGCTTTTTATCCCATTATCTAGCCCAAAGCACCCATTTCATGTTTTATATCTGATTTTGTTGCAGATTTGTTATCAGTGGATGGTTACTGGTTGCAATTACTTTCATTCTCTGTGGAGTTTTCATGATCCTTATTAAGTAAGCTATTGTGTCTCAGATTTTAGTTTTAACTTTTGGTAAGGAGGGAAATGTAAATGCAACTAATCCATATGAAAAGCTGACATGAACTGCTAATGTTGAACTGGAGCTAATTTTCTGTGCATTCTGGAAATTCCAATATTCTTGGGAAAAAAAAGTGACACATTGACAAGGCCTGATTATTATAATTATTTTTTTTTTCCCGTTTTAGTGCAATTTCTGATACCTGTATGGCTATGGGAGAATGGGTGGAGAACCCACATGCTGAATCTGCTCTCAGCAACATCCTTCCATGTGTTGATCAGAGAACCACCAACAAGACACTTTTTCAGAGTAAACAAGTGGTCTCCAATATTGTAAATGTTGTTAATCAGTTTATCTATGCCAGTGCAAATGTGAATCCCCAACCTGGCAGTCCGAATTATTACAATCAGTCGGGACCAGCAATACCGCCCTTGTGCTACCCTTTTGATTCTCACTTCCAAGAGCGCCAGTGTACAACTCAAGAAGTTTCCTCGACAAATGCTTCACTGGTATGTTTTTCCCCACTCAACTTGGATGTTGAATGTGCACACACATGCACATACATATACACATACACATATATATACATATACATATACAAATACATATATTCACTTGTTTAATTGGTGAGAATTATATATATAGATCTTAATGAGGTATGGGAATGCTCAACTAAAGCCCTGTACTGCTGGAGGTTATAGGTTATGTTTCTTTCTTCATGCTGGTGGTGGACAAATGCATTTGAAATGTTGACTACATGCATGGTTGTCTTGTGTACTGAAAGGCCAACACAAGTTAAATGAAAACTCATAATTATCCCTTTTCCCCCTATTAAACGAATCCGATGAAAATTAACAGAGGGAATGGGGGAGAAAGGGAGAATACTAATTTTGCTCTTCAACTTTTAAATTGCATTGGCTATTCTGATCTAGTTCTGCTAATTATTTCTTGCCAATGACATGAAAAGGAGAACTCATAAATTCTATTATTGTTGTTTTCAGGTCTGGAAGAAATTTGTATGTGAAGTATCTGAACTTGGATACTGCATGACCACCGGTAGGGTGACTCCAGAGGTTTACTCGCAGTTGGTAGCTGCGGTTAACGAAAGCTATGCGTTAGAGCACTATGCTCCGCCTCTACTCAGCCTTCAGAACTGCGATTTTGTGAGGGACACATTCCAAGAGACCACTTCAAGTTTCTGTCCTCCATTGAACCATTATCTGGAGATCATTATTGCAGGGCTGGGTCTTATTTCAGTTGGTGTCTTGCTGTGCCTGGTTCTCTGGATACTCTATGCGAACCGCCCCCAAAAGGAGGAAGTGTTTGTCAAGTTTTCCTTACCAGAAAAACTGAAGAACAGATTTGGCAAGAACCGCAATAACTCAAAACCAACTTCAACTGCAATATCAAGTGTAGTGTAGATTGTACTATAGGAAAATAGTTAGGAGAAGTATATGAATAGTGTTAAGGGGGTAAAATGAAACGAAGGTGGAGCGAAGCTTCTGCTTTTAAATTGTAGGATTACAGGCAAACGCTAGTGTATATTATACATAAAGCAAAAGCAATTTGATTTGTTAATCTTGACATGGTTTAGCTTTCTATGATTACTATGATTTCTTCATGATCAATCATGAACTCTTGGAATAGAGTCATCCAATATCAATTCTGCTAGCACCCTAGAGAATTTGTTTACTGGGATCCAACTATACCATATTTTTCATCAGAATATCATGTGTGGGTGTGTGTAATTTAACAAATTAGATATATTAATCTCTATCTAGCAGTCACCTTGTCTTATCTAAATAGATACCATTACATTTATATTTATAGATTATTAATGTTATATCAACATTAATATTACCTTCCAGAATAACATAATTTAATTATTAATAAAACTTTTTCTTATTATCATAATCTCTAGTTTGAACACAAGTATGCCTTTTTTTCCCAGTAGTCAAGATGAGTACCACGTCTTTAAGTTTAGTTAAAGTGCATGTTTGCATTAGCTTTTGGAGAATATTTCTTACTATTTATAAGGTAAATGTGTAAGAGAAGTTTTGTCTTAGCTTGTGGAAAAGAACTTCTGAAACTATGGTTTTGTTGTTTCCCAAACATGCTAAAAAACTACTATATTAGTTAAATAGTCAAATAATAGACTCTAACAAACAATGAATCCCGCAACCAGCACGAATGTTTTTATTCACAACAGTGCCTATTCAAATTCAATTTTTTCTTATTAAAGGAAAAAAAATTGACAATCCCCAAAGATTAGAAATGGTTTCTTTTGCCCACCCACAAGTAAAACCATCACAAACACGATCCAAAAGACAATTTGCATGATCAGAAAATTACTGAACACGGCTACAGATTCTTGGGTCAAATATCAAACCCAATTCCTTGTCTCTTAACATGTTCACATGACACTGCATAAACCATTCAAGGTTTAAGGCGTAATTCAAGGATATGACCCCATAAGCAATAAATCAAAGTTTGGGAAACGTGACACGTCCACCGTTTTTCTTTGTCAGCTCTAACGAGCATTTCAGTGATCCATCTTCAACAACCAAACTTTAGAGATATATAGAACATAACGTATGGAGAGCCACCGCCACTTTTGTTTTATGCCAACTTGATTTTTTATTTCAGAAACTAGGAAATGAACATCTCAAGGCAACAAAATATGTAATGTGCAGAGTATAAATCAAGTAAGATGATTCTATTTCTCAAATATTTGTTGTTCCAGAGAGAAGAAATTGGATCTTCTGAATTCTTAAACCCCATAAGCAAGGTTGAGAAGATCTCATCTATTTTCATATCACATAAAAGAGCGATGAAAACCCAGTCTAGTAGAATAAGCTCCTCTCACATTTCAAGTGCTCATCAAAAGTATATTGATTGTGAAACCTAGAGTTCATTGCAACAGAGATATTAAACAGCAATTGAAAATTCACACAGAGAAAATGTACTAGATAGCAGACAGTAAAAGACATCTCAGGCCTCAAAATTCGCCAGGGTCAAACAAAGTTTCCTCATCACCGGGCTTAGCTTCAAACTTAGAGGAAGATTTGGCAACTTCTTGGGTCTCCTCGGGCATCGCCAGAACATCATTCACACCATGAACGACAAGCTCGTCATTGGAGAACATATTTGGAAAGAAAAGTTGAGCTCCGTTCAGTTCCAATACTCCGCTTGTCCTCGTGACGTTGATGGAAAACCCATCCAAATATGTGGGGATTTCAAAACCACCCCCAAAATCCACAAGATCGTTCCAGAAAAGCTTGCAGGGCACAACATGGCGAAGAAAGAACGATGGATACTCACTGAAATTCCTAAGATTATTCACCATCGCATTGTCCGCCGGAGCAAATAGGGTCATAGGAGTCTCATTAGTAGATATTTGCATTTCAAGAAAAGAAGCCATCACAGAGTACCCTCCGGCATTCAAGGCTTTAACGGCTTCTTTCAAAGAATTTCTGGAACTCACAGTCTCGTTCGTCACACCACAGGCAGGATTTCGATGCGATCTTCGATTTGACGCCGTGTACTTGAAATTGGGATCGAAGAACTTCTCGATTCCGTAGATTATAATGAAGCCATCATCGTAGATTGGAGAAATATTAACCCTGACATTGTTGAGGGATATTCTTCGGTCAGAAGGCGGCGTGGTGATGACCAGAGAGTTCTTATCGAGCATCGTTGGAATTTTGGCGCCGGACGGGAGCAGTCGGAGGCTCTGCATCGGCAATGGCATTGGAGAGACGTGGAATCGGAGCAGATCCAGCGATGGCTGGCCCGATTTACCAAAAGCAGAGTCAGATGGAGCGAAGATGGTGAGGGAAGGAGATTGGAGGAGAAGGGTTTTAGCGGCGACTTCCATAGTCAGAGCCATGGAAATGAAGCCAGAATCGAAGAGAATGTCAGCGGCGTCGAGGATGGCTTCATAAGGAACGCCGGATGAGAGAGAGAAGAAGGAGAGAGAGAAGAGAAGGAGAAATTGAAGAGAGGAAGCCATTGATCAATGATCAGTGAAGTTCGATTCTCTCTCTCTCTCTCTCTGCTGCTTGTGATACTGAGGCTGAAGCGAGACCGCGAGAGTGAGTCATGAAATGTGAGGGATTTGGCGGGAAATTATAGGCTTACACGTGGTGAGTTCAGAATGGTTGATACAAAGATGTCGTTACATGGATCGTTAGGCCTTAGGCGTTACAGATGCTGGCCAGAATTTAAAAAACAAAAAAAACAAAAAAAGTAGAATATCAGGGGAAAACGTTGCAAATGAAAAGACACAAGTGACCCTGTACGATAGTTAATAACATGGGAAAAAGACCAAAAAAAAAAAAAAATGCCACTTAAGTTTTAAAGTCTCAGATAACTGATTTTCTATTAAAATAAGTTGTTAATCCCTATACTCTTATAGTTAATCCTTATACTTTAATTGACAACAATACTGATTTGAGATTTTAAAGTTTAAGTGAATTTTTTTTTTCTGATAACATTCGTAGTCAATTCTAGAAGAGAAAAATTGGTTTGACCGGGGAAGGGGGAGTTTTGTATAGTTTGGGACAAACTCAACTTTTGTGCATTGTTCAAGAAGGATTGGGAATTAGTGTCACATTATTGGTTTAGCAGAAGATGGTATTTATAGATTTATTATTTTTTATAATTTGAGGGTTTTTTGCAAATAGGGTATAATTGAAGTAAATTATTTATTTTTATTTAAGAAATTCATTAAAATATTAAATATGTATCAAAAAGTGACCCTGTACGATAGTTAATAACATGGGAAAAGACCAAAAAAAAAAAAATATGGCACTTGAGTTTTAAAGTTCCAAATAAGTGATTTTCTATTAAAATGAGTTGTTAATCCCAATACTTTAATTGACGATAAAATTAATTTGAGATTTTGAAGTTCAAATGGTATTTTTTTTCCTTAATAACATTTGTAGTCAATTCTAGAAGAGAAAAATTGGTTGGGGGTAGCTTTTGTGCATTGTTCAAGAAGGATTGGGAATTAGTGTCACATTATTAGTTCAGCAGAAGATGGTATTTATAGATTTATTATTTTTATAATTTGAGGGAAGTTTGCAAATAGGGTATGATTGAAGTAAATTATTTATTTTTATTTAAGAAATTCATTAAATATTAAATATGTATCAACAAACTGTTGATTGAGGTGGTAAGGGGCCACACTCCGTAAGGAAGAGAACACACATTTGAATCTCGGGAAGCGTGCTTATTAGGAGATGTGAGAATTTTTTGTCCTATAAATTTCTAGAGAAACCCTTGATCAGATAAAAAATATGAAATTTTTTATTTACTATTACAAAACTTAGAGAGTCACGGTCGAAACAGTCAAAATGATCAAGCTGTCTAATCGAGCCGATAATATAATAATTAAATGAAAATTTAATAAAAAATAATTATATTTTTTTTTTACCATGAAATAATTTTTTGTTTATATATTAATATATTAAATGTATTATACAAGTTCAACTTTAAATTATTAATGATTATTTTTTTGTCCAACAACTTCAAATTATTATAGATTAAAATAAAAGTGTTGGGCAAAAAGATGAAAACAAAAAGGGAAAATCCCTCAAAAAGAACTTTAAAATTAGCAAAAGACAAAAAGGTGATCTGAAATTGCATATTTTCAAAAAAGTGTGAGTGCTTGAACTGGGATATTGAATTTGAAACAAAATAATGTGCGTAACCCTGAAAGTTTTTAAATTGAAAAATGTTGAGGGAGCCATGATAAGAAGGGCGAAATTGTGTGAAAACGCGGTCGGGACTCTTTATCTTCTTCTGGCGTCGTCGGTGTTGTTGGTTGACCCTAGTTCCGTGGCGTTGAGAGATGATAATGGAAGTGACACTATGGGGCAAATTTGGGGTGGATTTGAGGAGGAGTGAAGGCGAGGAGAGGTTGTAGTGAAAGGCATTGGATAGTTGCAGAGGTACCGGTGTTCGGATGCGAATTTGAGCTTTGGTGCTGAAGTTCGGTAAGTGGTTGTGTTTAAAAATGTATTTCATTTTAACTTCTCCAGCTGATTAGAATGGCAGTTCAATGTGCATGGGTTAAAATAAGTTTGGGAAATGTGGATAAAATGTAACGGTGACAAAACCTATGAACTCTGTTGTGAGAATGTGCATGGTTTAAGATAAGTTTGGGAAATGTGGATAAAACGTAATGAGGAAGGTTGTAAAATAAGTTGTGAAACTCTATTATTAAGTGAGGAAGCTTGAATTGCAACTTTTAAAATTTCTAAATCGTTAAAACAGCATATGAACGCGTCAACTGGTGAAGTTGTCAGACGGTGTTGAGATGTAGGAAATTGTGATTTTATTGTTGTGAGAATGTTATACATACAATTACGAATGGCTTCAGTGAAGTTGTGAAACAAAACCTATGAAAACCCAAAGATAACCTGCGAAAATCGAATATTATAGGATGTAGAACTCGAGTTTTCCATTCACAACTCGAGTTCATATCATCATAGGAGGGTAACCGGCGAGTGATTAGCTTATAAGATGCAGAACTCGAGTTATGAATTGATAACTAGAGTTTACCAACATAGTCTTGCATTTTCACAACATCCCGTTAGACTTTCACAACTCGAGTTTGTCATTCACAACTCGAGTTCATATCGTCACTGGAGGGTAACCGGCGAGTGATTAGCTTATAAGATGCAGAACTCGAGTTATGAATTGATAACTTGAGTTTACCAACACAGTCTTGCATTTTCACAACATCCTGTTAAACTTTTACAACACGAGTTTGCGATTCACAACTCAAGTTCATATCATCACTGGAGGGTAAACGGCGAGTGATTAGCTTATAGGATGCAGAACTCAAGTTATGAATTCATAACTCGAGTTTACCAACACAGTCTTACATTTTCACGACATCCCATTAGACTAAAACAACACAAGTTTGCTATTCACAACTCGAGTTCATATCGTCACTGGAGGGTAACTGGCGAGTGATTAGCTTATAGGATGCAGAACTTGAGTTATAAATTGATAGCTCAAGTTTACAACCAGAGTCTTATATTTTCACGACATCCCGTTAAACTTTCACAACTCAATTTTGCCATTCACAACTCGAGTTCATATCGTCACTGGAGGGTAACCGGCGAGTGATTAGCTTATTGGATGTAGAACTCAAGTTATGACTTGATTACTCGAGTTTACCAACACAGACTTACAATTTCACGACATCCTGTTAGACTTTCACAACTCGAGTTTGCCATTCACAACTCGAGTTCATATCGTCACTGGAGGGTAACCGGCGAGTAATAAGGCTTATAGGATGTAGAACTCGAGTTATGAATTGATAACTCGAGTTTACCAACATAGACTTACATTTTCATGACATCCCGTTAGACTTTTACAACCTGAGTTTTCCATTCACAACTCGAGTTCATATCGTCAGAGGAGGCTAACCGGCGAGTGATTAGCTTATAGGATGCAGAACTTGAGTTATGAATTGATAACACGAGTTTACCAACACAGTCTTACATTTTCACGACATCCCGTTAGACTTTCACAACTCGAGTTTGCCATTCACAACTCGAGTTCTTATCGTCATTGGAGGATAACCGGCGAGTGATTAGCTTATACGATGTAGAACTCGAGTTAAGAATTGATAACTCGAGTTTACCAACACAGTCTTGCATTTTCACAACATCCCGTTAGACTTTCACAACACAACTTTGCTATTCACAACTCGAGTTTATATCGTCACTGGAGGGTAACCGATGAGTGATAAGGCTTATAGGATGCAGAACTCGAGTTATGAATTGATAACTCGAGTTTACCACCACAATCTTGCACTTTCACAACTTCTCGTTAGACTTTCACAACTCGAGTTTGCCATTCACAACTCGAGTTCATATCATCACTGGAGGATAACCGGCGAGTGATTAGCTTATATGATGCAGAACTCGAGTTATGAATTGATAACTTGAGTTTAGCAACACAGTCTTACATTTTCACGACATCCTGTTAGACTTTCACAACTCGAGTTTGCGATTCACAACTCAAGTTCATATTATCACTGGAGGGTAATCGGCGAGTAATTAGCTTATAAGTTGCAAAACTCGAGTTATGAATTGATAACTCGAGTTTACCAACAAAGTCTTGTATTTCACAACATCCCGTTAGACATTCACGACACGAGTTTGCTATTCACAACTCGAGTTTATATCGTCACTGGAGGGTAACCGATGAGTGATAAGGCTTATAGGATGCAGAACTCGAGTTATGAATTGATAACTCGAGTTTACCAACACAATCTTGCATTTTCACAACTTCTCGTTAGACTTTCACAACACTAGTTTGCTATTCACACCTTGAGTTCATATCGTCACTCGAGGGTAACCGGTGAGTGATTAGGCTTATAGGATGCAGAACTCGAGTTATGAATTGATAACTCGAGTTTACCAACACAGTCTTACATTTTCACGACATCCCGTTAGACTTCCAACACTTGAGTTTGCCATTCACAACTCGAGTTTAGATCGTCACTAGAGGGTAACCAGCGAGTGATAAGGCTTATAGGATGCAGAAGTCGAGTTATCAATTGATAACTCGAGTTTACCAACACAGTCTTACATTTTCAGGACATCCCGTTAGACTTCCACAACTCGAGTTCATATCGTCACTGGAGGATAACCGGTGAGTGATTAGCTTATAGGATGCAGAACTCGAGTTATGAATTCATATCTCGAGTTTACCAGCACAGTCTTACATTTTCACAACATCCCGTTATACTTTCACAACACGAGTTTGCTATTCACAACTCGAGTTTATATCGTCACTGGAGGGTAACCGATGATTGATAAGGCTTATAGGATGTAGAACTCAAGTTATGAATTGATAACTCGAGTTTACCAACGCAAACTTACATTTTCACGACATCCCGTTAGACTTTCACAACTCGAGTTTGCCATTCACAACTCGAGTTCATATCGTCACTAGAGGGTAACCGATGAGTAATAAGGCTTATAGGTTGGAAAACTCGAGTTATGAATTGATAAGTCGGGTTTACCAACACAATCTTGCATTTTCACAACTTCTCGTTAGACTTTCACAACGCTAGTTTGCCATTCACACCTCGAGTTCATATCGTCACTCGAGGGTAACAGGCGAGTGATTAGGCTTATAGGATCCAGAACTCGAGTTATGAATTGATAATTCGAGTTTACCAACATAGTCTTACATTTTCACGACATCCCGTTAGACTTCCAACACTTGAGTTTGCCATTCACAACTCTAGTTTATATCGTCACTAGAGGGTAACCAGCGAATGATAAGGCTTATAGGATGCAGAAGTCAAATTATCAATTGATAAGTCTAGTTTACCAACACAGTCTTACATTTTCAGGACATCTCGTTAGACTTCCACAACTCGAGTTTTCCATTCACAACTAGAGTTCATATCGTCACTGGAGGATAACCGGCGAGTGATAAGGCTTATAGGATGCAGAACTCGAGTTATGAATTCATATCTCGAGTTTACCAACACAGTCTTACATTTTCACAACATCCTGTTAGACTTTCACAACACGAGTTCGCTATTCACAACTCGAGTTGATATCGTCACTGGAGGTTAACCGGTGAGTGATAAGGCTTATAGGATGTAGAACTCCAGTTATGAATTGATAACTCGAGTTTACCAACACAGACTTACAATTTCACGACATCCTGTTAGACTTTCACAACTCGAGTTTGCCATTCACAACTCGAGTTCATATCGTCACTGGAGGGTAACCGGCGAGTGATAAGGCTTATAGGATGTAGAACTCCAGTTATGAATTGATAACTCGAGTTTACCAACATAGACTTACATTTTCACGACATCCTGTTAGACTTTCACAACTCGAGTTTGCCATTCACAACTCGAGTTCATATCGTCACTGGAGGGTAACCGGCGAGTGATAAGGCTTATAGGATGTAGAACTCGAGTTATGAATTGATAACTCGAACTTACCAACACAGTCTTACATTTTTACGACATCTCGTTAGACTTTTACAACTCGAGTTTGCCATTCACAACTCGAGTTCGTATCGTCACTGGAAGGTAACCAACAAGTGATAAGGCTTATAGGATGCAGAACTCGAGTTATGAATTGATAACTCAAGTTTACCAACACAGTCTTGCATTTTCAGGACATCACGTTAGACTTTCACAACTCGAGCTTGCCATTCACAACTCGAGTTCATATCATCACTAGAGAGTAACCGGCGAGTGATTAGTGTTATAGGATGCAGAACTCGAGTTATGAATTGATAACTTGAGTTTACCAACATAGTCTTACATTTTCAAGACATCTTGTTAGACTTTCACAACCCCGATTCATCTCGTCACTGAAGGGTAACCGACGTGTGATAAGGCTTATAGCATGTTGGACTCGAGTTATGAATTGATTACTCAAGTTTACCAACACAGTCTTACATTTTCACGACATCCCGTTAGACTTTCACAACTCGAATTTGCCATTCACAACTCGAGTTGATATCGTCACTGGAGGGTAACCGGCGAGTGATAAGGCTTATAGGATGCAGAACTCGAGTTATCAATTGATAGCTTAAGTTTACCAACACAGTCATACATTTTCTCGACATCTTGTTAGACTTTGACAACTCGAATTTGCCATTCACAACTCGAGTTTATATTGTCACTGGAGGGTAACCGGCGAGTGATAAGGCTTATAGGATGCAGAACTCAAGTTATCAATTGATAGCTTAAGTTTACCAACACAGTCAAACATTTTCACGACATCCCGTTAGACTTTCACAACTCGAGTTTTCCATTCACAACTTGAGTTCATATCGTCACTGAAGGGTAACCGGCGAGTGATAAGGCTTATAGGATGCAGAACTCGAGTTATGAATTGATAACTCGAGTTTACCAACACAGTCTTACATTTTCACGACATCCCGTTAGACTTTCACAACTCGAGTTTGCCATTCACAACTCGAGTTCATATCATCACTGGAGGATAACCGGGGAGTGATTAGCTTATAGGATGCAGAACTCGAGTTATGAATTGATAACTGGAGTTTAGGAACATAGTCTTACATTTTCACGACATCCCGTTAGACTTTCACAACACGAGTTTGCCATTCACAACTCAAGTTCATATCATCACTGGAGGATAACCGGCTAGTGAATAGCTTAAAGGATGCAGAACTCGAGTTATGAATTGATAACTCATGTTTACCAACACAGTCTTACATTTTCACGACATCCCGTTAGACTTTCACAACTCGAGTTTGCCATTCACAACTCGAGTTCATATCGTCACTGGAGGATAACCGGTGAGTGAATAGCTTATAGGATGCAGAACTCGAGTTATGAATTGATAACTCGAGTTTACCAACACAGTCTTATATTTTCACGATATCCCGTTAGACTTTCACAACTCGAGTTTGCCATTAACAACTCGAGTTCATATCATCACTAGAGAGTAACCGGCGAGTGATTAGGCTTATAGGATGCAGAACTCGAGTTATGAATTGATAACTTGAGTTTACCAATATAGTCTTACATTTTCAAGACATCTTGTTAGACTTTCACAACCCCGATTCATCTCGTCACTGAAGGGTAACCGGCGTGTGATAAGGCTTATAGCATGTTGGACTCGAGTTATGAATTGATTACTAAAGTTTACCAACACAGTCTTACATTTTCACAACATCCCGTTAGACTTTCACAACTCGAATTTGCCATTCACAACTCGAGTTGATATCGTCACTGGAGGGTAACCGGCGAGTGATAAGGCTTATAGGATGCAGAACTTGAGTTATCAATTGATAGCTGAAGTTTACCAACATAGTCTTACATTTTCACGACATCTCGTTAGACTTTCACAACTCGAGTTTACAATTCACAACTCGAGGTCATATCGTCACTGGAGGATAACCGGTGAGTGATTAGCTTGTAGGATACAGAATTCGAGTTATTAATTCATATCTCGAGTTTACCAACACAGTCTTACATTTTCACAACATCCCGTTAGACTTTCACAACAGGAGGTTGCTATTCTAAACTTGAGTTTATATCGTCACTGGAGATTAACCGGCGAGTGATTAGGCTTATAGGATGCAGAAATCGTGTTATAAATTGATAACTCGAGTTTAACAACATAGTCTTACATTTTCACGACATAATGTTAAACTTTCACAACTCGAGTTTGCCATTCATAACTCGAGGTCATAACATCACTTGTGGGTAACCGGCGAATCATTAGGGTTATAGGATGAGGAATTCAAGTTGTCCATTGATAACTCGAGTTTACCAACACAGTCTTACATTTTCACAACATCCTATTAGACTTTCACAACGCGAATTTGCTATTCAAAACTCGAGTTGATATCATCACTGGAGCGTGACCGGCGAGTGATTAGCTTATAGGATGCAGAACTCGAGTTATGAATTGATAACTCGAGTTTAGCAACACAGTCTTACATTCTCACGACATCCCGTTAGACTTTCACAACTCGAGTTTGCCATTCACAACTCGAGTTCGTATCGTCACTGGAGGGTAACCGGCAAGTGATTAGCTTATAGGATGCAGAACTCGAGTTATGAATTGATAACTCGAGTTTACCAACAAAGTCTTTCATTTTCATGGCATCCCGTTAGACTTTCACAACTCGAGTTTGCCATTCACAACTCGAGTTCGCCATTCACAACTCGAGTTCATATCGTCACTAAAGGGTAACCGGCAAGTGATATGGCTTATAGGATGCAGAACTCGAGTTATGAATTGATAACTCGAGTTTACCAACACAGTCTTATATTTTCACGACATCCCGTTAGACTTTCACAACTCGAGTTTGCCATTCACAACTCGAGTTCGTATCGTCACTGGAAGGTAACCAACAAGTGATAAGGCTTATAGTATGCAGAACTCGAGTTATGAATTGATACCTCGAGTTTACCAACAAAGTCTTTCATTTTCATGACATCCCCTTAGACTTTCACAACTCGAGTTTGCCATTTACAACTCGAGTTCATATCGTCACTGATGGGTAACCGGCGAGTGATAAGGCTTATAGGATGCAGAACTCGAGTTATGAATTGATAACTCGAGTTTACCAACATAGTCTTACATTTTCACGACATCCCGTTAGACTTTCACAACTCGTGTTCGTATCGTCACTGGAAGGTAACCGGTAAGTGATTGGCTTATAGGATGCAGAACTCGAGTTATGAATTGATAACTCGAGTTTACCAACAAAGTCTTACATTTTCACGACATCCCATTAGACTTTCACAACTCAAGTTTGCCATTCACAACTCGAGTTCATATCGTCACTGAAGGGTAACCGGCGAGTGATAAGGCTTATAGGATGCAGAACTCGAGTTATGAATTGATAACTCGATTTTACCAACACAGTCTTACCTTTTCACGACATCCCGTTAGACTTTCACAACTCGAGTTTGCCATTCACAACTCGAGTTCATGGTATCACTAGAGGATAACCAGTGAGTGATTAGCTTATAGGATGTAGAACTCGAGTTATGAATTGATAACTTGAGTTTAGCAACACAGTCTTACATTTTCACGACATCCCGTTAGACTTTCACAACTCGAGTTTGCCATTCACAACTCGAGTTCCTATCATCACTGGAGGATAACCGGCGAGTGAATAGCTTATAGGATGCAGAACTCGAGTTATGAATTGATAACTCGAGTTTACCAACACAGTCTTACATTTTCACGACATCCCGTTAGACTTTCACAACTCGAGTTTGCCATTCACAACTTGAGTTCATATCGTTACTGGAGGATAACCGGCGAGTGATTAGCTTATAGGATGCAGAACTCGAGTTATGAATTGATAACTTGAGTTTAGCAACACAGTCTTACATTTTCACGACATCCCGTTAGACTTTCACAACTCGAGTTTGCGATTCACAACTCAAGTTCATATTATCACTGGAGGGTAACCGGTGAGTAATTAGCTTATAAGTTGCAGAACTCGAGTTATGAATTGATAACTCGAGTTTACCAACACAGTCTTGTATTATCAGAACATCCTGTTAGACTTTCACAACTCAAGTTTGCCATTCATAACTTGAGTTCATATCGTCACTAGAGGGTAACCGACGAGTGATTAGGCTTATAGGATGCAGAACTCGAGTTATGAATTGATAACTCGAGTTTACCAACATAGTCTTACATTTTCACGACATCATGTTAGACTTTCACTACTTGAGTTTGCCATTCATAACTCGAGGTCATATCGTCACTTGTGGGTAACCGGTGAGTGATTAGGCTTATAGGATGAGGAATTCAAGTTGTCCATTGATAACTCGAGTTTACCAACACAGTCTTACATTTTCACAACATCCTATTAGACTTTCACAACTAGAGTTTGCCATTTTCAGAACATTGCAGGGTGATCATCGCACTTCTGGAGATAAGACCATATTCAATAATTCAATTTTCTTTGTAAAACAGTTACTGAATAGAAAATTTACCAACCTTCCCTTGTGAATATGTATGCATAATTTTAACTACCACAATCAGCAAAATCTGAATTATAACGTTTACCAATTTTTCAACCAAAGATTATCCAGGGTGAAGGAGCAACAACATCATATGTCATAGGATCTAAATTTGTAGAAGAAAAAAGAGTCCAGTCTAAAGAATTTGAGTGGCCTTTCTTGCTAATATCACTTAATCTGTAAGCATAGAAATACCAATAGTATTAAGGGTTATGCAATAAAAATATCAAGATAACATCACAAGTGAATAATAATTCAAAGTTTTTCGATTTAGACATCTTGAAAATTCATTGCAGTACAAGTGTTTTTCATATTGCATGAAAAATTCAGTTACTTTACCTAAATGACTGCCATCTCCTCTTAGAGCAAGCTACAGGAATATCACCAAGATCAGGAGCATTTTGCACAGATTCATAGAAAAAGTTTCTAAAGAGTAAATATAAAGAATACCTGATTTAGCATTAATATAGTTAGGGCGGCTTGCTCCTAACTATAATATTCACATTACTTGATTTAGCATTAAAATTTCAAAAAAAATTTTTTTTTAGCCTAATAGTGATCTCACCTTTAATTGATCACAGTGATTTGAAGTATTGTAAAGAGTAAATATAAAGAATACCTGTAATTTGTGCAAGGAATTCCTATTAAGCATATTTAATTGGTGCATATTGATTGGAACAGAAAGTTGAGACAAATATTAACATTAAACTATAAAGAAATTGTGCTTATACTTTTCTGTTAATGCTTTCCCTCCCATTGTCTGTGACTCGTATGCAAGAATCTACAATAGCACTTCTAAGAGGATCCTGACAAAAAGTTAAAGAAAGGTTTCACTTCCTCAACCTTGATCAAATAGAATAAAAACTTAATTATAACACCTCATTTAAAAGGTCGATATCCAAATTAGTAATTTACTCCTTCATTTTCAAACGTGAATAATCAAGTATTTTTACTAAAGTCAAAATTTTCAGTTTATACATGAAAAGTAGCTGACTGGTTTCATGAGGAGAATATCATGTAACTACTCTTTGGAACAAAAACTCTTATACAAACACAATAAGCAAAACTCAACTTCTGCAATATGTTTGCTTTTACTTTGCCATTGTTAGACATCATCTTAGAGGATATATTGATATGCAGGCTCCCAAAGTAGGTTTAAAACTTTAGGAGTTTGACATGCGATTATCTTAATCTAATCATCTAGAGTTATTGCAGACAGATGCATGTACAGGCATGAGCGTACGACATTGGCGCCCAAGGTTTTATGAACCGATTGCGTCGTTTTCCTCTGAATCGATTAACAGACTAACCAAAAGTGAAAATCTTAAAAACCAGTTCAATATATCTTGCATGCACTTCTAAAGAAACTAAAACAAAATGATCCAATCACTCAGTCGTGTGAGTGCGCTTGCACATTCTCTTCTAGCCAACCAATCAACTCATAACAATTAATGTCCAATAAGAAACAACAGCTACCAGTCGAACAATCCAATCCTGATAGAAAAGAAATGATAACCTTTGCTAACAAAGAATAGCAAAGAAAGTTGGTTCAACTTCATTATGATAACATTTACTTATTTTATAGGATCCTCTGTATATGCGCTAAAAAATAAGGATAAATAGAGGATGACGATGATAACTTATGAGATAGAATAGACAACAACGGACTAATAGTAAGTTTCTCCTCAGTTAACTCAAGGGCTATAGAAGTCGGAGGTCGAGTGGAGTCAACAGAAATGTTTGAGGATTGAGGGATTTAAAGCGTGGAGGGCTGCTTAACTTGAGTTATAATCAATCCACTCGAGTCCTTCTTCCCCTTTTTGTTCCTGACTTTCCAGTTACCCTTTAATGATGATCTTCACTAGAGTTTTAATTGGTAAACTCGAGTCTAACCATGGATTGACAGCACCACCTAACTGGAGTGTGTTATTTACAACTCGAGTTTACCAGTGATGGGGAAACCTTGAGTTTCTAATGGGCCAACTCGAGTTCACATGCAGATTGAACACAGGAACGTACTGGAGTGAGTTTTGTACAACTCGAGCTTGGTTCTACTAGACACCATCACTCTTCGGTTACCCTACAGTGATCAGGATAACTCAAATTTTTATATTAGAAACTTAACTCCGTCCGTGGATTCATAACACTACCTCACTGTCGTCTGTTCTTTACAACTTGAGTTCAATGCAGCTTGAAACACACACGATCTGGTTACCCTCCAGTGCTATTTATAACTCGAGTGATATATGGGCCAACTCGAGTCGTCATGCGGAAGTAATACAAGTACGCACTGGAGTTAGCTTCTAAACACCTCGAGTTTGATGTGGCTTCACACCATCACTCTTCGGTTACCCTCCAGTGCTGAGCAAAACTCGAGTATAAATTTCATCAAACCCGAGTTTAATGTTTGCTTTAACGGGATCTTGTTTTTACCTCATTAGATTAGATTGTTATCATATTCATAACAAGATCATACCTTTTCCTCAGCAGAGAAAGGTTGAATAAATACTCGGTAGCATAAACAACTATGGCCCTCCTTTTCCCATCGTGATCCAAACAGAAGATTGTATTTCTAGAAATCTTTGAAATATAAACTGGGACATCAAGTGTTTTTATTAGCCATTATCTCGTTTGGAAGACAATATTTGATGTGATTTAAAGTTGTATAAATAAAAACACCATTGTCATCCCAACCTCTACTTTTTACACGGATTGTCTTATGTAGGGTACATTGATGCACAAGCTTGTTGCTAGCGATGACAATGCCATGTTTGCTGAGCAAGGCAACACGTTCCATATCATTAGACCAAACAACATACTTCACAAAGGGTATCTGAATATCACCAAGAACTATCCTCTGCTGAAGATCAAATATAACCACCTCATTAATCTCGAGTTTAATGTGTACTTACATTGGGTTACAGGAACACAGATCTTTTTGGTAGCATAGCTCTGTGGTCAAGTATGTTTTAGAAGGTCATGATAGCAGAGTCAAGTGGGTTGCATTCTCATACCATTTTACAACCTTCCCATCACAACCACAACAATTGGAAAAATCTATCTCCCCACAGTTAAATAAGGCCTCACAACTTATGGAGAATCATTCACAAGTTTTGCATAAGGATTCACAAGTTCTTCTATGAATTTCACAATTTCCTCACCTAAATTGACCTCTACACATATTTACCAACTTTTCATTAGGTTTTCACAAACTCCGATAATGTTTTCACAGGATAACTTTCGATTTCGCAGGTTATCTTTGGGTTTTCATAGGTTTTGTTTCACAACTTCACTGAAGTCATTTGCAATTGTATGTATAACATTTTCACAACAATAAAATCACAATTTCCTACATCTCAACATCGTGTCACAACTTCACCAATTGACGAGAATGGTTTTGCTTCAGCTCATCCACGCGGGGGAAGAACATTGTCGACTCAATAAAATACATACCTCACTCCTGTTTGTCTCGCCTCTTACTTACGTTCCCGCACTGATGCTCACCCTGTATTGCATCATCTTCTTCTTTTGTCACCAACTTCTTTTCTTTCATCAGAGGGCCAAATCTATCATTTTACCTCCAATTCTAATATTCCAGTTTAGGCACTCGCACTAATATGAAATATGCAATTTCGGAGCACCTTTCTGTCTTTTACTACTTTTAAAATTCTTTTTGAGGGATTTTCCCAGACTAAAACAAGACAACAGTATTAAAGAAAACAGGAAAAAATCACTTCATCAAAAAAAAAAAAAGAAAAAATTCAGGAAGACATGAAGACATGGGCTAATAGTATGACAAGATAGACTTGGGAGTTGGGAGGGTTTTTTTTTTTCACCTTTTAGATTAGTAAAGGTATTGGAAAACGTGATGAAAGCTTTTTTATCTTCCCCAGTCAAAGCTTTTCTACATTGGGCAGTGTAAAGTTTTTTTCGTTAACAAATTTCAAATTGCTTCTCGATTTCTTCCAAACAAAATAATCAAACACAATTAAGGTGCTGGACCTGATCGTCTTCTTCACTGGCATCCATGGGAACAAAGGAAAAAAGAGATGAAACTCTTCAAAGCTGTGCTCATTTTCTCTGTACAATCCTTCATCCGTATCGATTCTCAAAATCAGCTATAAGGTAGATGAATAAATCAAGTATATGCCTTTTTTCCTTCAAATTCTTTCCCCTTTCTTCCTGTTGTTCTGCTTCGTTTTTTTCTTCACCGGACCGTGAAAGTTGGACAGCTCCAACCAAGACAGTTTCCTAAAAACTGCTCCGAGTCCTAACTTGATTCCGGTTTTTGACTCAAAAGCCAGTTTTGACCAGCTTAACACGGGTCAACTCCTCAAGCGGGCTAAACAAGAAATCCGAGCCGCTGTGCATTCTGGTCGCCAATCCGACCGTTCGATCCGGTCCGGCTTCAAAATCATTGGTAAATACCTCACCTCATTCACAATATCTTTTATCTAAAAGATGGTCTTTGTCACAATCTCTCAACATATAGTTTATAATATCTATACAATCAACAAACAAAATAATCTTCTTGTAACCTTTTGACCTACACAATTGAAGGCCCTGAATACAATCAATTAATTTTGCAAAAACTGAGGAAACATTCATTAATTTCGAACTGAACCCTCCAAGCCATTTGTCATTTTGATATTTTAGAAACCAAAAGATGATAGGATGAATCCCACCTTAACTGACCTTTGTCAAAAATTCTTCCTACCAGTGGCTGTCACATGAGGTCCGGCGGCCGATGTTGGAACTCTAACTCCTAGGGAGGTAGGAGTAGTTTGTTTTTTTTAAACATGAGGACAGTTAAATGATAACAAAACTTAATTTCAAAAAAGGTCCTAAAGGTTCAGGATCATCAGAACATGACCCTCATGAATTTTGCATATAGAGATTTTACTGTCATTGTCCCTAAAATCAACTTCCACATTATGAAATTTTTTAAAATCTTTTTACCGTGATAGCAAAGATAAAAACGTTGTTGTTAAACTTTAATATACGAGAATTTGATTTTATTATTAATATGAAACTAGTAGTAATATAATTTGAAAGTATAAGCAACGAGGACTAGGGATGCTTTAAGGCTCTTTTATGAGTGTTACTTTATTATTGTGCTGTTTGCATCATCCTTTGAAGTTTGAGTTTCATCTACAACTAATCTGTCGTCCTTTTAATATTAAATTAGTAAAATTTATGCGTATAATAGACATTACTGGATTATCTATAATATTTATCAGCTAAATGTATACATTATTAGGGTATTTAATTACTCATATTTGTCAGTTTTCTTTGACTCTTTACTCTATAGTTGAATGAATTTCTTTGTAGTCCAATTCAAAGTAAGCATCACATCAATGCTAGTTAGCTATCCTAGTCCACTTGAGTTAAAATGCTCATGTTCACTTACATGGTCATAATATGATCTTAAACTTTATTTAAGGTATGTTTGGGAAGGCGTTAGGGCTGAAAAAGCACGGTAGGAAGAGAAAAAGCACGGTAGGAGTAAAATGAGGTGTTTGGGTTGTCATTTTTTCAAATGGGCTTTTTAGGGCAAAAGCTGCTTTTAAGAAAAAGTCACTAAGACATGCTTTCATAGTGCGGATGGGCTTCTACTACTGCCGATTCAAACATAAATTACATTTACAATATGACTTTTATCCTATCTTGAGTTTGTAAAAGTCATATTGAAAAAAAACCATTTCTGCCACTGTTAATCCAAACGGGCGCTTGATTAGTAGGACTGTGCATAAGCCTAATTAGCTCAATAGGCTTTAATCAATTTTTTCATTTTTGATAAACCTTTTTAATTTATAAATAATTTTTTTTTTTTTTTTCTTTTAAGCATCGGACCAAACCCCGCCCAACCAAGTCAAGCATTATATCATCCTCAATTGGGGATGTAGGCTACATTTTGTAACTCAAGGGTTTTTACTGGGTCAAGGTCAAACTTGGGTTGATCCTGGAACATCCTTAATTAGGTGGTTAAAGAATCAAATCGGATAGTCAACTAGTTGAATTATCGACCAGACTTGTTTTTTTTTTTTTTTAAACAGAATCGACCAGACTTGTTAACGGCTCAGTTTTGAATTAGAAATTAAATATGTTTTATGGATGAACTCATTTAGATTAGAGTTGAACCACCATTAAGTTGAAACCCAATATTAGACTAAAAATAAAATTGGTTTTTAGAAACTGGACGAGTTTTGAGTCTTGCAGATAAAATGTTGAAAAATTAAAAAAAAAAAAAAAATTAAAAATAGACCTTCATAAAAAGTTCAATATATTTTTCGAGCCATATGGCATTCTTTCATTGAAAACTTCATTTATTGTGGTGTTATTATGTTGACAATATAATTAATGATTAGTATATATTTATTATATATATATATATATTATATGTGTATCATTATTTTTATTTAATTATTGTGCCACTGTTATGACTATTAGTCTAACGAGCTGAATCATGAGAATCAGGAACTAATGACCTTTTCAAAAGAACCGAATTGAATTCAATTTCAGTTTTTTGGTCAAAGATTTGGTTTTTATTTTTTTGAAAACTCATTTTCAATGTTTGGTTAGGTCATTATAAAAAATGGTTAAAACCAAAAATCAACTTCCTAAGTTGGGCTATCTTCAATGTTATTAGGGCCATCCCTATCCAAATCCAACAAGCCCCTTAAAAAAATCCTGCGGCCCAAACTAGAAGCATGTAAATCTATAATTAGAAACCCTATCCTAAATTCTCCTAACTCTTCTCCTCTCTTCCATCACCATTTGCAGTTGCTCTACCTCAAGCCCTCAACCAGACAACCACAAGCTCAACCAATATTTTAAAAACCGGATTGGATGTCGAGACGAAAAGATCAATGGGTTATAATTCAAACGGTCAGATTGGTTGGGCCCTCTCGGTTGAGTCGGTGACATAATAATTAAATTAAAAAAAATATTATATAAATATATAATGAATAAAATATAATTAATCCTTAATCCACTTTAATATTTTTTTATAATAAGGCAAAATGATATTAATAATAAATGGAAACATTACAAAGTGAAAAAAATTAACCACATTATTAAGCAGATCGGGGGCCTTAATCCAATTTGATAAAAAATTTAATAAAGTCACAAAATATATCCAACAAGATGAAATAATAAATATATTTTCATTATATATCGCTTATTATGAAAAAAATTTAAATACCAAAAATACATTTTGAATTATATTAGTTAACACTATTGAAATTAAACAAAATGAAAATTGTTAAAATTATAATTATATTATGAAATATGTAATATTAAAAAAAATGAGTGTTGAAAAAAATATAAAATATTTTGCATTTCAAAATATGTTGCGGGAGATTAAATTATTTATAATAAAATTATAAGGGTGAAAACCGAGTAAAAAACAAAGACAACTAAAATATTTTATACTTTTTTTTTTGTGTTTTTAATTTTCAAATCCTTTTATGTTGACCCATCTTGTTTTTATAAAAGCATTTCGGGTCCCAGGTCAATAGCAGTTTTTGGCTCAATAACAAGTAAATAATGGCCAAAAGTGGCCCAACTACTGAAACGGCTTAAAAGCAAAATTCGGGATATTGTTGTGACCGGCTAATGGTCTGGCCGGTTGAACCGTTTAGTCTGGTCTAGCTCTGAAAACCTTGTGTAACCCCCTTCGTAATTATATCCGAAATACAATATTAGAGTGAAATAAAGACCAATAATAATCAAAATTCATTTACATTCCCCATCCTTAAGATAGGGTTTTCACAAATTTCTTTAACCAACACTTTAACCTGGTCTCACATTCACATTTCGAATACAATTACTTCGTGAAGATAAACTACATTTATAATATATCAGAGTGCACAATAACAATCCCGGCAATCCTGGGTTCATATTTTCACTAAAGGTTCATGGGTACATACGCCCTTTACAATTATTCAAATGGGGATTACACAAATTTCATTCCCAATACATATCCAAATACACCTCCACAACATATACAACCATATATCCATCCTAACATATACAACTCTAAATACATCCAAATCAACTACCAAATCCAAATGCCCATAAGGGATTCTCGCCGCCCCTAGTCACCTGCTCCTTCCTCGAGCCATTTGTCCTGTCTAAAATGTTGGTAGGGGAGGGTGAGATTCTAGAGAATCCCAGTAGGAAACAGATACCAATATGCATGCAAAATAAGTGTTTAATGCATGACATGCTTACATCACAATAACTCGTGTTCACATAATGATATATCTGCATGCTCAATGTTTCAACAACATACTCATGGCCATAGCATAAATAGAAACAGAGCTTCAATCATTCATATATGTTTCACATAATTAAGTAAAGCAATAACATGCATCAATACACAAACACAAATATCAATACATGCAGGAGAGGTAAGTTCCCTACACTTATTCTTTCCACGTATGCTCCAGCGTCGGCTACTTGCGATCCGAGCGGATATCAAACCATAATCAGGGTGAATACCCAACCCTATAACCAAATCAAGGACATAGGATCATTCTCTTTTCCAAATTCTCATTTTCATAACACTTAAAGTTGGTTACCATTCATGACCTTTAGGTGGCTAATTAAAGCCTAAACATATGCCTAAAGGTTTGGGAAACACTTGATCAAAGGTCACCTTTTAAAAGTCCAAAATGCTGATTTTTGGGGGTTGGCCGCGGCCAGCCTACCCATGGGCCGTGGCCAATGGATGCACAGAAGGTCTTGGGCCGCGGTTCATAACCTCTGGCCGCAACTAAGAAAATTCTGTTTCCTGGCTGAACTTCCATAATTCATAACTAATTCTAGAAAAATCGAAACGAGGTGATTCCAAAGCCAAATAAAAGGTACTTAAGCCCTATTTATAGGAAAAATATGTACCATTACTGGAAATCACCACAAAATTCCAGAATTACACAAAACTCCATACTGCCCCAAAACAGAGTTCAGTTTCAATCCCAAACTTTGGACAACCATATCTCACAGAATACTAAACGAAATGACACAAAATATATGTCCATTTTAAATCTTGGGATGTGAACTTTAAGACTGTAAAGTTTCAATATTTTATGAAATCATTTGGTTATTCAAAACGTGCACACAAATAAACTGCTCAGAACAGAGTTCCAAGGGACAGATTTTCCAATTTTCTACCAAAGTGTCCCATGGCTCTAAAATTAATAATCAAGCCTATTCCCATATAAATTTTCACAAGGAATACAATGGTAACCTCAAAATGACCAAAATCACAACCTATCAACATGCCCTATTTTGACCAAAGCACAAAACCAACACAAAAGGTGCCAAACTTCACATTTAAGCTTCAATGCAATTCTATCAATTCAAAACACTAAACAAGGCACCATTTCCATAACAACAACATACCATACTCCCCAAGACCCTAAATCACGAAAATTAGGGCTAAAATTCCAGAAATTCAAGGCCATTCGTGAGAGCTCCTTGATTCACCCAAGTCTAGAATTTCGTGAGAGCTCAAACACCACCAAATGACAAATCTAAAACCATGAAAGTGAAGCTCTCAACTCAAGAAACAACTTTAAAGAAGGGAGTTTTGGCATTAGAGGTCATTTACTCACCTTAAATGCAAGCTTTCACTTTCTCTTTCTTGGCCAACAATGGAGGATGAAAATATGGAGAGAGGAGAGAGATATGAGAGGTGAAGATGATGAAGAATGCAGAAAAAATCTGCCCCATACCCCTTCACATGCACACAAGGAGAGAGAGAGGGAGAGAAAGAAAGCAATAAAAAATGTGGGTTGACTTTCTCAACCATTCTCTCACCATACCCACTTGCCAAGTGTTCCAATATCATTGGTTCTCATAAAGTAAGTAACTCATTAGTTACTCTAACCACACCATTAGCCATTTAGTTATACATCTCATTTCCTCTTAATTAGTAATTAATATCTCTATTAATAACTAACTAATTGCCCATCAATTTCATTCTTTCGATTTCTGCTAATCATGGCATATTAATTAATATAGCCACCAAACCCATAATTATTCCACTTTAATTCGATAATTATCCTCAATAATTACCATTAGCCTTTAATAAAAAATTGGGGTGTTACACCTTGGGCTCTACCTCACTCCCTCAAATCTAACCTTGAAGTCAAAGAAGAATCACAACCAGCCACAAACTCATTATCGGACTCAAATTGTCTCCTCTTCTATCATTAAAGTTTTGAAAGTTTGGATTAGACAGTCAAACTGGTCCGGCTATCACTCGTTCAATGTGGTAGCTAGCTTTGGAGGTTTTGAACCATTTGGATGGATAAATCAAATTGAGTCGCGCAGAAATGGGCATTGGGTCAAAACCTAGAGCAAGTTTAGAGAAACTGAGTAGGTCAAAACTTTCTTCCTTTCTTTGGAATCATAAGAAGAAGATGATGAAGGAAAAAAAGAGGGAAGCATGAGAGAAATACAACAGATTTGAAAAGCGATTGATTTACCTTTTCTTCTCTAGTGGTGGTAAGAAGTTGACGAAAGAGCATAAATGTAAAAAGGTTGGAGGAGGGCAAAAAGAATGAGATAGAAAGAAGATAACGATAGAGAGAAGAAGATGGAAATAGAGGAGTATTGTATGGAAACGGATGACCGGTTGGAAATCATTGAAAAATTTGAATCTAGAAGAGAAACGGACCAAGCTTCCAAGATGAGTTCAAAAATAATGATGATAGAGAGATAAGAGAAATGTTTGGAGAGCATCGGAAATATGCAAAGAAAAATGAAAATGTTTGCTTTGTATATCGTAATTATTGATGCTAAAATATGGAGAACTGGGATTACATTAGTTCAGATATATTTTTCTTTTGTGAATAAGATTTATATATTTTCACTATAACATTAATTAGGATTTAATAAAAAATAAAATCTATTTATTTATTAGGTGAATTATGAATAGCACTCAAAGCAATGATTTGAAATCCGGACCAGACTAGGTGATTGAATCAGCCCAACTGACCGTATTGGGTTGGTTCGTAGCTTTGGGTCGTCGGAGGAATTGAGCCATTTAGAATTGCCTTTTGATTTGAGAACTGAATTTAATTTGGGAACCAGAACAATTTGCTAGAAACCAAATGGCTGGAAAAGAAGAAGAAAGTGAAGAAGAAAGAGAGGAAAAATAGTCTGAAAAAAGAGAAAGAAGGAGAGCACAACTACATGTTACCGATGAGGAAGAACCATGAAAAAAAAAGAAATAACAAAACCTCATAATTGGAAATACATTGTTCTTTTAGCCATTGAGAAATGAATGAAGAAAGCTCCAGGCGGAAGGAAGTGCTTTGAAGATTGAGTGTCTATTTGGATTAACGGTAGATAATGAGCTTTTTTTGTAGATATGCTTTTGGAAAAGTCAAATAGGAAAAAAGTCAGACTGTAGATGTGATTTGTGTTTGGATTGGCAGTGGCAGAAGTGACTTATTTTCTAATCTTAAACCTGTTTGGATTAGTGTTTGAAAAGCCTGTTTAGATGAAAATGACTGAAAAAGGGCATGAGAGCTTATGGTTCGATAAAATGGAACTCTTAGATTCCTGTTAATTCTCATATTACTTTTGGTAGATACTCTGTTGTGATAGAAATCTTTAAAGTTGGTGATAAATTTGTGATTAGTTAGTTTATCTGATAGTTAGAAATTAAAGGTATATATTTTCAGAAATATAAAATGAATATTATAAGAAAATTAGAACCTAGAACATATGAAGTAGAAATAAATAATTTACCTATAAGTTCACATCTATGTTTAATAGGAAACCAGGAAGAAACATGTATATTCACACCTTTTATGCCAGGAGGAAATGGAGATAATAATTGGAATTTAATGAATTGGAATAATATGTATATGATGAAACAAATAGGAACATATATAAATCCGAATATTCATGATTTAATGGAAATATATAATTTAGAAGAATTATTAGAAATGGTCCCAGAAGATGTAAAAGAAAAAGTAAAATTAGAAAAACCTAGTAATAGAAAGGAAAGGTTAGAATTTTTAAGCCTTTCATTAGAAGAAAGAATATATAATATGAAAAAGAAAATAGACAGTAATACTGAAGATTTAAAAATAATAAAATCAAATGTAAAAACTATAATGAATTCTTTAGGAGTAACAGATATGGAAATTGAAGAACCCGAAATAAAACAAGAAACTGAATTATTAGAACCTATAAATCATAAGCATAGAAAATTAAATATGATGAAAGCATTGGAAGAAATGGAAAAATTAGAAACTACTAAAGAAAAGATATATAAACAAAATATGGATGAAAATGTAAGGCAGACAAGATTAATTGTAGAACAAGTAGTGAAAGGACAACAAATAATGAATAGTAACTTATGGACGATAAATGATAAGCTCAATAATTTAGGAATTACAGAAGAAGAGAAAAAACAATTAATTGAAATGACAAAAGGAAAAACTAAAAAAGAAAATTATGAAAAGAATGAAGAAGTTGAAGAAGGAAGTAAAATTGTAGAAATAATATATTTGAAAGATGTAATAGATATTTTTAAAATATATAACCCACAAATAAAAATGATGAATGCATTAAAAGAAGAAGAAGATGAAATTGAAAATTTAATGGGATTAGAAGAACAAGAATTAGAAAAAATTCAGAGAGATTTTAAGGATGCGACAAATATAAAAGGTAATATAGAAGATTATAAGGAATTAAATGTAGGAGTAAGTATTAATGAACCAAATAATGAAAGTAAGAAATCAGAAGCAGAATCATAAAAAATAAGAACAGAATCAGACTATAATAAACATAAAGAACAAAGAGAAAATGAAATAGAAAAAGAAGAATTACCACATGATAAGAAGACTGAAAACCAAGAATTTGATATAAGATTTGAAATACCAAGAGGAAAGGGCTTTACACCAACACCTATAGATCAATATGAAAGTAAAAGTATACCTATATCTGGAATATGGTTAAATTTAGATTGTGTATTAGACCCTGAAAAAATAATCGAAGAATGGTCAAGAGCAACTATAATAGCACTAATAGGAAGGAATAATTTGGATTTTCAATCAACTAATTTACTTATAGAATCAAGCTTTTTAGGAAATGTATATTATTGGTGGAGAAGTCAAGAAGAAAATTGGAGAAATCAAATAAGACATATAGCAAAAGAAGAATATAATAGTAGAAAAGAATATTATGTAAAACTTGTAAAAAGATATGAATATGTGCTTAGAACAGAATTTGTAGGAAGAAGTAGTACATTAGAAGAACATATAACGAGTAATGAAGCAATAAAAAGATTATATCAAATAGAAATATGCTCATTAGAACCAAAATACTTAAATCCTTATATATGTGAATTTCAGAAATATTATTATGAAATAAAAGAAAACCCAGAAATGAAAAGAATAAAATATTTAGAACTTTTTTTATAGAAAATTACCAAAACTAATAAGAGATGAAATAATAGATGATTATATGAAAACATTTAAAGAAAATCCAGAATTATTACCATATATAGATTCTCTAGGAAGAAGAATAGATTATTTAAGAAATTACTTATCTGAAAAATGTAAACAAGCTTGGAGAAATATGAAATATTACAAACAAAATAAATTAATATTAAGATGTGCAGAATTTGAAAGACCACATAGATGGGGATGTAAAGATGAAAATAAAAAGATAAGGAGAAAATATAAAAAAGGAAAATATAAAGATAAGAAATGGAAGCCTATGAAAAGATATAATAAGTATAGGTATAAATTTAAAAAATATCCAAAAGAGAAGTTCTATAAGAAATACAAACCTAAGAAATATTTTAGAAAATATTTTAAGAAAGGAAATAAAATAGATTATAATAAAAAACCTAGAAAATGTAGATGTTATAATTGTGGAAAAATAGGACATATATCAACAGAATGTAAGGAACCTAAGGATAAGAGATTTATGAATATATTAGAACAAGCCCAAGAATATGAATTAGAACCATTAGAATTTGATGAAGAGATATATAGTGATATAGAAAATCCTGAAATAGAAATCTATAAAATTAAAGTAATAAGTGAATCAGAATTAAGTGAAACAGAAGAAGAATTAGAATCAGAAATAGAATATTTAAATAGCTCAGAAGAAGAATATAAGTTCTACATGATGAAAGGAAAAGAAATAGAAGAAGTAAAAGAAGAAGACGAATATGAAACTTATGAGGAATATAGAAATACATCAGAAGGAAGTGTAGAAAAAAGATTAACATTTAATGCTAAACAATATGAAAAAATAAAAGATATGAAATTAAATTTAAAACCAGATCAAATAGTTAATGAGTAGAGTTAATAGAATATTAAAATCAAAGAAGGATATTAAAAGTCAATGTGTAATATTACAAAAGAAACATCCTATAGAGTCAACCTTAACAGAAGGAATATTAAGAATACCACTAATAAGTAAATGATTAATAGAAAATGAAATATCTAAATTACCTTTTAAAGAAGAAGTAATTGAAATTTATATTGCAGGAGTACACTTATTAGTTAAAGCATATTTTAAAGAAGGAATAGATTCACCAATAGAACTATTAATAACAGATGAGAGAATAATAAGTAGCGTACAAGATAGTATATTAGGAATGTTAACAGGAAATTTAATATATCAAAAATTAAAATTTACTCTAAATACTAATTTTGCAATATCTAGAAATGACGAACATATAGACCAATCAATAATGATATACCATAAATTAAAAGGAATTAAATTATTAAAAGGAGCTAAAACAATAAGTATAACAGCAATGGTAGGACTAGTATTTACAAATGAACATAAAATATATAATAAGTCGATAGGAAGAGTAAGTATAGAAAAACAATTCATGCCTATATTAAAAGAAGTAAAAATAGATCCTATAAATATAACCTTACCTGAAATATTAGAAATAGAACTAGATAGAACTGTAAGTATCCATGATAATAGAGGAAAAAGATTAATAGCAAATAACAATTTAGGAAACAGATCATTAAAAATAAATACACTAGATAAACCTTTACAAATAAACATAATGAATCCAAGGAGAAGTATTGATATAGCAAGTAGTAGCCGGTTAGCTGAAATGTCTCTAATAAATCCTATAAATACAGAATTAGTTGAAATAAATCAAAAGATAACAAATTTAGTTATAACAAAAGAAAATAAAAGGGATAAAATAATAATAGAAATAAAAAAGCAAGGAATATGGCAAGAAATAATAACATTAATAGATGAAAATGAAGAAAAAAGTAAGATAGAGTTAGGATATATAGAAAATGAATATGAAGAAAAAGATGAAGGAATAAAAACAAATATAGTAATAAGATTTAATAAGAGAGATGTAATACAATTAACTTTATGGGTAGAACAAGACTCGAATAAATCACATAAAGTAGTATTAGGAAAAGATTTTTTAGATAAAGTAAAACCTTATAGAAATCAAAAAGACAGAATAATCTTTAACATAAACCATCAAAAAATTGTAATTCAAAAGTTAATATGATGATCAATACACACCAAACAGCAAAAATAATGCGAGTAATATTATCAGATGAAAATAAAGATTATTATTATATTGATGATGAAAAAATAATAATACCTAAAGCAGATAAGGCGATGATGAATCATATAGTGCATAAAATAAATAAATGTAATGAAAAGGAAAAAAGACAATTAAGAATAGTATATCATACAAGAGCTCAAGATTTTGTAGAAGCCTATAATGCAGTAGTTAATAATATGATGAATAGAAATGATATTAAAAAAGTATTAAAAGAAAGATTAAAAGTATTATCTAGAGCTTAATGAATAGAAGAATCACACTTTATGATAAAAATAATTGGTATTACAATAAAGAAAATAATGATATAAGAATACCTAAAAGTAATATAGGATTATTAAGGTACTTAATAAATAAAACAAACAAAACAGATAAAATAGAACATACAGTTATAATCCAATTGTTAGAAATAGTTCAACATAATGATCAAATGTATATACAGTTAGTAAATGAAGTCATAACTAGGAAAAGACAAAGAAGAAGTATAAAGAAAGAATTAAAGAAACAATTAGACTTATTATCTAGAGTTTAATATGGGAGACATTCATATGTTAAATGAAGAGTTAAGAAATAAAAGTAGACTGATTATAGATAATGAATATTGGGCATATAAGAGAAAAGAATATATCACAATTATACCAAAAAATGATAAAAGCTTTTTGAGAATGATAATTAAGAGATTAAGTAAAACCTATAAATGGGAAAATAGAAGATTAAATTTTATATATGATAATCATCCTTTAATATATGAAGAAGAATATGCTAGAGTAATGAGAGAAAGAAAAGACAGAAAAGGAATTAAGAAAACATTGAAAGAACGTTTAGAAGTATTATCTAGGATATGAGTAGACCATTATATTATATACTTATAAAATTTATATATGCTAAATATAGATCAAGAAAATATCATGCTTTGGTTGACACTGGAGCAAATCTAACTGTAGCTAAATATAATGTATTACCACCTGAGTTATGGAAAAGGAAGAATAAGACATTAAGAATGGAAAGTGCAGGAAAAGAAATTCATATGTTAGAATTAGAAGCAAAAGATGTAAAAGTTCAAATAGGAAACTATGAATTATTAATAAAAGAATTAAACCAATATAATGAACCTTCTTGTGATGTAATTTTAGGATTAGATTTCTTAGAACAATATTTCCCTATGCATATGATTAGTAAAGCTATAATATTAACAACTCCTTGTAAACATGAAGCTTGGGGTATAAGAATAACTAGACCATATAGAAGAAAAGATGAGAAATTCTAGAAAAAGAATAACGAACATGAAGTACAATTTTTACAAAATAATAACCCAGTAGAAATTCAACATATGTTAGCCACAATGAATATTATAGAAGTAAAAACTATAGAACAAAGAATTATAGATAATTATAGTGAAAATCCTTTAATACACTGGTAAAAATCTAAGCCTATGGCTAAAATAGAATTAAAAGATTATAGTAAAGAAATAAATTGTAAACCTTATGCATGGACTAAAGAAGATAGAAAAGAACTTATAATGCATATAGAGGAAATGAAAAAGTTTAATCTTACAAGGGAAAGTAGATCAGAATATTCATCACCAGCTATAATTGTGTCTAAACATAGTGAAGAAAAAAGAGGAAAAACTAGAATGGTAATAAATTATCAAAAATTAAATGAATTAGCCATAAGAAATAGATATCCTATACCTAAGATGGATTTGTTGTTTAACTTAATAAGAGGAAAGACTATATTTAGTAAATTTGACTGTAAATCAGGATTTTTTCAAATAAAACTTGAAGAAGATAGTAAAAAATATACAGCCTTTAGTACCTCAGAAGGATTATATGAATGGAATGTATTACCAATGGGATTTCATAATAGTCCTAGTATATTTCAGGAATATGTGTCAAAAATGTTATTACCAATAAGAGATTTTGCTGTAATTTATATAGATGATATATTAATATTTTCAAAAGATGAAAAGGAACATGAAAGTCATTTAGAACAATTTGTAAAAATAATAGAAGAAAAAGGATTAAATATATCACCATCCAAAATGGAATTAAGAAAAGAAAAAGTGAATTTTTTAGGACAAATCTTAACAAAAAATGGAATAGAATTGCAAGATCATATAAGCCAAAAAATATTACAATTTAAGAAGATAAATAATAAAAAAGATTTGCAATCCTTCTTAGGAATAGTGAATCAAGCTAGAAATTATATACCCAATTTATCAAAATTAACCTCTAAAATATCTAAGTTAGCAGGAGAAAAAACTATATGGAAATGGGATAATAATATAGAAAAGATAGTGAAAAATATAAAGAATTTGTGTAAAGACTTACCTAAGTTAACTATACCTT
Source organism: Inga laurina (assembly GCA_963855925.1). NCBI lineage: Eukaryota > Viridiplantae > Streptophyta > Magnoliopsida > Fabales > Fabaceae > Inga > Inga laurina. Next base: position 30,398,453 of record OY979710.1, read on the forward strand.
TAAAAGAAAATATAAAATGGATTATATATATTGATACCTCTGATAATTATTGGGGAGCAGCTTTGTACCATGAAGATGAAGATGGAGTTGAAAAAATAACTAGATATACTAGTGGAAAATTTAATGATTCTCAAAGTAGATACCACTCTAACTGGAAAGAATTATTAGCTGTTGTAAAAGCTATAGAAAAATTGGAATTATTTATTGTGAATAATAGATTTATAATAAGAACAGACAACACACAGGTAAAACATTGGTTGTCTAGAGGTATAAGACAAAATAAGTTAAGTAGTAAAATGTTAATCAAATGGCAAGCCGATTTATCTTATTATGATTATGATGTTGAATACATAAAAGGAAAGAATAACTTGATTGCTGACTATCTAAGCAGATGGAGCCAGTAAGAAGAAGAAGTCCTATAAATCAGACGAATAAGGAAGATGATTCTTCCCCAGTGATGAACCAACTTATAATGAAGATGAATATTCTTGAAATGAATATGAGTCTATTAAGTAGTCAAGTTAGTACTAGTATACAAGGGATTACAAGCTCTATATCTGGTATTAATGACTCACTTAATGACATCTATATTCAGCTTGAGAATTTGAAGCTCTGTAAGGCTGATGCCAATCCACTTATAAGGACAGATGTTCAAAATGAGAATTGTAAGGCTATTGCCAATCCACCTATAAGGACAGATGTCCATGATATGAACTATAAAGGAAAGGAAGTTGAGGCTTATAAGCCAAGTGCACCTATAATGGAGTCATTCACTCCAGGTGAGTCATCTACTCATAATACCCAGAATATAATCGAGTCATTTGGACTTGAATCACTCTTAACCTCTAATTTTTTTGTAACCTCAACTCCTATAAGCCAGCCTGTACCAGAAAATTTATCTTTTTCCCAAATAATGTCCATACAAGGAAAAGAAAAAGACCAGACCAAGAAGAATAACCATCCTCAGAAAGAATCCAATAATGATCTCTTTGAGATACCCAAACAGTATAATTTCTATAAAGTCATTATCAAAAAGTTGAACCAGCTTTCTTTGTCTCATAAAACCATTAAATACGTATCCCATTATGCTTTCAATAAAGCCATCATATATCCAGGAACTCCTTCAGGAATTGTAAAAACTCTGTATCAATATGGTTTAATCCAAAGTATATATCCATCCAGATCTTTGGAAGAAATTGCAGAATTACCGCAAAAATTAGTAAAAGCTGTTGGAGATTATTTTGATATTGTAACCCAAAATCAAGTATTCATTAGGTGTTATTCAACTGTAGCTGAGATCACTTCAGAAAAGTTTTATATGCCTATAAATCTTATTAGGCTGGGAACTACTAAGAAGCCATTGGAGTATGAACCAGAGATTAAAGAAGATATATCTGATGATGAAGACTTCCAGTTCAGAGTATCCAATATAAGAGCTCAGGATTATCATATAATTTTCCAAGAAATGAATTGTATAAAGGTTGCCAATATGACACCTGGAAAAGAAGAATATCCATGGGTATATTATTCCACTGATAAAACATGTGTATATGCCTTGGGAAAGAAAAAGCTGTCTAGTGATAGGTCTAATGAGAAGCAATTTGGGCTTTGGTATGATAATATAAAAAAGAATAAAATGGAGAATACCCCAGATACTAAGAGAAAGATATGCCAAATAATCAATGATTATCCAAATCATGAATGTGAATATTGCCATGAATTCTGAGGAAATGATAAGAGTCCCTCTATCACCTTGGATCCAAGTTTACTATAAAGAAGTGTCGGTATAAGAAGACAAATAAAGGTGTCGGCAGAAACGTGCAAGAATCAAAAGCAGATGATGGACCATAGCTTATGCAGACTGGGCAATCATGCATTTTTTCATGCGGGATTTAAATTAAGGATAAAACAAGGACACACTTGCAAAATCAAATTCTGTACAGATATTTACTAATAGAATAAATAAAACTAGGATGATCTTTGACCGATATTGATCCGGGTCATAGAAGGAACCATGTCCTTTTTCATACATGGACCATTTATAGAGAATTCCTTTTGAATCTCACACAGAGCATTCATTCATTTGGAATCTCAACCTTCTTCCTTCAGACCATATCAGCACAGCCTTCCTTCGTTTCCTACTGGAGGCGTATTCATCCTATTTTCATTTATCCAAACATAAAAAGACTCTCTCTCTTTTTTTTTTTTTTACATATTGCCCAGTAACATAATCTATAATACTTCCCTTATGATCGGATAAAATATCCCTCTTAGATCCCTAAAAGAAGTTTAGCCCATCATACCTGATTAACCTTCAATAATTGTTGATTAAAGATGATGTTGGTTGCAGCTATCACAGAGAATTGCTCGCACAGCTCAGAGAGACAAGAGAGAGAATTTAGAAATTCTGTATATTGCATTCAAAGATTGCTTACAAGAGAGGTGCTCGACTGAGGAGCTTACAGGGTCTTTTATAGACTCTCAGACTCAACTCTAGTTTACGTTTACAAGACATTTCAGGACATCTGTCTTACCAAAGGACGATTACAGATAAAATTTAATAAAGAAAAAGTTACATGACTCAGCTTTTGGTAGAGTTCCATTTTATCACCAACTTATGGTTCGATAAAATGGATAAGTTGGTGATAGAATAATATATATATATATATATATATTATTTGTATATATTGTGATAATTGAAGTGAAAAATTAAAATTAAAATGTGATAAAATACAATAAGTCAGATTAATGCATTTTTTGGGACATTATTACATGATTAAGCACTAATTTGAGTTAGGGACATTCATATTGAATTAATTGTAATCAGGGGTAAAATGGTCAAAATTTGTTATTTATTCATACTAATGATCTCTTGAACTTTTAATACTACATCGTGCTTAATTTTGTATTGTAGGTGTTTACTAAAAAAATGGAGATTTTGAAGTGTTAGAATTAGTATTTTGAGGACTAGAGAAAATTACAGAAAAATACCCCAAAATTTATGAAAATTACAAGTGAATGAAGAAAAGGGATCGGGGAAATCACAGTAACGGACGTAAATGTTTCATAAATTACAGTTCTACCCTATAAATATTTCAAAAATTTTCACTTTAATCCCTCCTTAAGAACTTTTGAAGTTTGCAAGGAAGTTCCTGATGAAATCCTAATTTGACCAAAGCTTCTTCTTCTTCCTTGGAAAACTCAAACTAGCAAAACGAACCAGCGAAACAAAGCATAGCTTGGACATGCACCAGTGGAATATCTTCGAGCTGGATCAACCACCACCCACCGGTGAATCACCCTTGCCGGCGACGCTTCTGACACATAGATTCGGATGGAGACCTCAGAGATGTACCACCGGAAGCCAAGAGTCGATCGAGAAAAACATATTAGAGATCGATTTGCATTCCTGGACAACGGTCTTCTTTCATATTTGGTTTTAAATGCCCTGCAACGGTCCTCTGGCTTAGCATTAATTGATCTACTGTGATGGAGAGAAAGAACATACTCTATGCAAATGAGCTTCGAAAATAAGCCACGATTTTGATAGAAGTGCAGTGCCTCCGACGCTCTCCCAAACGGTCATAATTATCCTCACTGGGCTTTTTTCTTGAAAACGTGCGGTGACTCCTTCCAAACGCTATGCCAAACAAACCCTGAAACACTGACCAGGGGGAGCTACTTGATGAAAGAGGGCAAAGATAAAAAAGACGAGATCTGTAACAATGAAACTATGAAAGAGAAAAAAAGAAGTTAATTTGATATGACATTTGCTTTACATTTATTTAGCTTTAATTTTCCAATTAAAAAAGTAGTCCCTCCAACCTATAACATAGAGCGCTTTTAGAAAAATAGCATAGTCCAACATTAAGCCACTTGCAGGATAATTAATACTTATTTTCAAGTTTTGTCCCTGTGATAACTCATTTTCAATTTTACCCATTTATTATATTCACTTTCTTTATAATAACATGTCAGGTCTAATTAATATGATGGGATATGACTCTTTTCTCTCTCTAAAGCATCATTTCCTATGAAAAGAGTTTGATGAAATGACCATTCTCTCCCCGTGTAAGTGTAATTTTTCAATGAGAAGAGGCCCTTAAAATAATTCCACGCTTTTATTACCATGACACCTAATTTATTCATACCTTTCATCTCCTAACTTGCATTGTCTCATCCACTTTCTTTCCTTGCACTGCTCATTTGGTTTTCCCGATAAGAAATAGCAAAGAGTCCATTTGAAGTGAAAAAAGAAGCAGCAGGGTGGTGATGGATTCACTTGATTGTGAAGACTCTATTGTGCGTCCTATCTGTCGTACTTAGGAGATAAGGAAGAAGTGAACTCATAGAACCCAAACATGGGTGACCATTTGCAAAACAAATGCATAGTATAGTAACCACAGTTGATCATGTCTATATGCAAACATTGACAAATGATAAAGGTAATGACTCAAAGCTTAATAAACTCTTAAATTTAGCAGTTGGAGGTTCTATTAAGTGTGAAGAGCATCAAGCCCATCTGTTTGACTTAAACTAGTTGCTGGAGGAGTAGGAAGTTAAGTCAAAGATAAAAGATATGGTTGAGGGTTTTGCTAAAACCATTTCCATCAAGAAAGGTTACTGCCAAATGGACTTGAATAAAATTTCTAGAGGGTGAATGAGATGAGGATAACAGTGCTGAAAAAGAGCAAAAGTGATTTATAAGGTCATTGTTAAAATTATATTTTTCTAATTTTTATTGACTAGATGTGTATGTTGTCATGCCCTTATCTTATCTTAACATTTTTCAAAGTATTTGTGGAAAAATGATATGCAGTTCAGTGGGCAACACAGGGATAGCATGGATATACTGATAATAAGTGCATGATTACATAAATTCCCCCATAGGGGTTTGTACATACTAATTACAAACCTTGTAGCCGTATCGGGCTCTTGGGTATCTAAACCCATTCCAGTGAAACAGAGACATCTTCCCGTCTTCGTTTCACCATTGCAATCCCCTCATACGGTTCTTTTCTTTGTTCTCAACATATTTTCTGTCTCCTCCGACTAAATTGTTGGTAGGGGAGTATGAGATTCGAGAGAATCTCAGTAGGAAAATATTACCAATATGCATGCAAGATAAGTGCTTAATGTATAACATACTTGCATTACATAACTCATGTTTACACAATGACATATTTGCGTACTCAATGTTTCAAACAACATACTTATGGCTATAACACAAATAGAAACAAAACTTCAATCATTCAAATATGTTTCACATAATCAAGCAAAGCATTAGCATGCATCAATACACTAGCACAAATATCAAATACATGTAGGAGAGGTAATTTCCCTACCTTAATCACCTTCTTGATCCTCGAATAACGTACCTCATAATGCGTGTCGCAGCTTGGCTCTCCACTCAGTCCTACAATTCCAAATGTACCCTTTAGACACTTCTATAGTGTTTCTGGGGGTTATTTGAGTCTATATTGAAAAATGACCAAAATGCCCCGAGGACCCCGACTCGGCCCTGCCTTACCCGATATGACTGTACTTTTTCTGAAATTTTGACTAGAGCTACTATGGCATATTTTCACCCAAAGAATCCGTTTTCGGACTCGGAATTACCAAATTCACTATCAAAAGATGAAATTGCCCTTCGTAGCCTCACTTTAAGGGTTTTAGAGGCGTTTTCGCAATTATGCTTTTTCGGACTTTTCTGAAAAAGTGACCAACCATAACCCTACCTAATTTTCCCTCCTTAACTCAATGGAACCATAAAATCATTAAAAATCAAACTCTAAGACTATCTAACAGCCCTGGCCAAACCCTTAAAAGAAAAAGGGAAAATGCAAACTTTGACTTTCAACTTCAAACCCTTGTTCCTTTCTACTCCCAATCCTTTATTAGACCATTTAAATGCATACTAACCATGATTTGAGGGAATTTGGGCAGCATAGCTCCTTAGGGTTATCACTTTCCAAATTTACAAACTTAATCAACAATCACCAAATCCAACCACAAACATCAACAACAACAACATACTATCACATATATTGAAGTTCTTGAAGCTACTTTGGTTTCTTGGTTTTTCTCCCTCTTGGCTGAACACACTCCCTCCTCAATACTTGAAGATTAGCTTGCTAAACATGGCGATTTATGGAGAAGAAGAGGTTAGAGAGGGAGCTACACAAGTTGGAAGCTAAATCACAAGGAACAATCAAGACTTACCTTAAGATTTTCTTCCTCCTTGAGCGCTCCTCTCCTCTTTATTTTTCTCAAGCTTTCTCTCTCTCTTCCTCTCTTGCTCTTAGGCGTGAGAATAGACTTAGAAAGATGAAGCAAGTCTTCATAAAAATAGCTCAGCTTTTCCTCTTAATTATTATTATCCCTAAATTCCCATTTATGACATTACTTGTCCTTTAAGCTTATCCTCTCACAACTTGTGTAATAAGCTTCAATCCAATTTGAACTAATTCTCCTCCATTTGGTTAGCCCATAAAAACGCCTGAGGTCACCTTCTCAAACACAATTTGGGCCTTCATCCATTTGCTTTACTACATGTACAGATATTTTAATCCAATTAAGCATGTGTTCCAACTCCATCAATTATAATTTATTCTCTTTCTCTTCTCTTGCTTAGGCTTGCGTGAAAATGGCTAGGAAAGAGATGAAGGGAGACTTTAAAATATCCTACTACCTTTTGCTAAATTAATAAATGGTGACTTATTTTATTTATGACATCATCTTGTACTTGGTCTTATCTTCTTCCAATTTGTGTCATACATTTTCATTCAATATTATTTAATCCTTGGCTTGGGTTGATGACATTTGGCATACTTTTGAGCCAAATAATTATTTTCCTCTCCTATTTCTTTATTGCACAAGTTACACAATTTCCAACACAATTTATTTTCCAATTTTCGAAATAGTTGACCTTCTTTGCAGATTTTCTACCCAAATTTTGAAAAATCATAACTAAATTTGTAGACATCATTTCAGAATAATTCTTGATAAGTAAAATATTTGCATATTTATTTTCCCTTATATGATGATTTTATGGTCGATATTTGAGCTTAATATAATATATTTGGGTGTAAAATAAATAGTATCTAAAAAATAAATAAAAACATAAAAAATGTCAGTACTGTAGCGTCGGTCACTATTCATGACAGAATCACTGTAGCAGACGGAGGTGACTGTAGAGGATGGAGGAACTATAGTTGGTGACAAAAACATTGTAGCAGTCGTGGAAAAACACATAAATCTGCTGAGATGTCATTGTCCATGCGTGAAAAAAAAAGCACAAAACACTGTAGCACCTATGAAAAAAAAAAGCAACAGACGCACTCGTGAAGGGACTTCACATGGCAATATATAGATGTGCCTCTTCGCAAAATGCGGGAGGAAGTAGGGAAGGCATGGAGATATTTCTCTGACAGTTAGAGATCCTTCTTTGACAGGGAGAAATCTTTTCTTTGATAGTTTTAAATAAATTGTGTTATTTTCTATATTTAATTTCATGTATTGTATTACTTTTTGCATGTCTCCTACAAGGAAGGCTTAGTATTGTATTACTTTCTGCATGCCTCCTATATGGAAGGCTTAGTATTGTATTATTTTTTGCATGTCGTCTACATGGAAGGTTTTACCTCCTAAATGGACGGCTAGATTTCTCCATTTTTCATGTATCTTTTGGTTGTATATTTATATTTCAGAATTTAATATTCAACCAATGGGCGCTCGGTCGAGATGGAAGGGTCTACGGCCGGCGCCCCTCAGGACGAGGGTTCGAATCCTGGGGGGTGACAGACGCGATAATTAACGCAGCCTCAAAGAGGTTGTCCCATCGGTACCGACCTGCCCGCGTAAGTGCTCCTCGGTTGGGTCCGGATTAGTTGGAGGGCGGGCAATGAACCCAGAATACCCCCCAGATACCGGATGGTTTAACCAAAAAAAAAAAAAAAAAAGAATTTAATATTCAAGTGTTATGCAATATTTTTGAGGTTTTTATTCATGCTTTATGCAATATTTATGAAGTTTTCAATTTATTTTGGTTTTATTTTTAATTTCATCATGAGCTAAATTTCTATTTTCCTAGGGTAATGACGTAGCTTACTAATGATGGATTGAATCTTAACTTATTAAATCTATTTTTAATTTCTCCTTCATGATTGAGTTTTAATTGTTGTTCTTAATGCTTTCATTTGATTGACCATCTTTTGAATGATTTCAATATGCATGTTGAGACTGAAAGGAGATGCATATGTGTAGATCTTATAATTAAAACCATGACTTACAGATGAAATGGGAATATATTCATGAGTTGTGTAGTCTTACTAAGTTCCATAAATCTTAATGCATAATTAATTGCTTAAATTCATATAGAAATATATTGGATTAGCAATTAATTATAGAATTGCTTGACCTTGGAAAAGGCTAGTAATTAAATTAAGGAAACTCAACTATCAATCATATGGAGGAAATTAGGCTAGAATAGATAAGTGATTCAATCCGTAATTTGTTAAGTGAAATATGACCCATAGGGATTGTTTTTTCATATTTGCTTTCATATCATTGCACTCATATTTAATTTTTTTTATTTTATACTCTCAATTACCAACTAATCGATCGATTAAATAGAATTAAAATTACCCATTTTGGTACTTAGTGATTAATCCTCATAGGAACGATACTCTACTTACTTCTGTATTACTTGATTACGAAAGTGTACACTTGCACTCTTTCATAGATCATCTACACAAGTAACAAGTTTTTGGCGTCGTTGCCAGGGATTGTTATCAGTAATATCAATACTAAGTAATTTTAATACTAACTTAGTCTTCATGTAAAAATTAAAAAAAAAAGGATTATTCACAGTATTCATTTGGTTTAATCAATGATAAAATGTCATATCTTGGTTCTTTTTCTGGAATGCATGTGAATGGAATGAAACAAGAAAATATAAATGTTGGTTGGATTGGAAATTCTTCTCCTTATAATTGTTTTTCTTGTGCTTATTGTGGAGAGTGTCATTCTTATGAGCTTTGCCCATATAGCAATGCTAATCATTATGTGAGAGATGATTTCAATATGAATCAAAATTGTTTTGATAATTCCTTTTATCCTGGTGGAATTTTAGAGTAACAAGAGTCTTTGGATCTATATGTCAGGTATTGTCCTGATCCTCCTTTCTACTCTTATCCATATATTGAAGAACACACTTTTGAGTATAAGGAAAAATATGATTTAAAAAAATAGATGAGGAGTTTGTGGAATCAACAGACATATTTATTAGAGAGTAAAAGGAAATTGTCACTAGAATTGAATCAAGTGTTCAAAATATTGGAATATATGTGAGTCAAATTGTTTCGTCACTCAAGACTGAGGCAAAATAATTCTTTGAGCATGATGACCACTTCTTGTGTTTATGATAATTATTGTGATGAAGTTGAGGAGGTGGAATTGAATGAAACTTTAGCTCTTGTGGTATGTGATAAGGAATTTGAAATCACTTTTAGAGAGAATAGTGAATGTCTAATTGAGGTTCCGGCTGTGGAGCCTAATCTTTGTGACTTTGATGTTGAAACTAATGTGGATGTTCCAAAAGCTGTTGTTCACGTCTCTCCTATTGAAGTGTTGATTCTTACTGATGAGAGTCAAGTGGATTTTGTGGGATGCTCTAAAATTTTGGAAACTCCTAAATTTGTTTGCAAATACATGCATGTTGTGCTTTATTTGAATTCAGTAAATAATTGTATTCTAAAATTGTCTATGATTAAAGAAGTACAATTAATTACTTTGAATGATCATTTCTTTTGTTTGAAACATTGTTGCTTGAAAAGAAATGAAGATAAGACAATCATGGTGTTTGATACTTTTAATTAGTAGTTTGTTTGGGAAGTCTAGCTGAAGACTATAAATATAGCACTGCTTGGGAGGCAACCTAAGGTTTGGTTGGATGTTTTGTTATGATTTTATAGGACTTTTGGTAGCCCCTGATGATGTATTTAACTTTGGTAGTTACAATTAAAATATGGAAAAAAATAATATAAAAAATTTTTGGTTTGGTCTTTGTCTAGCTAAAGACGTTAAAGAAGGGTAGCTATTTGGGAGGCAACCCAAAACTTCTTTCCTACTCTCTCATTTTTTCTTTCTTACTCTCTCATTTTACTTTCTTACTCACCGAAACACACTTCATTGGGTTGAGAATTTTAGTTTTCATCATTTTCATTTTAAGTTACCATGGAGGAATCTCTTACAAAGCTTAAGAACAGGTTCCCCACTCTTCCCAAAAGATGTGCTCAGGAAGATCTATAACAATCGACTTGAAAAGATAAAGATATTTAGGCGTTTAGGCCTTCCTGTGGACATACTCTGGATCATTAAAGCTAAGGTATGTTTAGCAGGTGAGATTCATAAATCATTTATTAAAACTTTTCCAGGAATGGGAAGAAGTTCTTACTCTAAAAAGAGAAGAGCTAAAAGGATGAATGTTTGTCATAAATGTGCAAGGTCAAATTGTGATCAGTGCTGTAGGAGTAAAGGTATGGTTTCTATAAATTGAGAAGATAAAATTAAATTTATAAAGGATGGACTGAGTAAGGAGTCACTGCATGATATCATTCAAACTCTTGAGACGCATCCAAGTGGTGATGTTTATCGTATTCTTCTTGATTTAGCGACATATTCAACAAAGAAAAACAACGCTACTGTCTTGGGAATCTAACGTTAAAAGATCATGTTTGCTAGTTTATAAGAAAACTGGATGGGAAGCAAATCCTCGATTCATAGAAAGCATTTAAGCCGTTACTGGATGTAAAACTAGAGGAAGGTATGAGTCAAAATCACAACTGCTGTACATAATCATGCTTTTGTCTTTTCTTCTTCTCTTTTCTGTAGCTTTTGTCTAATCTATCTTATCTTTTCAGTAACTTTTGTCTAATTTGTCTTATCTTCTCAGTAACTTTTGACTTTCTTTCCCCTTTTTCTTCACTCAAATTACGCCGGTCATTAGTGTCAGAAGTTTTTCAAAATTTTTTGAAATATGCTTGATTTGTATGATTTTGTTGTCATTGTTTTAGTGTTATATATATGTACTCTTTCATTTTTAAATATGTACTCTTCACTTGTGAATATACATTCTTCTACTTATGAACACAAATGGTCCGAGAGAAAAGAAAATAAAAAGGGTATCATACAAAAATGTAGATTTACATCTATCAGCATTTTTAGTGAAATTGATACGAGTAAGCATGGAGAGTTTATGATAGCAGCAAATGAACTTGGAAGTGCATCAGCCGCTAGTAAGATCAACTTTGTATACGGGGGAGGTATCCAGGGTGTAAGGGGAAGTGTGGCCATTTCTGCATCCATGAATGGAAGCAAGGGTTTGAGTGTAAGGGTGAAGGAGTTAGAAGACCATAACTTTTCCTTTGGATAAGAGTTGCAGGTTTCATGCTTGCCTGAACGATTGGGATGAATGTTCTACCATGCTCAAGCTTTCATTCCTCTACCTAGTGGTTTGGAGATGTTGGATGGGATCTCTAGGGTTACATATTGGGCTAAGTTAAACTATCACAAAAAGCCATTAGAATTGTTAAATGTTAATGGTTTTTATGATGATTTGTTATGCTTTTTTGATCATGCTGTGGAAACAGGATTCATGCCCCAAGTGACTTGCCACTCCATAATTGCTGCACGAAGTACTGATCAGCTGCTCGATCAATTACAAACCTATGAACCTAAACCAGATATACTCGTCAAGCAAATAGGTGAGCAATCTTTAGATAGCAGTCAGAAGCAGAACCCAACTACCACTCTTCGGTTGTAACTTTCCTAAATCTCTTGATTTTACTTTATTGTGTGTATATGTTTAAAAAAAACAAAGAAAAACACTTCCTCTGAGCTTTAGAAGACATTGGGGATAATGTCTGATTTAGGTTGAAGGAGGAGAAAGAAGTTATTATTTTTTAGTTAGTTAGTAAAACCATTAGATGCATGGGGTGTGGAAAAAAATGGCAGAGTAAGGAGTTATTCTTAACTCCTGAGACATATTTTATTAGTTGCATTTTTTTTCCATCTTAAGAAAAAGAGTAAAAGTAAAAAAATCATCCTGTTTAAGTACTTCGTAATGATTTTAAGAAGTATATAAGTTTTAAGGATGGATAAATTGAATTTAGAGATTTTATAGCATGAATGAACAACTGATTGCTACAATTGGTGATGAATTTTGAGATTGAATGAGCTGAGTTTGAAAGCCCCTAACCATGAGCTTTAGAGCCTATAATGATTATTTCTCTTGTATGTGATATTCACCTATTAAGTTGTCACTCTAGAACTTACTTTAAATCTGGTTGAAATTACATCTTATATACACATTCAAAAATGATAAAGGTATTCAATTTTTTTAGCCAGAGCCAAATAGCTAACCTTGCAATTATATCGTTGTTAAGCCCCTTTGAGCCTAATTGACTATTTTTTTTCTAAACCCATTAATATGTGCTTTAATGATATATCAAATGCTTTTACCTAATTCAAAAGATTACATTTGTCATTTGGTTAGTACATTTCTTCTCTTCATCCAATATAAGAAATTTCAACCCATTAAAGCTTTTCACTCTTAATAATGTAACATGTAGTTGACCATGTGAAAAAACTGGGCTTGGAAGGTATAAAGCCACCATTTGACATGGATAGACCTTGGCTTTTATTGATTGTCATTGTGAATGAAATGATGATTAGGAATTGCCTCCCAATCATGTTGAAAGGTAGTTTTGATTCATAAGGGTTCATGTCCATATGATGAATCAGAATATCTTCACCAACATTTATTCCATTCAGCGCCTTTGCCTTCATGAAGTTTTTACCAAGATATGTAATTCAAACCTTGTTACATTGCATAATCTTGCTGCCTGATCAATGTTCCTTATTAGTTTTATTGGTACCCAACTTTAAGGTTAGTTTATGGTAAGGTTTTCCCGAACATGTAATTGAATTGAGAAACTTAGTATCATATAGATCCTTGAAGCTCTCGTTACATTATCAGTGCAATTGATGAAATTAGAACTGAAGTATTCTGTTGCATCACTTGTTAATAAAGAGCACATAAACTCATTCAACTTGTCAACATTGTATATATTAGGGGCAAGTGTCGCCTATTTGTAAGGTAGTTCTTTTCTCCAATACACTCCAATAAGTTTAGATATGTTGATTCAACTATGGACTTCACTGGGTTGCATTTATCATGCAACACCAACTCTATTGATGGCCACGTCTCCTACTTTTAACAACCATCATGTGGAAGTCCTATATTCCCATCTCATACTTTTAACAACCATTTGGAGAAATTAGGCTTAATTTTTTCTTGTTCTTCTGGATCACATGATGACTATAGCCTTATGTTCTTTGCCAGACAGAGTATCTCGCACTCAGACTAAAGAGGAGATACGTTGATGGCCGTGTTAATAATTCAAGCTCTGCCACCCTTTGGTATAACTGACAATATCTTCCTGAAGTCACCTCCCATCACAATACATTTACCATTGAATATATGATTACACTTTATTAAATTTATTAATATACAATCAAATGCTTCGACATAGTGTCTCTTGACCATTGGCGCCTTATCCTAAATGATGAGGTCTGTTGCTTTGATTCTTTTAATAATTTGGAAAGGTCTAATATATCTTGGGTTTAATTTCTTGGTTCTAAGAAACCTACCTATTCCTATAGTAAGAGTGACTTTAAGAAATACATGAGATCCTTCTTCAAATTCCATTGATTTCCTCCATTTATTTGAGTAGCTCTTTTGTCTGCTTTGAGTTGCTAACATCTTTTCCATGATCATTTTTAATTTTTGTATAGCCTTTTGTACTAGCTCAGGCCCTAATAGTTTTCTTTCACTCACTTCAAACAAACATAGAAGAGATCTACATTTTCTTCCATAGAGAGCCTCATACGGTGCCACGACAATACTTGAATGATAGCTATTATTATAAGGAAACTCTACTAATGGTATATATTTTTCTCAATTTTCCCCCTGCTCAAGACTACAAGCTTTAAGCATATCCTCTAGGGTTTGAATGGCTTGCTCAGATTGACCATTTGTTTGAGGATGGTAAGCTGTACTAAAGTGTAGTTTTGTACCAAAAGCTTCTTGTAAGGCTCCCCAAAATCTTGATGTAAATCTAGGGTCTCTGTCAAATACTATGCTTGTAGGTGCTCCTACAGTCTTATTATCTCTTTCACATATAATTGAGCAAGCTGGTTAAGAGAATAATTAATTTTAATTAGTAGGAAATGAGATGATTTAGTTAATTGATCGACAATAACCCAAATCGAATCATTCCCTATTTTAGTCTTTGGCAATCCTCCTACAAAATCCATAGTGACATGGTCCCACTTCCATTCAGGGATTTGTAGTGGTTTAAGCAATTCAAAGGGTTTTTTATGCTTCATTTTAACCTTTTGGTAAACTAAATACTTAGACACAAATTCTACAATTTCCTTTTTCATACCTAGCCACCAATACATTTTAGTTTATATTGGGTGTATTGTATGATTACTTTTGTGTCCTTCTAAAGTATTTCTATTTATATCTCCTTCTTCAGGTACACACACTCTTCCTTGAAACAAAGTGGCCCACTCTTGGTCTTGAGTAAAATTTACACATCCTATTTGATTTGCATTTGGGTGATGACTCTAACTCTACTCGAGTCCCCGAAAGTGCAACATAAAGAGTGACAACCCGAGAGCACATGCAACATCAGAGGGACAAGCTCACTTGAGCATACCCTAGTGCTCGGGTAAGAAGGTTTCACTTGCGAGTGTTGGAACACACTCTTGGACATCAACCTGCAAGTGACAACCCAAGAGTAATCCTAACTCTTGAACCCACGCCATCACTCGAGCAATCTCATGCTCACTCGAGTGATCACCAACATCACTCGCGGTGAAGGAAGTGCACTCGAGCCCTCATCATGAGAACCCAGACAAAACACCACGCTAAAAGGAAAAACACACACAGCACTTGAGTGAGTTCCTCCCTCACTCGAGTGAGGCTATCAGATTACTAGATCGCAGCAATTGACAGAAAATTCTCAGATTTACCAAACTTGACCCAATGGTTCCCAAACTCCTCACAAAGCTTATTACTACTAAAAATGACTTAGGGAACCCATTGGTAACCTCTAAAACACCCAAATACCATTTTAACCATAATTTATGCTTTTGGGTCTCTATGACACACACAACTCCCAAATTCATTAAAATCACTTTCAAACTTCAAAACTATATCAAATACTCAAAGAACTTCACAATGAACTAATCTAAACATCAATCACTATGAAATTCACACATTCCAAAATGGGCATAAAATAGGGCAAATTTCCAGAATTTCTCAAACTTATCCAAAACTCATAACATATATATCCAAAAGCATCAAATGCTTACCTCTTTTTACTTTGCCAAATCCAGAATCTTGATCCTCTAACTTTCAATTTCGTCCAATACTGAAATCAACACCTTTCAAGATTCTGAAATCACCATAATGAAGTTCTCATTGAGGTGCACAACATTAGAGAAGAGGATTTGAGCAAAGAAGGACCATTACTCACTAAAGATTTAAGCTTTTACTTTCTCTTTCCACCTTTAAGGTCACCAAAAATGGAGAAGAAGGAAGAGAGAGAATATGAGAGATGGATAGGATGATGATGATGAAGTGCTTTCCCTTGCACATACTCCCCCAAACTGAATATGAGAGAGAAGAGGGAGAACAGTGAACTTTTGTCCCTTATGCCACATCTAATGGTTCACACTATGCCATATGTCACCATCATACTCACTTCCTCAATGAGCTCACAGAAGCTTAATGCACAAGATTCCGACCCATATGCAACAAATCTCCACCCTTGATCTTTAATCTCAAAATATACTCATATCAAATTTACATCATATTTCTCCAAAAGTGTTTAATTACACTAATTACAATCAATATTAGAGTCATTAGCCCTTAATCCCAACTTCGGTCATTACAATTCTCTCCCCGTCAAATAAATTTCGTCCTCAAAATTTGTCAAACCACTTGAGCCATGAACTCCGGATATCGCCTTCGCATATCCCCTTTCGCTTCCCAAGTTGCTTCTCTCTGTGACATTCCCTTCCAGATCACTTTCACATAACAAATACTTCAGTGTCTGAGCCATCGTTCTTCTCGATCAATAATCTGTTCTGGCTCCACCACATATGTGAAGTTATCTTGCAACTCCACTTCCTCATACTCAACGATGTGAGACAGATTCGATTGATGCTTCTTTAGTTGGGAAATGTTAAACACATCATGAAGTCTACTTAAGTTTGGGGGTAGGGCTACTCGATATGCAACAGGCCCAATCCTTCCAAGGATCTCAAAAGGACCTATATACCTTGGGCTCAATTTCTTTCACTTGATAGCTTGCCCAATACCGGTGATAGGAGATACTCTCAGAAACACATGGTCACCAACCTCAAACTCTAGAGGCCTTCTTCTCTTGTCAGCGTAACTTTTCTGCCGACTCTGAGCTGTAAGAAATCTTTTACGAATGATTCAAATCTGGGTTGCGGATTGATCAATAAGATCCGGCCCATACAATTTCCTCTCAGACAATTCATTCCAACACAATGGCGATTGGCATTTTCTTCCATACAACGCTTCATACGGCGCCATCTGAATGCTCGCATAATAGATATTGTTGTAAGCAAACTCTGTAAGAGGAAGAAAATGATCCCAACTCCCTTTGAAGTCAAGGACACATGCCCGCAACATATCCTCTAGGGTCTAAATAGTCCTCTCTGACTGTCCGTCTGTCTGAGGATGATAGGCTGTACTGAATCTCAACTGAGTACCCAGTGCCTCATGCAATGCCCTCTAGAATCTCGATATGAAACGTGGATCACGATCGGAGATGATATTCTTTGGTATGCCATGGAGCTTTATAATTTCACGAATATAAATCTCTGCTAGCTTGTTCAGAGAGTAACTAGCATTGATTGGTAAGAAGTACGCCGACTTCGTTAACCGGTCCACAATGACCCAGATCGCATCATAATTCTTGATCTTGGGCAATCCCACAACAAGATCCATGGTCACACTTTCCCATTTTCATTTTGGAATTTCACGACTTTGCAACAAACCAGGCGGTCTCTGGTGCTCGATCTTTACCTTCTGGCATGTGAGACACCTCGCCACATACTTCATCACATCACTCTTTAATCCCGGCCACCAATACACATATTTCAAATTATGGTACATCTTGGTCATACAAGGATGAAGAGTATACCGGCTTTTATACGCCTCATCTAAGATTTTCTATCTCAACTCGGCCTTAAGTAGAACACAAATTCTTTTCTGGTAGCGAACGAGTCCACTAGGTGACAAATCATAGCCTTAAGCTTCTCCCCGCTCAATTCTAGCTAGATTATGTTGTATCCAGCCATCTTGCCTCTGAGCCTCTTCAATCTCAGCTCTCAAATCACTTTCCCCTTGGGAAATAGTATAGTTGGCATAGATGATCTGGTTCGACAAATTCATATCACAAAAATTAGCAATTAACTTCCCTTCCTGTATCATCATAGCTGCCACAAGCACAGTCTTTCGACTAAGAGCATTAGCGACTACATTTGCCTTACCCGGATGATATTTGATTTCTAGGTTGTAGTCCTTAAGCAACTCCATCCAGTGCCGTTGTCTTATATTCAATTCGTTTTGATCATACAGATACTTTAGACTCTTATGGTTGCAGTACAGTTCCATAGTCACACCGTACAGGTAATGACGCTAAATCTTCAATGCAAACACAATGGCCGCAAGCTCCAGATCATGAGTGGGATAGTTCAATTCATGAGATTTGAGCTGTCAAGAGGCGTAGGCCGCCACACGTCCCTGCTGCATAAGGACACACCCTAATCCCTGCCCACTGGCATCACTATATATAACGTATGTTAAACTGGGATCAGGTAAAATCAATACGGGTGTCGTAGTCAACCTCTGCTTCAGCTCCACAAAGCAATTTTCACAATGTTCATCCTACACAAATGGTTGATCTTTTCTCGTGAGCTTGGTCATCGGCAACGCAATGCGGGAGAAATTCTGAATGAATCTCCGATAATAGCTAGTAAGACCCAGAAAACTGCGTACCTCTGCAACAGTTTCTGGCCTTTTCCAGTCCAGTACTGCTTCCACTTTACTGGGATCCACAGAGACCCCTTCTCGCGAGATAACATGGCCTAAGAATTTCACTTCTGATAGCCAAAACTCGCACTTACTCAATTTGGCATAGAGCTGCTTTTCGCACAATGTATTCAACACAATTCTCAAATGATGCTCGTGCTCTTATCTACTCTTAGAGTATATCAAAATATCATCAATGAATACCACAACGAGTTGATCTAGGTATTGTCGGAAAACACAGTTCATATAATCTATGAAAACTGCAGGCGCATTGGTTAACCCAAATGGCATCACTAAGAATTCATAATGACCATACCTAGTCTGGAAAGCAGTCTTCGGAATATCTTCCGCTTTTACTCGCAGCTGATGATACCCTAACCTTCGATCAATCTTTGAAAATACACACGAATCGGATAGTTGATCTAACAGGTCATCAATTCTAGGGAGAGGGTACTTGTTCTTGACGGTAATCTTATTCAACTCTCTATAGTCAATACACAAATGAAGACTCTCGTCTTTCTTTTTCACGAACAAAACTAGAGCTCCCCAAGGCGATACACTGGGTCTAATAAATATTTTCTCAAGCAAATCTTCAATCTGCTTCTTCAATTCTGCCATCTCATTTGGGGCCATACGATATGGGGCTTTGGATATAGAACCCACTCCAGGTACAATGTCAATCGAAAACTGAACTTCCCTCTCAGGAGGTAATCCACTTAAGTCATCCGGAAATACCTCAGGGAATTCATTCACTACAGGTATACTACTCAAAGACTCACTAGTTTCTCCTTGTACAGAAAAGAAAACCATATACCCTTGACAACCCTTTTGCAAATATTTCTCAGCCTTAGTTGTTGAAAGGAAATTTAGTTCGACATTCTTGTCCTCAATGCTATGAGAAACAGGATACACAATCCTTTTGTTCCCATAATCTAATAACACATTATTCGCTCTCAACCAATCAAAACCCAAAATGACTTCCAACTAGCAGAGCGGTAAACAAATCAAATCTACCACAGATTCATGACCCTCAACTGTTACAACACAATTTAAACAGGCTTCTGTAGTTACAGCCTTCACACCTATCGGTGTTGACATAATCAAATCGAATGGTAACTTATACACATTTATACACAAGCGCTTCACATACTCATAAGCAAGGAAGAAGTGACTTGCACCCGAGTCAAACAATGCTTGTAACATATATCCATTAAGAAGAACTGTACCTTGTATAAGCTCTGGGGATTTCTGGGCTTCCTCGTGAGTCATAGCAAATACTCGGCCCTGAGTCCTTGGTCTCTGCTCTAGTCGTGGATGTCCACACTCAACGGATGTATGCCCTACTTGCTTACATTTGAAACAAATCACCCGACCATCGCAAGTTTTGCCATGATGTGGCTTGTTACAGCGGGGACATGTCCATACAAAAGGATCTCTCTGCTGATCATGGCTCCCAGACTGATAAGGCTTCTTACTACCACCTCTGAATGAAGAGGATGATCTTGAGCCCTTCCGCTTCTGAGAAGCATTGCCCTTACTGGGCTCACTATTACCACTAGCAGTCTTAGTCGGATACAACTCTCTCAGATTGCTCTCTGTAATCCGACATTCCTCAACTGCCTTGTTGAACTCAAAAAACTAATGAGTGGCTATTCTCTTCCTCATATCACTCCTCAAACCCTGTATGAGCAAGTCCGAGCTCAACTCTTCGTCATCCATCTTTCGTAGATAAGATGAATATCGAGATAAACGGACAAAATGGGATAGGTACTCATCAAACGACTCCTTGTCCCCTTGCTTGATATTCAAGAACTCGGTCTCCTTCTCAAGCCTCACTGACTTGGGAAAGTATTTCTCATTGAAATGTTGTTGGAACACATCCTAGGTCAATGGTATGTTCTTGCTCCGCAAAGACAAAGCAATATTCTTCCACCAGTGATTTGCATCTCCCTCAAGTTTGTACACCGCTAATCGAGCTTTCACTTCTGAGGGACATTCAAGAACCTCAAAAATCTTCTCAAGACGGTTGAGCCAATCTTCAGCCGCCTGAGGATCAAATTTCCCCTTGAATGTCGGAGGTAGGTGCTTACAGAATCTAGAGACCCAAAACTGAAGATCTCTTTCCTCTCTAGTTGGGACCCCATATAATTCCTGGTTTGGTCTAGCACGAGGAGGTGATTCAAGTGGCCGTGCCAAC
This sequence comes from Inga laurina, assembly GCA_963855925.1. Lineage (NCBI taxonomy): Eukaryota > Viridiplantae > Streptophyta > Magnoliopsida > Fabales > Fabaceae > Inga > Inga laurina. The sequence continues at coordinate 30,418,849 of OY979710.1, forward strand.
CCTTCAACCGTTTCTTTTTTATGTGTCCCTTCCTGAGTCTCCTCATAGGTTTCCTCCCAAGTAGACTGACCTCGGCCCTCATTATTCTTTGCTTTCTCCGCTCTGAGCTCTTCTCTAAGCTCAGCAGTCATATCTTACTGATCTCTTATCAGGCCCATTAACTCTTGCATCGGGTCCGGTGGATTATCATTGACAACTTCCACCTCGGGATCTACTTGTTGTACTCTGGGGTGACCTTTTGTTGTTCTTTTCCTTCTACAAAGAACTCACCCCATTAATCCAACAATTATGGTGTTCACATAATTTCACAAAGCACATATATCCATATAACCAGAATAGATATATGTATACAATGGTTATTCACAATGATTTTCTATCACTAAAACTACCCCATTGGAGCTATCCTAGCAAACTCTACCCTTGCCAGGAACTGCAACTCTGATACCAAAAATGTAACCCTCCTTACGGTAATTATATCCAGATTATGAAATTTAAGTGAAATAGAGACCAATAAGACAAAAATCACATTTAGGATCACTCATCTCCAAGAGATAGGGTGTCCAAACAAAACATTCAAAACAGAATTCATCTGGTATCACATTCACCTTCGAATACAATTACTTGTACCGATAAATCACATTATAAATATCAGAGTGCGTAACCAAAATCTCGGCAACACCGGTTTACTTATATATAGAATGGGTTTAAAGGTTTCCCAAGATGGGGATTACATATCCAAAATTTGCTATATACATCTCATATACATACAGTAATCCCAAAAGCCAACTAGATAACCAACATCTAAAATACAAAATGTCCCTAAAGCCTTAACCACTCATGGTTGGCCGCTTCCCTTTAGAGCCACTTGCCCTGTCTGAAAATGTTAGTCATTTGGAAAGAGTGACAGTCTAAAGAATCTCAGTAGTAACAAATCACTCATACAATATATAAACACAAGGCATGTAATGTTATCATGTTCACCAGCATCATCAGCAACACAATGATCCATGGCTAGCGCCAAAGACGACAACACTCATAGCTGTATCACAATGCACTATGCCCATTTTTGGGGTAATCACAATGACAGCTTTCGCTGCAAACACTATGCCCGCTTTTGTGGTAATCACAATGACAGCTTTTGCTGCAAACACTATGCCCGCTCATGCGGTAATCACTATGCCAACTTTCGCTATAATCACAATGCTCACTTCCGCGGTAATCACTATGCAGCAGTATCACAAAGCACAAGGTATCTCAATGCACAACGTATCACAAGGCACAATGCTCCACAATGCACAAAGCTCCATAAGGCACAATGCTCCATAATGTATCTCAATGCATCTCAAAGTAGCAGCATCACATAATGCATGATAGGCATACATACAATACATTTACATAAAGTATAAGAGATGAGTCACTACCTGAATCTTTCCTGACGTTCTTTGGCACAGTGGGCTCACTCGTCTGACAGATGTCAAATCCTATACCAATTTAGGGACAATTGATTAATCTCTTTTCCAAACACTTATTCCATAATACTCTAAGTTGGTTATCATTTAGGACTCTTTAGGTAGCTAATAGAGGCCTAAACATATGCCTAAAAGGTTAGGAGAAACTACCCTGAAGACCCCTTTTCTGAAGGCAAAACACCGATTTTTGGCTGACTCACTCGAGTGAAGATGACCTCACTCGAGTGGTGGAAGACTCGTGCTCGAGTGAGAATGACTCTCACTCACGAGTGTTTGACAGTGAGCAGCTACTTCGGCCAGAAAGTGCTCACATCACTCGAGCAGAAGGCTTTGCACTCGGGTCATGACTCTAACTCCACTCGAGTCCCCGAAAGTGCAACATAAAGAGTGACAACCCGAGAGCACATGAAACATCAGAGGGACAAGCTCACTCGAGCATACCCCCAGTGCTCGGGTGAGAAGGTTTTACTTACGAGTGTCAGAACACACTCTTGGACATCAACCAGTGAGTGACAACCCGAGAGTAACCCTAACTCTTGAACCCACGCCATCACTCGAGCAATCTCATGCTCACTCGAGTGATCACCAATATCACTCGCGGTGAAGGAAGTGCACTCAAGCCCTCAACATGAGAACCCAGGCAAAACACTACGCTAAAAGGAAAAACACACGCAGCACTTGAGTGAGTTCCTCCCTCACTCGAGTGAGTCTATCAGATTGCTATATCGCAGCAATTGACAGAAAATTCCCAGATTTACCAAACTTGACCCAATGGTTCCCAAACTCCACACAAAGCTTATTACCACTCAAAATGACTTAGGGAACCCATTAGTAACCTCTAAAACACCCAAATACCATTTTAACCATAATTTATGCTTTTGGGTCTCTATAACACACACAACTCCCAAATTCATTAAAATCACTTTCAAACTTCAAAACTATATCAAATACTCAAAGAACTTCACAATGAACTAATCCAAACATCAATCACTATGAAATTCACACATTCCAAAATGGGCATAAAATAGGGCAAATTTCCAGAATTTCTCAAACTTATCAAAAACTCATAACATATATATCAAAAAGCATCAAATGCTTACCTCTTCACTTTGCCAAATCCAGAATCTTGATCCTCTAACTTTCAATTTCGTCCAACACTCAAATCAACACCTTTCAAGATTCTGAAATCACCACAATGAAGTTCTCAATGATGTGTACAACATTAGAGAAAAGGATTTGAGCAAAGAAGGATCATTACTCACCAAAGATTAAAGCTTTTACTTTCTTTTTCCACCTTTAAGGTCACCGAAAATAGAGAAGAAGGAAGAGAGAGAATATGAGAGATGGATAGGATGATGATGATGAAGTGCTTTCCCTTGCCCATACTCCCCCAAACTGAATAGGAGAGAGAAGAGGGAGAAAAGTGAACTTTTGTCCCTTATGCCACATCTAATGGTTCACACTATTCCACATGTCACCATCATACTCACTTCCTCAATGAGCTCACAGAAGCTTAATGCACAAGATTCCGACCCATATGCAACAAATCTCCACCCTTGATCTTTAATCTCAAAATATACTCATATCAAATTTACATCATATTTCTCCTAAAGTGTTTAATTACACTAATTAAAATCAATATCAGAGTCATTAGCCCTTAATCCCAAATTGGGTCATTACATATAGTAGTATTCATTTGCTCAATAGTGCTTAACAAATTATTTTCCAAATGTCCCTAACTATTACTAGATTGGCTTCATGTTCTTGATGCCATTTGTCTGCAGAATGGAATAATTAGCAATACAATTATCACTTCAAATTTTTTCCAAGTCCAGTATTCATTTCCACATGCATCCATATATATATATATAAGAGAAGACCTCAATAATCATAGTAAAAATTTTAGGATCAAATTGGTCAAATACTATAATGTAAAACCTCATCTTATCGAAAAGTAAATTATTAAAATATATTTATATGTACATTTTTTTATTTATTTATCTGTGTGTGTATGATAATACTATACTATTGTGTGTTTAATATTATATTTTATATTATTTTTATTTTTTATTTCCTCATAAGAATGACCTTTCAGGATCAACTTTTTATCCTATGGGCCTTAGATATATATATATATATATATATTTCATCTTACCTTTATTGCTACACTTGTACCTCCTGACAACACTGTTAGATCCCATATGTTTTGATGATAACAAAGATTGGACTAATAATAACAGAGGATACGATAACAAACAAATGAATTTGAACAAAGTAAATAAATGGCAGACAAAGCATTACTTGAAGTAAGCACTAGAGTAATAGGACAACAAATTTTGTCATGGCTTACTCGAGTGACTACTCGAGTAAGGGAAGCTGTTACTCAAGTAAGCACTCGAGTAATCATGAAGAACATCATCCAGAGAAGCACTGCCAAAATTTAGAAGAAGTTACTCGAGGGGCCACTCGAGTAATCTGCAAAGTTATATGAACCATTACTCGAGTAACAAAATGAGCATAAGGCATTACTAGAGTAGCCACTCGAGTAACCGGAGCAAATATCTTCTAGTAGCTCTTGGCCAAGAAATGCAACAATTTACTCGAGTAGCCACTCGAGTAACCAGGTGAGAAAAAGACATTACTCGAGGGAGCACTTGAGTAATATGCAGAGTTATTTGAAGCATTACTTGAGGGGTTACTCGAGTAATCAGGTAAGCAAAGAACAGGTACTCTCGGCCAAGAATTTGATGCTATTACTCGAGGGAGTAATCGAGTAATCTGTATACTTATTTGAAGTTTACTCGAGGGCTCACTGGAGTAACGTGTGAAGAAAAGACATGGTCACTTGAGTAACTACTCGAGGAATCTGGTATTTCCAAGGTTTGTGATGTATCTTACTCCATGTCTTACCCAAGTAATATTTTATGAAAAATGTTGAATTACTCTCTGCAATGTTTTTGATAGGTTTACTTGAGGGATTACTCGAGTAATGAGCATGATCACTCGAGTAGCCACTCGAGTAATGAAGTCCAGAAAACATATCTTTAATCTAATGTTTATTGAATTGTTTTCTATATAATTAACCATTCATTATATTAGTAACCTAAGTATATTTACAGAGAAACAATGAAGAGATCATGCTAGAAGTGAAAAGTCAAATAAAAGGTCCAAATGCTCACCTACCGCAACCTACCGCAAATGGATAGTTTTCAAATTAGAAGAATGGTCAACCGTTGCTACGTGACTCTAATGGACATATTTGAAATACTTCTAATGGACACTACAAACCATCTATATATATGGAGCATTCAAAGAACAACAACAACAACTGAGAAGAAGCAATCACACATCGATCAACATACTGTTTGTGCTCTGTTTTCTTATAATCATTCATTGTACTTCAGTGATTATATATTTGCTCTGTAAGAGAGTTTTTCATTACAAACTCAATATTTATTATTCTTAAGGTTGTGGAACCTTGAGTTGGGGATTTGATTACAACGTGTAAGGGGGAGCGAGTGTCCAGATGAAGGAACTTGCTATGTACTAAGGTGTAAGAACCCACTGGATCTTGGAGAATGTAGTGAAACTCTCAGAGACGCTTTGAGGACTGAACGTAGGTCAAAGTGGTTGTGGCCGAACTAGTATAACTCCCAATGTACACTTCGGTGATATTTCTCTTTGCTCTTAATTGCTTTAAATATTCTGTTAATTTTCTTATGCGCAACAAAATTTTTGGTATTACCCAATTCACCTCCTTCTTGGGTGAAATGGTTGCACTAACAAACACTACATTTTTTCCTATCACCAACTACTACCACTTTGATTCTCATGCCTTGCTTTTTTAAAGGGTTAAGATATAAAAATGCTCATAACATTTTTTCAAATGGGCATCCAACACAATAAACTTTCATTAGGTACAAATTGAGACAAATTGGCATTACTTTTAGGTTCAGTGGGTCCCAAACTATTGTCAAGGTGTCATTTAATACCAACTCATTCATATATGTCCAATCACAAAGCATCAACTCATTAATTTTATCCCACATATCATGCTCTCTCTTATTATTTTAAATGATTTTTTAAAAAAAATCCTCTATCTTTCCTCCCACCCTCTCTTTCTGACTTCTATCTTCCACTATCTTACTCCATTTACAATAAATATTTCTCTATCATCCATAACATCACCCCCTTCACTTGGTCCTAAAACCACCTTCACTCTCTCTTGACCACTCAATAATCAACAAAATCAAACCATCTCAGTAAAGAAAATTTCAAAGAAAAATCAAACTAATGGATGATATTCCTTCTTACTTCGTCCACTCAATTGCAGCCCTGGTCTTTGTCTCCTTCTCACCGTCGAATTCCATTAGAGAAGATGAACAGTGCTTTAAAGTCCACCTCTCTCTAGTTCATGAGCTCTCCTTTTCTGATTCTCACCGCCCACCACTCTCTTTTCAACAACAAGGATGATGAACAATGAATAAAAATTTTTGCCGCCCCCTCTAGTTCACTCTGAGAAGACGGTGCTCTCTACTCTACTCTCCTTAATTATAAAAAACACTCAAAGAATGAGGACGGCGAGGTCCGCTTTTGATCATCCTCGCCGTCTTCACTATGATGGACAGTGGATGAGCAGGTGGTGGTGGGTGGTAGGGAGTGATAAGATCATTGGGGATGAGAGGGCATTGAGGAGTTTGGGGCTATAGAAGGAGAGAGATGGGGGAAGGATTGAGGGAGAGAGAGACTGACAGTGATGATTGAGGATGACTTGTTAGAGTTGAGACGTGGAAAAATTAGTCAGACCTACAAAAAAAGAAAATGTAACTGATGTTTAACACAGTTAACAGTAATGGCATTTTTGCCATATTTGAAGAAGTTTATTAGTAGTTTTACCCCCAATGAAAGTTTATGATACTGGATGCCCATTTAAAAAAAATTCATGGGCATTTTTGCCCCATAACCCCTTTTTTTAAAAAAAATATATATATACATATAACAAATGGAGGAAGAGGTGTAAATTCCTTTTAGGAAATGCCAACATGAGATAAAATAGAGCATACTCTGTCACCCTTATCTTCATCCTAGGCATTGTGTTGTCATTATGCTTTGTTTTTTTTCACCCTCAGTTTCATTCCTTAGCTCTTCGATTACAGAAACACAGAACAATGAACCAAAAAATAGAGCATAATGATAGCAAAAATAGAGCATACTAAATCATACCCAAACACATTGAAACCTCAACCAAAACATATCTATTGCATTCACGAGGTATGTCTTTATAGTTTTCAAGCATATGGAGGATAACACCTATAAAAATCAAACAACTTTTTCCATTTATCAGGACTAAAATGAAGATCAATAAAAAAAACCTTTAGTTGTCACAAAAAACATTTAAATATGACTTATAGTTGTTATTAACAAATTTAGCAGCCTCCATTGACAACTATCACTGCTCTCATTAACAACACATTTTTTTCCTACGCACATCAGGTTATGTAGTCCCAAACCTTTCACCCTTATCTTCATTCCTTAGCTCTTCTATTGCAGAAACACATCATAATGAACCAGAAAACAGAGCATAATAACAACAAAAACAGAGCATACTATATCATACCTAAACACATTGAAACCACAGCCAAACCATATCCATTGCATTTACTAGGTCTGCCTTTTTAGTTTACAAGAATATGGAGGGCAATACCCACAAAAGGCATATAGCTTTTACCATTTTTCAGGACTAAAACGAACATAAACCAACAAAACCTAAACATCTGTTTAGCTACTCAACTAAAAACATGAATCAAATGGAATAATGAAGACAAGAGAGTGGATGTCATCAATTCCCTACCTTACTCTTCAACCATGGTTGCTGATCTTTGTACACTGTTTTCCTGTCTTCTCTAGCTCTATTCCTGTAATACCCCGAATTTTGAGACTTGAGCTTAGAGAATAAGCCTGAGATTAGTGGATTGCTAAGCCCCGGTTTAGTAAGATCCCAAATTGTGATTAGGGTTTAATGACTACAAAAGTGGATGTGGTTAGTGATTAATGAACCCTTTTAGAGAATATAAAGTGGATTGTAGTCGCTTGTGTTATGAGCAACGCCAAAACCCTGTATTTGAGTTTAATTGTGGATTAACATCCAAATTGACTTAGAATAGAGGGAGGAATTGAATGGGATATTGTGATGGAAATGGTGTCATGTTGTGGTATTTAATCATTGGAATTGATTTAAATTGGATTGGACACATTGGTTGCAAAAAATTGGAAATGCTGTCCAGTGTGAATTCTGTCTGGGCAGTTTTCTCGTGTGGACATTTTTACTAGGCAAATGATTTCAGAAAATTATGAAACTTTTCAGTGTTAAAGTTCACATCCCAAGCTTCAAAATGGACATATAATTGGTGCCATTTCATGTTGGGAACGGGGAGATATGACTATCCAAAGTTTGAGGTCGAAAATGGACTCTGTTTTGGGGCAGTGATGAAATTTGTGTAATTCTGGATTTTTGTGGTGATTTCTAGTATTGGTAAATATTTTTCCTATAAAGAGGACTTAAATAGCTTTCATTTTGCTTTAGAATCACCTCATTTCGATTTTTCTAGAATTAGTTATGATTTTTCAAAGTTTGGGCAGAAAAACTGTCATAAAATCCGAAAATAGGAATTATGACATCAGCATAATAAAACATGACATCATCCTAATATTAAAGCACCTTTTCTTCATCTTCCTTCCTCCAAACCGACGCCATTCTGCAACAGAAATAAAGAAAAAGAGTTGAGAGGGTTTTGGGAGAAAAGGAGAAGAGAACTCGCAAGGTAAGCCGATTTCTCCGGCGATTTAGCTCCTAACGCGTATGACTCTACTCTTAAGCTTCTCTTCTATGTTCTTGAAGGTTGTTGAAGCTCAGATCTTGGTTAGGAAAGTTAGGGTTTTTCAGCCATATTGGGGAAAAGTCAGAAGGAGCTTGAGGTAACTTCCAAACTCTTGTATATTGACTATTCTAGCTGCTGTGGGCAATTTAATCGGTGAAATTTCGCCGGATTGCCGTTGGTTTTAATTTATGGAAATGGGTTGTAGGGGCTGTTATGCTGCCCAAATTGATACTAAATGGTAGTTGTAATCTAATGGAATAGTCAATAAAGTGGTTAGGAGTGGAAAGAAACACGTTTACGGAGCCGAAACCGAAAAACCCCAATTTTCCCCTTAAAACCCATATATTTCGGCCAGCATTGTAAATGGGTCTTAGAGTTGGATTTTCAATGATTTGATGATTCCATTGGATTCAGTGGGCGAAAATAGGTGGGGTTACAGTTGGGCACTTTTTCGGAAAAGGCCGAGAAAGCATAATTACAGAAACGCCCCTAAAACCCTAAAAGTAGGGCTGCCAAGGGCAATTTCGTAATTTGACATTGAATTTGATAATTCCGAGTAAAGAAATGGATTCCTTGGACGAAAATATGTTAGAATAGCCCATGTCAAAATTTCAAGAAAAGTACAGCCGGACCGGGTACGGCGGGGCCGGGCCGGGTCCCCGGGGGTATTTTAGTAAATTTTCAATATAGCCTCATATAACCCCCAGAAACACTATGGAAGTGTCTAAATGGTACATTTGACATTGTAGGATCGAATGTGAAGCCCCGAGTTGCTGGCACGCAAATCGAGGAGAAAAAACTGGAGGTAGGGGACTTACCTTACTTGCATGTATTTGATATCTTTGCTTGTGTAGTGATGTATGTGATTGCTTTACTTGATTGTGTAGAGCATATTTGAATAAATGAAGCTCTGTTTCTGTTTTACTGTGGCCATAGTTTTGTTACATGAAATATTGAGCATACAGAAATATCATTATGGGGCATGCATCTAGATAAAGCTAACATGTCATACACATAGCATCTATCATGCATGCATTATGGTATCTGTTTCCTACTGAGATTCTCTCGAATCTCACCCTCCCTTACCCACAATTTAGACAGGGCAAGTGGCTTGTGGAGGGAGCGGCTAGGACTCCTTCGAGATGAGATTGTGTAATCCCCATTTGAAGAATTGTAATGGGCAATTGTGCCCTATGTATCTTTAGCGAAGGTATATACCCGGGATTGCCGGGATGATTATATTGTGCACTCTGATATTTATATGAATGTGATTTATCTTCGCGTAGTAATTGTATTCGAAATGTGAATATAAGATCAAGTTAACTAGATTTTAAAAGGTATTTTTGAAAACCCCATCATGTGATGGGTTAGTAAATGTTATTTGATTATTATTGGTCTCTATTTCATTTTAATCGCGTATTTCGGATATAATTACGGAGGGGGTTACAATTCCCTTATAGTTTGATAGCATTTTCCATCCCTCTTTCTATTTATCTGTCAGGGGTGTTTCAGACATTTCTCAACTCCAATTTATTACAAAATGGTCCCATGGGACTTCACCGTAATTTGGCTATTTCTTGAGACTATTTCTTCATATATTTTTTTCATGGACTACAGTGTAATTCTCCCTAAAATCAATCCCATCTTTTATACTATTTACCTACGTCACCCATAGGCTTTCCTTTTAACCCATATCATGTCAGCCACTTTTTACTAAACATAGGCTACGTTTTTGCTTGACATTTATTTCCAAGATATTTGAATATTTTTTTTATTCTAATAATATATATATTATTTCTTAAGATATTATCCTCTCACATACTTACCTTGTAAATTATAAAAATTATTTGATAAGTAAAATATTTGCATATTTATTTTCCCTTATATGATGATTTTAAGGACGATATTTGAGCTTAATATAATATATTTGGGTGTAAAATAAATAGTATTGAAAAAAAAATATGAAAAAAGGTCAGTACTGTAGCGTCGGTCACTATTCATGATGGAATCACTGTAGCAGTGACAAAACACTGTAGCAATCACGGAAAAATGTGTAAATCCGCCGACAGGATACTGTTCACTACTGTAGCATCGTGGAAAAAATTGACAAAACACTGTAGCATCAAGGAAAAAATGACACGACAATGCCTATAAATACGAAGCATCAGGCGCAGATTCAGAAGGCATGTAGATATTTCTCTGACATGGAGATACTTCTCTGATAAGGAGAAATATTTTCTCTGATAGTTCTAAATAAATTGTGTTATTTTTTAGATTTAATTTGATGCATTGTATTACTTTTTGCATGCCTCCTATATGGAAGATTTAGGATTGTATTACGTTTTGCATGCCACTTACATGGAAGGTTTTACCTCCTAAAGGGACAGCTAGATTTGTCCATTTTTCATGCATATTTTTTGTTGTATATTTATGTTTGAGAATTTAATATTCAAGTTTATGCAATATTTTTGAGGATTTCATTCTAGCATTATATAATGTCAATTTATTTTGGTTTTTTTTTAATTTTATTATGAGCTAAATTTTCATTTTCCTAAGGCGATGACGTAGCTTACTAATAACGGATTGAATATTAACTTATTAAATCTAGTTTTAATTTCTCCTTCATGATTGAGTTTTAATTATTATTCTTAATGCTTTTGATTGACTGGCCATCTTTTAAATGATTTCAATATACATGTTGAGACCGGAAGGAGATGCATGTGTGTAGATCCTATAATTAAAACCATGACTTGCATATGAAATAGGAATATATTCATATGAGTTGTGTAGTCTTACTGAGTTCCATAAATCTTAATGCATAATTAATTGCTTAAATTCATATAGGAATATATTGGATTAGCAATTAATTATAGAATTGTTTGACTTTGGAAGAGGTTAGTAATTAAATTAGGGAAACTCGATTATCAATCATGTGGAATAAATTGGGCTAGAATAGATAAGTGATTCAATCCGGAATTTGTTAAGTGAAATATAATCCTTATGACTTTTTCTCATATTTGCTTTCATATCATTTGCACTCATATTTAATTATTTTTCTTTTATTTGTACTTTTAATCAACAACGAATCGATCGACTAAATAAAATTAAAATTACCTATTTTGGTACTTAGTGATCAATCCTCGTAGGAATGATACTCTACTCACTTCTATATTACTTGATTACGACAGTGTACACTTGCAATATTTAATTGATCATCTACACTCGTAATATTATTCTCCAAAAGTTAATCCAAATACACACTTAAAATCATGTCAGCCACATATACTTTCATGTATGGTTAAGATACATTTTTTAAACTGTGGGTGGGTATAACTAATTTGAATGTATTATTCCAGTAGGTATTATACAACCAATTTGGTTTTTGGATATTACCGAATGCTACGTCTATATACTTTCTTATTAGTGCAGAATAAATATAGATCCATAAACTGGTTAAAACTTAAGTTAAATTGCAATAAACAACATCAGATATTAAATAAGCTTCACAAGAGGCTACATCAGTCATAAAACATAATGGCTTTTGGAAAATGAAAACAGGATGTGAGGATACTCTCACTTTGGAGTGACAAAAGAACGTGCAACAACATTTAATACTAATGAAAAATTAATATTCTTTTATGGAGCACATCACTTCTCCTTCTTAATGTTCTTAATAGGCTTGGTGGAGCTCAACTTCGAGGTAGACAAATCAGAAAGACCAACAACTTCACATCCAGCAGGAATCACGCCAGCAATTACTTTCCTCTCTGCATTTGGTTCAAGAGGGCTAATCAGCTGTGACAACGTCAGATCATTGTCGTCTCTGCCACAAGCACAGTGATCGGTGGTTCCATGTCCTCATGTTTCTTACCCTGTCTCCTCAGTACAGCTACCCCATAGAGTTATGTGGATAAAATTCTCACTATATTCAAGTCACAATAGAACAAACATTGCCACTTTTAAATAATTAATGCAAGAAAATGCAACTGAATATAAAAGTTTTTAATAAACGGTAAATCTCTTTTATCGTGCATCTTGCTGATGGTTAGCAATGGTGAAGTTTAACCTCTTGATGATATCATGCTCTCTCTTTGATCTTGAAGCCGTTCGAACGCTTGTAAGAAACCAACAACATTTGTGACAAAATATATGAAGAAGAAAAGTTAATTTCATCTATATTATGCCCAACAAAATGTGAAATTAAGGAAAGAGGAGTCTGCATATTACATACCAATGAGACTGTTAAGGTACTGAGTAAAGTAATGGATAAATGGAAAAGTTAGATGATAATTTGAGAATTTATGTTGAGAAGGATAAAGGTATTCTGAGATAAAGAGCAGGCAAGAATCTCACCTTCTCTCTAAAACAGCCCAATACTCTGTTATAAAGAGAAAGCAAGCTTCTCACTAACTCTCTAAGAACAGCCCTGGAGAATCTCCTAAACCAATTTACTCTCTGAATATTCAATGCTTTATTGAGTAGGCAAGAAGCCAATTTATAGAAGTACAGAGAGATAAAATCTAATTCAAAATTCAAACTAAGAAATCCAAATAATATCTAAAATAATATCTAAAATATAGAAACTAAATCCTACTTGTGGATATTCCACTTATTCTGAAATATCTAAAATAATAAATAATATTTCTGAAATATCTTAAATCCTATTTGTGGATAATCCACTTATTTTCAGATTTCTTAAAATGATAATAAAAACATACTTGATTAATAAAATAAATATTAATAAAATGAGACTCTATTAGAGACCATAATCAGTGACATTCCCATGTTGTATGTCTAAAACGTTGACAAAATTGCATGCATGATACGGGATAGTGACATCTGAATCATCTATAGACGCATTAGGATTGAAAACAAACCTCCAAGGATGTGTCGTTTCCCTGTACTTGTCGTCGTTGTCAATGACCTCAAAATTTTGGAAGTTGTAAACAACACCTTCTTTCGGCTCATCTGTTAAATGTTCCAGCAGAATCCTGTGGGCTACACTGACCTCGACCCTAGTAAGCTAGTAGGAATTTATCAAGGTCAAAGATCTAATTAAGTGTCATGAACTAGGTAATGCAGCATGTTTAGAAATAATTTATGTAGGAATAAATATTTTAACTAAAAAGAGATTAGGCGTACCTGGACGAATCCATGTTCGGATCGGGGTTAAGGCTCCAATACTTCATACTTGTGCCCACACAATTATTAGACTACTAGAGCCTAATTGTAATTTGCACAGCAGATCACCAGAACCAGAAAGATGGTAGGAAAGAAGGGAATTGCTAGAAAACTCAATGGCGGGGCGAGTTGCAATTGAGGAGGCACACCCTATTTATAGTGGTTTATGGAGGCCACTAATTAGGAAACGTGTGCACTGCTACTGCCCTCCAAGACAGCAATTAATTGTCTCTCAATTAATTCCCTAATTATGGTGATTTGTTCCTCTTTTAAAAAATCCATAATTATTGCTGAAATATTCCCAAATCTGCATCATATGCTGATTTTATTCTTATTTGATTAGGCTACTTATTTCCTAATCAAATAGTCCGGCCCATCAAGGGCGGACTTGGACCTAAAGTCCAACATCTCCCACTCGCACTTGATGGGCCTCCCATCATGCGTGCATTACTCTTTCTTGTTTCATACTTGGCGTCTGCCGTGACTGTGTGGGCAAAAACGTCTTTCAGATTTGGTGCTTGTGATACTAGAAATCCTTTGTATTGGACCAGCATCCAAGGACACCCTTTATATATAACTGTAAGCTATATGTTCATTGCCTCATATGCCCCAGATCCTCCCATACATATTACTCATGGCATATCTAATCCCTCTCGAGTTAATATGTTGATTAACTCAGATTGCCCTTTACGCACATAGTATCCGCACTTACTAGTTACACATAGATCTAGTAAGGGGTCGACCACAGATACTAGTACATCTTATGTATCTAGGAGTAAATCTTCCTTTTTGACTAAACATCAGTCCATCTTGACTTGGTCGCTTTCCTAGTTTTCACTCGTCTGACCGAATCGAGTGTGATCATGGAGCTTCAGCTAAAGTAGCTGTCACCAAACCAAGCTTTCATGATGCCGCCTAAGTCTTAAGGGCATCGTGGAAGTATTCTTCCTTCATGGGACTCACTTGTGGTGAACTAGGGATCTTTCACCCACATCCCGTGTTGCAGTTTCACTCTCAAGCACATGCAGTATGAATTGCATGCTACGGTGAATGGGTTGAGGTGTACGTCGATTTCTTTATCTTTCACCGTACAAACATTAGTTCCAAAATGTACTCAACATTCGAACCAGAACTTTCTTTTTCACAATATCTCTTTTACAATCTCGTTTGTGAAAAAGAGTTCTTTGCCTGGCTACAGGTCTATATTCATGCTTCGATCCATTTTCTGTGTATATGCACACATGTAGATCTCATCTCAGTCTAACTGAGGCGACTCAAACGCAAAGATTCTTCTCAACCATCTCATGGTGATCATTTGCTCGTCTTACCTTCCCATGCCCCTGCAAAACATGGGAAGACGGTTGTTCGTGTGAGTGAACCAACCTCTTTTAACCTGTACGACATACCATACTGTATACCTTTATGTATTTACTCATAACATACATACCATTTCTTTTATCTTCATATAAAAGAAGTTCACGACCTTATATTTTATTTGCGCCCCTAGATTTTCACTAACTCAATGAAAATCAAGCTATGGGCTCAACAAGGGGATCTACCAACATTCTGTTAATAGAAGGTCATTGAACTATCGCTTTCCCTCTTTGAAAGCATATCTCTCATAGAGATGTATCAAAAGGTATGTTTCACCTTGCTGTGATACTTAGGATCCTCATCATAAGATGTTATCGTTTGGATCCTTCTATCCACCATTCATTCCCAATCTCTCATAGGAATTACTTTAGCCATATGGCACTTTGAATGATGGCAGAACACACCCTGCGTTCTATTTCCATGGATGACAGGAAAAATACCATGTATATTTCCTTACTCCATCACCATTTGCCTAGGTCTTGTATTGGAGTATCCTTTCAAAGGAAAGTTGTTTGTCTTAACAACTTAATCCATGGTTATTCTCATAACCCATTTCACAGCAGGACCAAAAAGCAACTTCCAAGTCTGACCCAAAAACATTTGGTCTTATGTACACCAATATGTACATTCACATTACTAACTATAGTCTCACATGGAACTCTATCCACCTTTCTTATGTTGGATTCCTCATAGGACATGTAACCTCTTTAGGTTTATGCCCTTGACTTCAGGGGTGTCCATGGGTTTGCACTTTGACATCCTAAGATGTCTAAGGATTACACTTGTACATGTCTTAGGTGGAAAAGACTGTATCTTTCTTGTGCAACTCCGTTTATCTTATCAATCAAGATATTTGTTCAACCCATGACTTTCTCAACTCAGAATTTAAGGATTCTCTGATCCTTTATTCCTTTGACTCCCTTGACACTTGTTTCATTTGTCACTTGACAAAGGATGACTTCACAAAGAATCATCACTAGACCATTTGGAACTTATGTAGTGTTCTTCGATTATTTCAAAGTTGGTGAGGCTTTCACCTTGTGAAAACCTCATATACTACTATTTAGGTGATTGTTTCTATGAAGCCCTTAAGCTACTTCATGTAGAGTTCATCATCCAATTTCCAAAATTCCAAATTGGAAGGTGGTCTTTACATCATCTTGATGCAATTTTCAAGACTAAGCTTGTTGTCATAGCCAAAGTTCAGAGTTAAAACGCACAATGGACAACCTTCCATTGTATTACCCCTTAGCCACAAAGTGTTTTAGGTTCTACATGCCCCAAACAAATTTGAGAATCTACTTGTTCCCAATCGCCTCTTTGCTAGGTAACAAATTACCCAAACACGTATTTGGCTTAAAAGGAATCCAAATCCTCCTGCATGACACTTTGCAATTCATCTTAGCAGGTCCTTCTAGTGTCTTTCAGACACTTATAGGTACTTATCATCACATTCTAAATGATGAAGGGAGCATTCAATCCATTAGGGAATCTATCCCTTATAGTCATCCGCTAGATGACAATTTGCTCCGAGGTGAATTTCATAGGATTCTTTTCCTATGTATGAGTGAGGTAATTCTCTCGTAACTTACTTCTTACCTCTTTCATTATGAAAATGGTCTCAATTCTCCCACTCGGATCAGTGAACTTAGGAATACTTGGTTATTCCTTGTCATTTGTGAACCTCTTAAAGAGATTTATTGTGATTAATGCTCATTTCCTGCTAGGAAATCTTGGTTTTATGAACGTTGTGTCCCACGATTTTTCTATCAGTCACTGAACCATCATCATTTTTACTAATGAAGACGTGTCATGTTAAATTCTCATGTCATCTCACAAAGAGATACCTTGTAGACCTTAGCCTTAATCTTCCTTACTCATAGGAAGAAGTGTGAATATAAAGTTGATGACCCTTATGGTCTTAACGAACTTGGCCCTGGTTTAAGGCCCATCCACGATTCATAGGGTAAGGTCGTGACTGACATAAAGGGCATTTGGTTAAGTGTGAATATAATAGCTATGAGTCCACCTACCAACATATGGCTGATAGCCTCATTGGTGCCATTATGTTCATAACCAAATCAAGGAGGGGTCTATCTCTCCATTTCAACAACTCTATTATGTTGAAGGGTTCTAGGTATTGATAGTTGCCTAACAATGCCTTTCTTATACACAAAACAGCTTGAACTAATCACTTGGGTGTCGTAAACCCTTGTTAGTTTGAAAGGTCTCATTCTTTCAGTTTACTGATTCCTGACTAGTTCAGCTATTATCTAACAGCTTCACACTTGCCAAAAATCAAGTAAACATTAATATATTTCGAGTAAACATCCACAACGTTAACGAAACACCAAGCTATTTGCGTTTTGCCCTCACGTTAATTGGTTCACTAACGCCATAATTTGTCAATTGCAGTGGATATTCTCAAAAAAATGTTTCTTTGTCTTTCTTGCCAGATAGAATAAGTTTTCAACTTATTCATAAGGGTATTAACCCTTTAGCACACGTTGTTTAGCAAATACTCTTTTGCTAGTTTGATCATTCCCTTTGACCAAGGTGTACATGTGGCAAGAAATGGAATCTTTTATCCCTAGAAAAGAAACATCAAAATCCAACAAAGGATTTGAGAATCATAGTCCCATCGATCCTTAACTAAAGAGATAGCAAAGATGTGATTCTGTCAATTGCAATTGCATGGAGTGAATCAGGGTGGTTTATTTATGCAGAGTTAACGTGCAAGTTCCAATCCCTTGATTCTATCTCTTTGTTGCTTTGCATTTGACTTGAAGCCATATGCTTCTCTAAAATATCCACAACTCATGTGGATCGCTACTTTTATAACCCTTAAGGATTATGAATGTAGCTTTGCATCTTTGTAGAAACCATTTGACCTTCTCTAGATCCAGTTTACCTCATAGGTTTCTTGCCCTTAGGCTTAGAGGATGAATCCTCCCACTCTTTAGCTAAGTTCGTCTGACTGATGGATCTTGGATCCTTCAGTCTCTCACACTTAAGTTCAATGTGGTGAATCACATTGCTGAAGGTTACAATATGCATATCAGGGGCAATTTATACTTTTGTATATGCCCACTCATTGGAAGACATGGCTCACTCCCACTTACTGGGAGACATAGCTTCCTCCCACTTACTGGAAGATGTCTTATCACAACATACACTTGTTGTTTGTTAGAACGAACTTGGCATTTAGTTTGTCTCAACTTCTTAGTTTGACATTTGCCTTAAGTGTTGCCTAAACAACATGTTAGGACTTAGTACACTATGTTAAAACTTAACTTAGTTTTAACTTTATGGAAGAAGATCACCTATTTCATTATCTTCCAACACTATCCACACGGCTTGGATAAGGTTACATTGCTCATACCATCATAAGTTTGCACAATGTTGTTCTTTCTATGCTTGATAGCATAAACCTTTTGTATCCTTCAGTTGCTTCAGCCTCTAAATGCTGAAGACTAGTTGGTAGGATGTCCCTGACATCTCATTCTTCTTGAATGAAAGAGATTTGAGAGTTTCTAACTCCACAGATATCTCTATTGAGCTTGTCTTCATAAGCTCAGTCAAATAGACTTGGTCATAATTGGTCACTCAGACGATTATGGTATACAAATCTTATTTATTCAAATAAGACAAAGGATAATTAGATAATAAGTTCACTAATTTCATGTTCAGGAGACAACTATATTGACTCCCATCCCAATCATACTAGTTAGCTCATCACCCTTTTAACCACAGTCTTCATTTGAACACTTTTCCCTTTGGATTTCTAGACGCATTCCAGAAAACTCCCACTCAATCAAAGAGCAGTTATATTAACAAGATAATAACACATTATCTAACTAGCATGAATGTTCAAGAAAACAAGAAGAGAATATACTGAATTCAATTCTATAAACTAACAGAGAATTTAATCTTAAATTCAATGGAAAAACAAGAACATTCAAAAATTTAAGCCTCATATCATTGTCTCTTAACTAGGTTCTCCTTCTCCTCGGCCCTTCTGACCATATTAACTCATGTAGCATCTAGCTACAATGTCAAGCTCCTCTTTGCCATGTTTACATCCACTCATTTGGATGTATTTGTAGCATACCTCCCACTTGATGAGATGATTCTCACATCTCTATCTATCTTATCCTTTGTCACAACATTTGTGATAAAGGATTGCTTCAATCCAAGTGGATCAATGTGGTTAGAAGCATGGGAAGACTTATTATTATTCAATAATTATTGAATAATTTTAAGTTGCTGCAATTTTTCAGGTTTTTATCTCTAAGAGTTTGAGTCAAGGTTGGATAGGATTTTATATTCAAAAACTCATTTGAATAATCCCTTACTTTTAAAGAATCTTGCAGTATTTAACCTTATGTTGCAATTGAAAAAACTCTTAAAAAAATAAGCCAACCCATCCCCAAAAACAATAGAACCAACATTGATTCAATTCCAACGTTTTTGGGACACTCTAAGTGCACATAAGCACCTTTTTGACTCAAATCATATCCAAACGTGCTTTAAATATATGCAAATTATATATCAAATTGAAGCTCTCAAATTTAGGGATTTTTAGGAACCAACCACGTCTCAATTAGAGGCCCCACGTGCCCTCACGTGCCCCTAGAAGATGCCAGAATCGCAAAATCCTGAAAAATTGGAAAATTCCAGCGTTGGCCACTCTCCTCGGTGGCGCGTGACCTCCACGCGCCGCCTTACGGTTGTCCACCGGTGACACGCGCCGGCTCCCAAGACTCCATGCGCCGTCCTCTCTCCGACTGTGCTTGCCACGTGTCAAACGGAGACCCCAGTGGGCCCCACACGCCATATGTCCTCTCTCTGTTTTTTTTGGTCAAAGTCAACGAATGACTGTTGACCGGTCAACGTTGACCGTTGAATGGTCAACCGTGACGCGTCACCGCTGACGTGTCAGTGACGTGTCTCGGTCAACGTGGCTAGTCAACTGATGACGTGTCCACGTTGACCGATGCTGATGTGGCATTCGTCGCTGACGTGGCAACCGTTCATTGGCGCCATGTGTCATTTGTTGACCGATGACGTGGTGTTGACTGCCACGTCATCGCCTTCAACCTCCAGCCGGGTCAACCCGACCCGGTTGGAGTCCGACGGATCAGCGCGACCCGCCAACTTCGGGAGGCCATATCTCCCTCATTTTAGCTCCGTTTTTCGCGTTCATGGTGTCGTTGGAATTGTAGTTCAGCGAACTACAAATCCATGACATTTATTTGATCTTAAAACCTCTGTTTCATTAGTCAAATCACGAGTGAAGTTACGGCGGCGACTAACGACCCGCGAACTTTTTTCCTTTGTTTCTCCCTCATCCGGACTCCGTTTAACGCGTTTTAAGCATCGTTGGAATCGTCTCTTCAAGATCTACACATCCATGGCTTCTTTTGGGGGAAAAACACTCAGTTTCGAACACCCCATTTTTCTCGACATTGACGGCACTGCGTAAACCGACGTGGATGTGTGTCCTCTGGGTTTCAAAGGCTCTTCTAACCTTTGAGGAGTTAAGGTTTTTCGTTTTTGAATCCACATAGGTTTCACAAAACTCAACTTTAAGAAATCGAAGAAGAGAGGAGAAAAAAAAAAGAATAATGAAGCTTTGACATGTATAGGGAGAGACAGTCTCGCATGAATTTACAAAGTACAGAGAGTCAAGAACTCATGCAAAAACCCAAATGTATATTAACAGCATGATTTTCATATATGCAAAATTAGAGACAGGTAACGCATACATGCGGCATGTCCAAGGAAGAATTAATAGCATATTATTTTTTCATGCTAAGAGACGGTGAGATAAGTAAGAAACTTCACACAACATCTACTCTTTTACTTTCGCATAAGAAGCAATATATAATGGAATATATATTTTATGAGAAATGATCATATTCATACGCGAATAAGAGATTAGAAAAGGATGCAAGCATATTAATTAACATTATATATATTCACATATATGATAGCACAGCGGAATTAGAATTGAGATATAAACAAATTATATCATACTTTTATTCACATAGAATAAATCACAGCCTCAAGGATCAAATGGCTCTGATATCAATGTAGGAATAAATATTTTAACTAAAAAGAGATTAGGCGTACCTGGACGAATCCATGTTCGGATCCGGGTTAAGGCTCCAATACTCCATACTTGTGCCCACACAATTATTAGACTACTAAAGCCTAATTGTGATTTGCACAGCAGATCACCAGAACCAGAAAGATGGTAGGAGAGAAGGGAATTGCCAGAAAACTCAATGGCGGGGTGAGTTGCAATTGAGGAGGCACACCCTATTTATAGTGGTTTATGGAGGCCACTAATTAGGAAACGTGTGCACTCCTACTTGCCCTCCAAGACAGCAATTAATTGTCTCTCAATTAATTCCGTAATTATGGTGATTTGTTCCTCTTTTAACAAATCCATAATTATTGCTGAAATATTCTCAAATCTGCATCTTATGCTGATTTTATTCTTATTTGATTAGGCTACTTATTTCCTAATCAAATAGTCCGGCCCATCAAGGGCGGACTTGGACCCGAAGTCCAACAATTTATTTGAGAAAGATGTGAAAAAAATTGAAAGTTTCATATTGGTTTAACCTTTTCATCCACTAATATCATCCCAATCCTCCATACAGGAAATGGGGATGCCTTCCTTTAAATGACCCACTTTCTCATAACCTTGGCTTAGACAAACTAGGTATCCTTGCTATCATTCTCTTTCCTGAACAGATCCTTCTTCATCATCTGTGAAACCATATTAAAATTTGGTTAAGACATCGAATATCAAATACTTTGATCATGTCTTGTGTTATTAAAAAATATTTAAACGAGAATATGATAATGAATTGAATCACAAAACTGGGATCACCAATTACTTCGCGGGAACATTTAAAAAAGAATGACTTGCTTTAGCATAATGGTGGAGATCACTACTTGATGTACAATAGGAAAATGCTGTGGCTGCGTGTAGATTTTGATGTTGCAGACTCTTTGGGTTAAATAAGCATTAATTGGCAGGAAATGGGGTAATGCAGAGGAGTTCGGGTGACATTGACAATTTTTTGTTTTTTAATATTCTCATTTTTTGATTGGATGCATAACTCATTCTGGTAGGATTTATCCGTAATTTGCGTTAGTCTGTGACTTCATTGGACATCTTATTGATAATAGGAGGTAAACCTAAACATGGGAGCCACCTACTGCTACATCTGTTGATGATAATTAATTAGTAAACATGATCAGACTATCTCCAGAGGGTGAGCCTTGCCATAGCAGTAAGGTTGTTGCCATTGGACTTAAAGATCACGAATTTGAATTCTAGAAATAGCCTCTCCACTTATGAGGCTGCTCTTGTTTTTAATCAGACTATCTCCACCAACAATTGTCCAACCCAAAAATTTCTTACCTTTTTCTTATTTGATGAAAATTTCTTACCTTAGTCGAAAGAAAAAATTTAAACAAAACAGAAAACAAACGCTGCAAGCACACATGGCAACATCTCGAAGAAACCGATAGGATGAGGTTACAGCTGAGACAAAAATAGTCTCATTCATCAATCAAGCATAACATTAATTGTGCTTAAACACTCGGTGGACAAAGACGCTTCAATTTACATATTTGCAGTGAACACATACTACAGAAGGGTTGCCGAATATGAGATGTTTCAAATCTAGAATTTTAATGCGAAGAAGTGAATCCTGTAGACGCATAGCCACGCAGTGTACCACACATGCTCATTGTGTAGGACAGGATGACTTGATCATACCTGAAACTTTATTTCTCGATGTAGAGTACACGATCAACTTGCACAGGCTTGTAGGTTGTCCTTTCATCATGTAAAAGCAGTAGGGTTGTTCAGCATAATAATACTGATAAGTTGATAGGGGTAATTTAAGTGATGCATTAGAGGCTTCAACTACGAGGGAAATGGTGTCACTTTCCACAGCTGTTTATTGTTACTTTCAAAATGTTGATAATCAAATGATTCAATTATGTTTTAGCATTATTTTAAATGAGTTTGAAATTGCTATCACAGAGACTAGAAATTTGATTTATTAGGACGCCAAACATCTAGGAAGTATGTACTGAATGAATACCATTTTGTTATATTAACATCTCACCATCCAATTATGCTTTCATGGTAAATCCAGTGCCGTTCATTGTAAGTCTTTTTGTACAAATCTGACGTCGTCGGTATTTCTTTTTATTGTTTTAAAGAATTACATTATGAATCATTGTATTTTGATGCTATTAAAGTTTAGAAGAACGGCTTTATTTACCATACCAAAGACATAGTACTCATTTGAATATTAGGCTGACGATAGTAATAAAGATGACGAAAAACATAATTGAAGGTAAGATGATGATTTCTGATAAAAAAAATTGACTCCAACAATGGATTTGTTTGTTGAACCTATAAAAATTAAAAAGCTGTAATATCATCAATGCATATACGAAACACAACTTGAAATGAACAATCTTTTGATGACCAACCAACATATAAATTACACTAAAATTAATAGTTCTTCATCCTACAACATATCAAACATGTCTTGCATTCAATATAGAGACTTAAGTAGTTCAGCGGAACAACCCTCACAGCAAGACTTCAAATTTCAATCACAACCCTCTTGGCATCAGCAACTTCATCATACTGAGGGTCAACGAAAATACAAGTAGCATCCAAATAGGTTGACAACTCGACACCTGAACACAGGATTGATGTTAACGTTTTAGTTTTTTAAGGAGAAATGCAAGCATAGCGTACCCGTTTAAAATAAGACCTCTATCCAAGATTGCACTAAAAACTGCATACTAGTTGACAACAAATACACCATTCATGCCCTGCAAATACTCCAACTGCGAGAGAGGACGTTCAAGCACGTCGCCGTGCAGTACACATTGTATCTCATACTTTTTCCTAAAAAACACATATATATCAGGTGCAGTAAAGCTCGCATTTTGCGGTAGCAAAATACATGTTTTTTTATAGTTATTCTTTACCACTTATCTTTAATGTATACAATCAGTGTCTTACAGTAAGTTCCATCCCACTTGAACATAGATATAAGATTATATGAACATAGCATACCATATATATCTGTTACATGCAATGTTAGCCAGCGGATGAGTCGGAATCAGTTATCACTAATGTTTGCGAGGAATGCCAATATTATTGTAAGCAAAAATGAATTTACCAATAAGATTATTGTTATTCTAAATGTCCCACCAGTTTACGTTGTTGACAATATTCATGATGAAACAACGTTTGGTTAAGTATTGATGCCAGGACAGAGATACAGTGGAGTGTGGAGTAATAACGATGTGCGGAAATCTGTAGACACATTCACCACCCTCGCTAACCGAACCCACCGATCTCGTAGCCACATCCCTTGGATAACTTCCAACAATGTTTGTCCATTACCTTTATTGACATGAATCTGACCACAATGCGCGTGCCCTTCTACGGTATCAAAAGCTTTATTATGTTAGGTTATGAAGTATGGTTTTCAAACTTTATTATGCTATATAAAATGAAAAAAATATATGTTTTGGCACTAACCACGGTATCAAAAGCCACTACGTCAATGGAGTCAAGTTCTTTCATAGGTCGCTTGCCAGCACTACAAGATCGTACAACGCAGCGGGTGATGATACAATCAATGTTAACCCACAAGACCTCCTATGACGGATCTGGTGAAAGTTCTTGTATTGTGGTTATCTGTTTGCACTCCATCATCAAGGAAATGAAAAATATGAAAATATTACACCAGTTAAAAAAAGATAAGAGGTGTGAAGATTACTCTAAAGCTTAAATAGAAAGAATGCCTAGGCAGTATAAGAACGCGTCGGTTAAGTGGATGGGTGTGCCATAAATGCAATTCCTCATAAATGCATACATTCACATTTAAAGTATTCACATTATTAAAAGTAAGATGTTTGGCTTGTACAAATAAACATAATCAATTTAATGATGCATTAAATGTTCAACTAAACACGACATCATTGTTACTTCCTATACTGTAACTGTAGTAATAGCATCAATCTCTGCATAACTTTCCAACACACAACAAATTTGAAGTTTATTTTTATGTTAGATTCATGATGCACTTATATTTTTAGCACTCTAATTTGTTCATTCCATCGATTATCATAAGAGTAGTTGCATGAAAGGCAACATTGTATCAAGTTGCTTGAGTACATGACACAAAGCATAATTTTATCTCGATACTGTTTACATTTGAAATGATATGACTTCATTTTACTAATATTGAAATGCATGTTGGATGGTTACATTCGCAATATATGATGACTTTAAAAACAAAAAACTTCATTTTGGACTCTAGTGAGATGTGAAAAGATTAAGAACTGTCACAAAACACAAATCCTAATTTTATCAAAATACTACTTACATTAAAAGTGATATATGTAACCCCCGTCACGATCAAGGCTGGGATTAGCGTTTAATTGTGTTTCATAATCGAATAAGAGATCTGGAACAATTTCAAAGTTTTTACAACACTTGTACAAATATATCTCCATTCATTTCGTTCATAAAAACAATCGGCCTGTTCGGTCTGTTACATATACAATATCAGAGTATCAGCAAATTCCCGACATTCACCCGGGATAATAATATTAATCCAAAATATTGTTCAGGGCATCATTGCCCGTCTTAGTATCCATACCAAGGATTACACAAAACTATAATGCTATGATCTATTCAATATATATACATTTATCCAAAATGATAACCAGTCCAGTATAAAACCAAAATATCTAACTAAGACTAGCGCCGGCAGTCCTAATCGCCCTTATCCACTTGCTTGTTTCTCGATCCGCTTGCCCTGTCTAAAAATGTTGTTTGGAAAGAGTGAGATTCAAAAGAATCCCAGTAGCAACAGTTTACGAATATGATGCATATATACAAAGCAAGTAAACATATATCACAATGCATCAATCAATATTCGAGATCGGGCACACTGCCACGTCCCCTTCATTGTATACAAGGTCAGACTTTCGCCACGTCCCCTCACTGTATTTGTATTCAAGGCCGAGCTTTTGCCACATCCTATCAACTATATCTGTATTCGAGATCGGGCTTACACCACGTTCCCTTCACTGTATCGGTATTCAAGGCCGGGCTTTCGCCACGTCCCCTCACTATATTCAATGACTAATGCAAACAAGCAATGCAATATACATGATATAGGATAAAGTGTCACTACCTTTGTCTTTCCGTTCTTGAGTAGGCACGGGCCTTCAACACTCCGGGCAAATATCGAATCCTAAAGTCATAATTAAGGACGATTCATTACCACTTATTCCAATACTCAATAGCTTCACAATACTTAATTTGGTTATCATTACTGTCTCTTTAACACTCATATATATGCCTCTAACAAAAGCCCTAAAGGGTTGGAAGAACTACCCCAAGGATCTCCCTTTGGAAGCACAAACACTGACATTTTTCACTGCCTCACTCGAGTGATGGGGCATTGACACTCGAGTGAAGACGGCCTCACTCGAGTGGTGGTACAGTTTGCACTCAGGTACCAGAAAATGAAGGATAGCGAGTGAGCACCTGAGAGCACAAGAATTTTTCAGAGACAGGGACACTCGAGCACACTGGACCTCACTCGAGTGATAGCCCAATGCTTCACTCGAGCACTAGGGAGTGAAGTCCAGGAAGTGAGAACCCAAGAGCAAACAGAAATTTCAAAGAAGAGAAGCACTCGAGTACTAGCCTTTGCACTCGAGTGAGACGGAATGCTTGCGAGTGTTGAGATGCAGAAATGAAACACCGAAACTAAAGGAAAAACAAAGAATCTCACTGAATCACACGAGTGGAACTCAACCACACCCGAGTTATGTTCATCCCTTACTCGAGTGAGCCCCAGATCACTCGAGTGACTATATTAGTGTTAGAATCGGTAGGCACAACGGAAGAATTTTAAAAATTTTCACCGATCCTATGTAGCTTTCTCATAGTGGGTCGGTCCAGCACCTTGTCCTCTTACAAGTGCCTAAGACTTTGATTCGTATCTCCATATCTTATCAAAGTCATACTGGTTTTGTTTCATCTCTGCTCCCTCATAGATGACTGACCAGGGACATTTTAGGATAATCTTTATGAATTATCCAAGGATACAATTATCATAGTTAACATGCAAATAATATGATAACAGAATGGAGAAATTTCATTAAAATAATAATGTTCAAAGTACAATGATTGGCCCTTAGGGCACAATTTCCAACATTAAGTATACCAATATGAGCTTGGAATAAGGCCTTAAAGTTTTGGTTGATCAAATCACATAGTTGTCTAATCTTGCCATTCACAGAAGCTTCTGTTTAATAGCGGTTATAGGGGGTTCAGAAAGGATCAGATCGTAGATAGAGACAACAACCAATGCGGGGGTAGAGGCGGATGAACTTAGCATTATTCGTAGCAAGCTCTGTGTGATTGTTGAAGCTCCTCTCTCAGATAGCCCTAGAAAGATGGACCAAAGAATGAAAGATCAGGGAAACCAGCTTTAGCAAAGTGTTGTATTTCATCTATCATTAAAGTCTCAACTCCCATCCTCCACGCCTCTTGTGTTAAGTAAACAATAATTAGAAGTTCTGATTCACAACGGCACATAACTTCCTAACTTTATCATCCATAACCTTAATGAGCTTCTCATTGGTAACATCAAGTGAAGCTCAGTCTGTTTGAATAGTGGATCCAATGAAAGAGTCTCGTGGTGATCTAGCTCTAGCTGAGGATTGTGCTTTATAATCTATTGATGCCCTAGCCTCTATTCTCTATCCCTCACTTGGGACCACTCACCTGTGATAAGTGTATATTTACCGTTTGGATGTGTAGCCTCTTCAAACATAAGAATCCACACAAAGGGGCTCATTTGGCTTTAAGTACCATATCTTGTTAGTCTTGAGGAATAAAGATACCAAATGAGGGTATGGTGTTGGAGTATGCTTTGTAGAAGTATAGAAGTACCTCTTGTTCTTTGAAAGACATGATCTCTCCATTGTTCCTCTCCTCTATGCTAATAATACAGGCCATTGTGTGATAATTCTTCATAATGAAGTTATTGGCCTTGTTCACCATAGCTCTAGTATAGGTATATCAGATAATCCTATGAAGATCAAACATAGAGCTAGGATTGAAGTTGAGAATTCTCATTAGCTCTCATGATTTGATGATTCTGTACTTCTTAGGCTCGTTCAACTCCTTGAAAGGTCTAGTGGAAGGGTTGTTGAAGCCTAACCACTTATTGATCTTTAAGGCTGAGATGGTGATACTCTAATCTCTGACTGTTGTCTCCTATATTCCTTCAACTATTGTGCCTTCCTCATAGCATAACTCAGCAAGCTCCATATAGTACTAGAGATGTCAAACTGTCTTTGGCAGTAGGGAAGATAGCTGGATAGTGAAGGCTTATAGTGTTGGAAGTATGAATAGACAATTGGACCAAAAAGATCTCTAGGTATAATCACTGTCATTTATGGCCTTGTGATAAATCCTAAAATTTATATATTTTATCCTACCTTATTCATTTATTTTGAGAATTATTTTAGGCTAATTTGGATTTATTAGATAATATTTGGATAGTTAGCCTATTTTAGGAAATCATATAAATATGAATCGATTATGATATTATTAAGTTTAAATTGTTGATATTCTAATTGATATCTTGTGATTACATAATATTTTCAAATATATGATAGATCACAATTTTATTTGATTCTTACAGGGCAAGGAAAAGCATATTAAAAGATCATACGGTGTAGAATTTTTCTTAAAAGCTAAAAGAAAATCTGATGGTAGAATTTTATTGGGCTTCTGAAATTTCAGTAGGCTCAAGTTTGACCCCAAAACTCTATCTTGCTACCTTAAAGTTAACCTAGCTTCCATATAAGAAAAATAGCTGAAAACTAGGAGTGGACAGAGAGACATAGAGGCAGCCGTTAGATTGCTGCTGGGAGTTCTTCATATTCAAGGGACGTCACCTACAGGAAATTTATCATCAATTCCCATCCTCTTCTCTCATAGGCCCCACATTCAATATCCATTAATCTATTCCATTCTCTTTACATTCACACAGACACAAAAACTCCACCTGAATTCCTCTCCTTTTCTTTAGCCATAGGTCCCATAGCTATTAACCAACCATCAACCAATTCTCACAAATCTTTTTGATGGCTATGACGTGGTTAGAGATAGGAGGAAAGGGAGAAATTTTCATGGCAGCTTAAGCTATTTTAGGAGGCAACTTAGGAGGAGCATGGAGGAAACTAGAGCCTAGGAGCTTACATTTTAAGACCACAAGGGAGTGTTTTTACTTTTATCAATTTTTTTCAAGGCTTGAGATTGTTTAGTTTTAAATGATTTTGGATTATACTAATTGAGACTAATCTAGTTTTAGATTGTAGACTTATTGATTTGGATTGAATTGATATTTTGGATTTGATTTGTTCTTAAATGATTGTTGGGATTTTTTTTTTTGCAAACCCTTTGATTGTTAATTAGATTATTAACTGAGTTTTCATTATTAATTTAATTATCAATTTAGGTTTAATCTCTTGATTATTTAATTAGGCAATTGTGAACATGATTTCCAAAACTATCTTAAACTATTGTGATTGGTTTTTAATGAATTTAATTAGCCACCACTTATTTCATTGTGAGTTTTTTTAGTGGAATAAGTGTTATTGAGCTTGAGGGGTTCCCATGTTTCAATTAGGTGATTAAGTTTATTAATTCCAATTTTTAATCAACCTCCATTTGGTCTAATAAATTGAATGGCTAAGAAAACTAAATCCATGTGAATCCTAAGTTGTCCTCTTCATCATCATAACTGAATTAAACCTTTGTTGTTTGTCTTGCTTCTTCTTAATCTTTTTGAATAGCATTTTAATTCCACTTTCATAATAAAACCCCCCAAAATTTGCAGTCAAATTCATTTAGATTTGTTTCACTCTTATATAGGTTTTAGAGTCGAGTGCATTAGTACATGTAGTTAGTTTAATTGCATTTAGGTAGTAGTGTCTTGCATTCCAATTTAGGTCCATTCCATTTCATTTTTCATCAGCTAAATTCAATTCTAGAGAAAACAAATAGATTGCTCCTAGGGAGAATGACCTAGGTTGCCACTATATTGCATTATTAGGTTGTCCTAGTTATTAATTAATTGCTTTAGTGACAGAAGCACACATCAATACTCTTAGCTTGAGCTTCTTTAAGTTGAATTCTGACGTGTCCACTATGAGATCTTCCTACTCTTTCTCCTTTTTTGATTGCATCACTAGCTAATCACTGCTAGTGATAGGGTGTCACTCGAGTGACACCATAAATTCTGCTACTACCCACACTGTAACACTGCCAATCACGCCTACTTTGTTAGCCTCTATTCTTTGTACCAAAAGTAGAGCATCTTGATCAACTTTGTCAAAGTATAAATACGTGCTCTTTGGTACCCAATTCTTTTAGGTCTATACAATATTAGACACAACAACTCTTATGCTCTTATACAATTAATCCATATGATATTTGAGCAAGGAGTATGATAAACCAACGAAGACCAAAATATAATTTTATAGTTACCAAACAAATGATTTCAAGAATGATGATTTTCAATGATCAATGAAAATCTGTAAATACACTTTATATTGAAAATATGTTATTGATAAGAGTTTCATGCAATCCATGAAATGATAAATTATACCAAAAATCAATATCTTTTAAAAGAGGTGCAATTATATAGTCAAAACCTTCTAAAAGCGAGTAACACCCGAAAGCAGCCATTGATAACTCTTGAGACAGTTAACTCCTTTAAACAAGAGCCTAACTCTGATACCAAATGTTAGAACAGGCTGACACCCAAGAAGGGGTGAATTGAGTGTAAGATAAAAACTTAAAAACTTTGAAAATCTTTTCGTATCTTAGTAGAAGCAATAAATATGAAAGTAATGAATCATAAATCACAGTTAGATATTTAAATAATATATGATGGAAATATAAGAGCTTAGGGAAGAGAATATGCAAACTATTATTTATCCTAGTTTGGTCCAATCTACAATAACCTATGTCCAGTCCCCAGGCTCCTCCTGAGATTTTCAATCCACTATATTTCTCAAGTTTAACTGGGTACTTGAGAACTGCTACAATCTCACAAGTTTAGTCGGGTACTTGTGAAGCATTATACAAATCTCTCACTGGGTTACTCCCCCTTACACACTGTAAGGTTATAGTCAAGTTACTCCCCCTTACACACCATAAGGATACAACTTTGATGATGAAAGATTATAATCAATCTTCTCTCTTAGAAGTACATAAGATAAATACTGAAGCATAATACAAACAATCACTCTCTCAAAGATAATTGATATCAAAACTATAGAATCACAGAGAGTGTTTGAGCTGAAGTGAATGACTCATGATTATAGCATATTGGCGTAGTTGAGCTCTCGTTATTCTTTTGAACTCTAAATGCTCTTCTATTTATAGTTGTTGAAGATTGATGACCGTTTGAGTATTTCAACTTGTCCATTTGTGAAGCCTTCTACAAATCTCTCATTGGGTTACTCTCCCTTACACACTGTAAGGTTACAATCGAGTTACTCCCCCTTACACACCGTAAGGATACAACTTTAATGATGAAAGATTATAATCAATCTTCTCTCTCAGAAGTACATAAGATGAATACTGAAGCACAATACAAACAATCACTCTCTTAAAGATAATTGATATCAAATCTATAGAATAACAGAGAGTGTTTGAGCTGAAGTAAATGACTCATGATTATAGCATGTTGGCATAGTTGAGCTCTCATTATTCTTCTAAACTCTAAATGCTCTTTTATTTATAGTTGTTGAAGATTGATGATCGTTTGAGCATTTCAACTTGTTCGTTAGAGTTCCATTGCTTCGTTTGATCTTTCTTCATATTTGAAAAACAAGCCATTACATTTGGGGGATGCTCCACTTCCGTAAAGTCACCTTTTGTCTCTTCACATAATCTCTTTATTATATTCCTAGAGAAGTATACATTAAACACTAATACAATAAAGTGTTAGAGTGATTAGAAGCAAGAAGAGTGAGTTATATAATCATTCCTATGGTTTTCTAAAGATATGAAATGTTGTCTTTTGCATCACTCGAGTGATCTCCTTCAAAATCTGGTAGAGTATTGGAGGCTTTTGCCAGCTTTATTGCTCGAGTGATCTTAAGTCATTACTCGAGTTATATGTTTATTTTTAATCCAAATATGGCAAATGAGCTATCAACAGAAAGCTCTTGCCGTCTATATTCCAATGCAAAAAGAAGCAGCTCCAAAATCATTGTATTCCAAAAGTTATGATCCAAATAGTCACTACTATAATAGATAATGTCTAAATTCACAAGCATCAACTTCCAGAAGGCATAAATCTTGGAATATAAGTCCAAATTTGACCCATGACCTATCCATAGAAAGCTCTTTAAGTCTAGTTCATATGCCACTGGTTTCATCTCAATTGGACATGTAGTTTGAGAGTTATGTCCAAAATAGTGAACTTGATGTGGAATATGATGATGATTTGAATGTCATCTTTCAAAGCTTATATCTCTTTCATTTGAACTTCTTTGAATGTGATCTTGGTGTGTATTTGACGCATTGAAAGTCTAGTTTCATATGAAATTGTTTTAGCTCAATCGGTCATGTGGTTAGAGAGATATGGCCAAAATACTGAAGCTCTATCATACTGAACAAAAGCATAGCACAATATAGTGCTCATCACTCGAGTGATGACTTTCAAAACTTGGCACAGAGCCGTTACTCAAGTTATTACCTTATGGAAGTTCCATAACTTCCATATAAGTTATCTTAGCTTCGAATTGACCCTTTCCAACCTCCATATGATCATAGAAACCTCTGATATCACTTCTCAGAGCTTGAATCTTGATATTTTCATTTGATCTTGCAAGTCCTTCTTTCTTCAATCTCTTTCCTCTTGTTTTTGCTCTTGATGATCATTCTTCATAACCCAACTAGATATCTTCTTTCTTTACTTGACTAATCTATAAGATATTTCATATTAAATACAGTAGTTAGTTAATATAGTAGATAAATACATTGTACAAACTTTTTGCTCTTATTATTTGGCATAATATTTGATATCATCAAAACTAATCATGCTAACAGTCACGGTTATTCAGGAAAAGGAGACTGTCAAACAACTAAGAAGGGAAGCTGCTGAAATTAGACACAGTCAAAATGCCTGGTTCTTAAATTTGCCATTTAGTTATGATGGTAATCTTTACTTCTCAGCTAGAACCATCAATGAGGCAGAGAAAGAGACGTAAAGGAGACAAGGCAAAGATAAGAAGGTCTTGTTTTTAAGGGAACCGTCAACACCTAGTAGGGATGGGAAGTAATGCTCTTCTGACAAGGATCCTCAAGGGGGTTCTTGCAACTCTGAAGGAAGGCATGGTGGCTGGTCGTACATAGCCACCAAGTCACCATGATCAATGTTGCTTGGAATTGTTAGGGTCTAGGAACCACCCTGATAATTTGTCATCTACGATTCCTATGCAGAAAATTTAAAATCCAGTTTGTGTTCTTATCAGAAATGAAGATGAAGCGAATCATGATTGAGAAAATCAGGCGAAAAATCAATTTTTCTGATTCTGCATATTTTGATCATATTGGAAGATCTGGAGGTCTTGCTCTATGGTGGAAAGAAGGTATGGAGTTTACAATTGGATTAATGAATTGATATTACATTCATGTTAATGAATTTGTTATGAATGGAAATAATTTAGGAGCTCTTACTTATATTTATGGACCAAATAATGTTAATTAAAAAAGAGAGTGGTGGAATAATTTAAGAGGGTTGAATCCTACTAGTGGTGTACCTTGGGTTATTTTGGGTGATTTTAATGACTTGTTATATTTTTCTGATAAGGAGGGGGCGTTTAGTACAGGAGAATGATTTTGAGAGACTTAGAAATTTTATGATAGACTGTAACATGTTGGAATTGGGGATGAGAGGGGGCCATTTACTTGGAGTAATAATAGGGAGGGGATGATTTTTTAAGAGAAAAATTAGATCGAATCAGCACAAATTGTGAGTGGAAAATGAAGTTCTCTAAGGGACAGGGGCTTGTGTTGCATGCAATAGGCTTAGATCATTTTCCTATTCTTTTAAAATATGAGCATGTGGAAACTGTTTATGATAAGCCATTCAGATTTGATTTGCAATTGTTTGCCCATCCTCAATTTGAGGATTTGGTTAGAAAGAACTGGAAAGGTAGGGAGAACGAAGTTATGCTAGCTGACTTTGTTAAGAATCTTGATAGTCTAAGTTTGATTCTAGTAAACTGGAGGAAAAAAGAATTTGGAAATAGTAGTAAAATGTTAAATCAACATATGGATCAAATTAGCTCTTGTTTAGAAAAGGTTCGGAATGAAGATACTAGTCATGAATTAGCTGTTTTAAAAAAAAGAGTTAATGTAATATGGGAGTAAGAGGAGATTTATTGGGCCCAGAAGTCTAGAGTGCAATGGCTAAAGTGTGGGGATAAAAATACTAATTTCTTCCATCTATCTACTCTAAGAAGGCAGAGTAGAAACAAAATTTCTAGGTTGAAAATAAGTAATAATCAATGGGTTGACAAGAAAAAAGAGATAAGGAAGTGTTTTGAAGATTTCTATGGTAATCTTTTTGCTGCCTCTGGTGAAAGAGATTTTCAAGAAGTGTTGGGATTTGTGGATAGAGTAGTGGATGAAAAAAATAATGCGAGGCTTATGGCTGCTATTGCTTATGAGGAAGTAAAAAAGAGAGGCCTTTAAGCTTGGAGGATCAAAGGCTCCTAAACCTGATAGTTTTACTGGTGCTTTCTTTCCTAAAGAATGGGATTTGCTAGGAAGACATGTTTGTGATTTAATTAGGGACTTTTTCTCTCATGGTTTTAATTTGAATGATATCAATAAAAATGATCTCATTCTTATTCCCAAATTAGAAAGCCCTGAGTCAGTTAATGATTATAAGCCGATTAGTCTTTGTAATTTTATTTATAAAATCTTTGCAAAGGTTATGGCTAATCGGTTCAAACCTTTAATGGGGTCTTTAATCTCTGAAAGCCAAAGGGCATTTGTACCTGGGAGACTAATTCAAGATAATATTGTTATTTTGCATGAATATTTTCATCACCTTAAGATTAAGAAAAATGCAACTGAATTAGCCCTTAAACTGGATATGAATAAGGCTTTTGATAGGGTAGAGTGGGATTTTCTTATTGCTGCCATGGGTAAAATGGGTTTTAGCGAGGAATGGCTTAAGCCTATTTAGAGTGGGATTTTCCATTATGGTAGCTGGAACCTGTAACCCCCTTCACGATCAAGGCAGAGATTAGTTCATAAAACATAATTAAGTTTGAATTAGAGACCGTGTATGATGATTTAGGACTTATTCAAAACTTAACTTCCCAAAATCAGGGTTTACAAAAACCTTTCTAAAACCTGTTCAACGTGGTCTAATATCCATATATCAATTTCAAAAATGGCCTATACGCATTAATTCCATTCATACATATCAGAGTATAATGCAAATTCCCGATATACTCGGGTTCCATTCAATAAATAAGGGTTCTACAGAGGCACAAAGCCCATAAACTTTTTTCCTTTAACTTGGGGATTACACAAAACTATACCACGAATCCCAATATATACAATTGTTTCCCAAAAACATCCAAATAATTTTACATGATAACCAAAATCCAAAATAATTTCCTACACTGGAGCTCTATCCGCTCTTCATCGCCTGCTTTTCTTTAGATCCTTCGGCCCTATCTAAAATTTTTTTTTGGTAGAGATTCTAAGGAATCCCCGTGTGTCAAATCACTCATAGTATACAAAACAACAAAGCATGAAAGCAAATAATTACACAACACACAGCAACTACAACGACAGTTACAGTGCCAAGGGAAGGTATGACTCATGTCACCCGTACGTTTTGCTCATGCTGAAGTGCTCACATTGTATTGCACCACTACAAATTTCACATACACACAGCCATGCTGGCCGGATACTCAAACAGGAATTCATAATTCCATACGCAACCCTAGCAATCACAACGGCAGGGGTAGGTGTGATAATCATCACCCTCTACGACTACTCACGCTGAACTGCTCATACTGTAATACACTACGGGAGATAACACAATGGCCTCATGCCAAAGATTTACACAACAAACAATGATAAGTCATGCATACCAAGCATCATATTTAAAATGAGTACCTCTCAATCGGATACATCATCCGATATTGTACTGGGCTAGTAAGCTTTGTTTCATGAACGAGGTGGACTGTAAGGTGAACCATAACAGTAACAAAGGACGGAGGATAGATCATCTCCAAATGACAAAGCATAAGAATGATTTTGGACTGCAGCTGATCGAGCTCCTTAACGATCAAAACCTTTGAACAAAACTTTCAAAAGAAAGAACAAAGTTCCACCAAAACGATGGACACATCGGGAGGAAGTGCATTCTTTATAGCCAGAGGAAGTAATTGTTGCATAAGAACATGTGAGTCATGACTCTTCAGGCCAGCAACCTTTTAAGCCTGCAAGTCAACACATCTAGAAATGTTGCTTGAATAACCATCAGGAACTTTTAATTTCTTCAATGTTGCGAGGAAGACTTCCTTGTTCAGTTTTGTGAGGGTAAGCTTTGCCAACTAAAATTTGTTATGCTCATTTGGCCAAGCGTCTTCACAAACTCCCATGGCACATAAATCTTTCCTCACTTGAAGGTGATTTTTTGTCTTGCTGGGTTCGTTAAGCAGTGTATATAGCACATTATCACAAACATTTTTTTCAATATGCATGACATAAAGACTGTGGCGAAGTAAATTAGATTTCTAATATGGAAGAGTGAATAAAATACTTATCTTCTTCCATTTCTGAGGCACCGAAGTCCTACCCGTCTTTTGACGAGCTTATGCTGAATCGTCGCTTTTTCTAAACTCAAACTCAACATTTTCAAGCTGCTGTAAGATTTCTATACCGAACAAAGTCTGAGGTAGTCCTCTTTTTTCTGGTTTCCCATTGAAGCGATTCCGCTGCAATCTGAACTTATGCCTTCCATCGAGAAACCTCTGATGGCCAATAAAGCACCACTTTCAGCTGTGGGGAAGGCATATTGCGTCAGAGTCAAAACTACAAGCTGGACGTAAGTATGCACATTCCAACCAGATAATGTGCCAAGGCCAGGAAAGTCACTAATCGTTCACATCAAGGCTACACGCAAGTTGAACAAAGTCTTTCCATAAGCGTCGTACGTCTCGATGCCGACATTCCACAGGTTAAGCAATTCCGCAATAAGCAGTTGGAGATACACATCAATGTCATTACCCAATGCCTTTTTGCCTGGAATAATCATAGACATAATAAAGGAGCTTTGTTTCATACACATCCAGGGCGGCAAGTTGTAGGGAACCAAGACTACCAACCAAATACTGTAACTTGTGCTAAGATTCCCAAATGGATTGAAACCGTCAGTCGCCACAGCAAGCCAACCATTTTTAGGGTCATCCGTGAAAGATGGAAAGTCATTATCAAATGTTTTCCAGGGTTTGCATCCCGGGGATGTCTTTACCATCTTTATTCTTATCAACGTCATGCCACCTCATGTGCTTCACCGTTTTGGACGACATAAATAATCTTTGTAAGCAAGGTTTCAGAGGGAAGTACTTGAGAATCTTTACAGGTTTCTTCTTCTGCTTTTTCCCCTTCCGAATTATCTTGTACCTCGATGTGTGACATCTCTTACAAGTCTCCGTGCTGGAATCATCTTCCCAATATAGCATACAATCGTTGGGGCATGCATCAATCTTTTGATAGTTCACCCCCAACCTGTTGATAATCTTCTTGGCCTCATAGAATGTTATGGGAATCTCAGCGTTAGAGAATATATCTTGTAATAATTCGAGCAACATCGACATTCCCTTATCTAGGATTCCACACAAGCACTTGATATGATACAATTTAATCAAGAAAGATAATTTAGAATATTTTTGACAACCTTGATATAAAGAATGATCTGCTTTATCCATCAAGCTGAAAAAATCCCAAGCTGCTTTATTCCTCATGAACATCGGCTCAGAACCTTGCACTTCTTCGTTGAAGTTGTCGCCTTGAAATCCAAATGCATCACGCACAGCATCATTCACAAGATCATCTTCATCTAGTTGAACTCCAAATTGAGAACTTCGAGGAAGAGCATCATCATATCTCATGCCGACCTTCTCACCATGAACTGTCCAAAACATATAGTCCTCTGGGAAAGGCTTCAGAAATGTTCCTTAACAACATTTCATGCACGCTACTTCTTGAACTTGCATCTCCGACACAGACAGACGATCTTGCCATTACAGCTGGTGTGAGTGAATGCGAACTCCAAGAAATTGTTTAATTCATAAAAATATTCCTGAGAATTGCGTGGCAACCTGATCCATGACTTTTCCATAGCTATTAGTGAGAGAGAAGAAAGTATAGTGAAGAAGATGAGTGAATAGAGAATGATGAATGCTTGAAACCTTATATTCTGAATTTCCCACGTTTAATATTTTGTAGTCATTCATATAACGCTACAGTAACCGCTACGGTACTACACATTTGTAGCGATTTTATGTCTAAAACCGCTACTAATTTTCAAGCCATTGGAAATCAAATTGAAGAATTTGTTTTAAACTTGTAGCGGTTATACATTAGTAACCACTACAAATTTGAACAAAGTGGGGGGAAATTCAAAATTGAAATGTTGAGGATTTGTAGCGGCTACATAAATAACCGCTACAAATACTCAACATTTCAATTTTGAATTTCCCTTGCACATGTCTTTCTATTTGTAGCGGTTTTTGTATTAACTGCTATAAATATGGAACTATTTTTGTAGCAGTTTTTGTATTAACCGCTACAAATATATAATTGATTTTTTTAGTTTTAGAAATATAAATAATACTGTTATAATTAATTCATAAATTCAATAATGCGGTATAAGAATATAAATATAACTATAGTAAACGCAATAAGAATTTTATGTTCTGAAATAAAAAATTATATATATTTATTTACAAATGTTTCAACAAGAAAAAATAAATATGTCCTAAACTAAGTAGCAGGGGGTGATCATCTGGTCCTCCCTTAGGTGAGGCTCCCTCAGGTGCTGTTAGATCGGGGTACTGGGCAGAGTTAACAGCACCATCATCATCAGCAGGAGGAGGAGGAGTAGGCTGGACGATGAACTGAGGGACAAGGGTAACTTGTGGATGATGCTCGTTTGGGAACAGGCAACTCCACGATCGCTCGAGCATGTTGTTTGTGATATCACGCCACTGCGTCTGCTGAGCATAGATGAAATCAGCCTGCTACTGCATCTACTGTAGATGCAGTTGCTGCATCTGTTTCTACTGCTAAGCCAATGCAGCCTGTGTCCAGGCCAAATCTACCCACAGCTGCTCAACAGACTCGTCCCTCGGACGTCTGACCCCTCTAGAGCTGCCAGCCTCAGAGGCGGTGCTCCTACCGTAGACCATGCTAGGTCTGGCGCCTATCCCCATTCCCCGCACACATCCGGGGGTGCTCAACCTGACCCAGAATCACCTTCAAAGGAGTCATGGGGTCAACTGACCCCTGTACTCCTCAGCTCAGCCTACGACTACTGTATCCGCTCCTGCCATTTTATGAAATAGTTACTTATTAGCATTTTTCATAATTAAGTTGATTTTATAAAAAATTATAATAATGAAATTACTTATAATGGCTGCCTCTGCCGGCTGAGAGGTCGGAGTCCCGTCACGGTGTCTGTGTGTGATAGCGAACAACTCCCCATAGTTCGTCTGATGGTTCTCCTGTTGTGTCTTCCTCTCCTAAAACAATTATAAAATTCAATTAATATTATGAAATAACCAACTAAAAGTAATTGATATTATGAAAAGTTACCAGCTTGCTGTAAGTGATAGCAAAGGTCTTCGATCCTGCTATGTGGTGGATCGTCTGCTGCCCACGGCACCTCGTGTTCCTCTGAGAAAGCACCTAGAAAAAAAACAATATTAAATGTATTAAAACAATATAAAAAATTTAAAATTGATAAAGTTTAAATTAAATTTAAATTATAATTTAATAATTATCAATTACAAAATTATATATAAATAATCTGAGAAACATTACCTGCCCCTCAACGGTCCTCCTGAACTAGACGAAACTCGCCCAGTCGTTCGGCGGGACGCCGTCCGAGACGCTTTTGATCAGCTGCTCCAGAGGCATCGTACCATCCTTATCCACACTATGGAAGAGACGATTCCTCCTATTCCTCCAGCCATCGCCCATCTTCATCAACATGTACGTCTTCCGGTTGGCCTGGACGACAAACCGCAGCTGTAAAAAAGTTATTTAAATATGAATAATTACAAAGATCGTATTAAAAATATTAATTAAATAGAATTAATTAAAAAAATATTAATTAAATACTATTAATTACCTGCACCACCTCCTCCCACGCTAGGTCCTTCGACCCCTTTGGAACGTGCCTCCACGTCCTGAAGTGAAGGGAGAACTACATCCAATTCTAGCTCAGGTCATTCAGGAAGCGGTTGAACAGGTGAACCCCATTGTAGATGGGCAAGTCTGTGCCCTCATTTCGCGGCATTAAAACTCATAGTATCCAGTCCATGCTATTTAGACCGGCCACATAAAGCCTCCTCATGGACACGTTCCCCTGCTCATATGCACAATTTACCGCACGTTAGATAAATTGTAATTCAAATTAAACATTTTGAATTTAAATAAATAATTTATTAAATAAAAAATTTTATTTACCTTGGACCTGCACCTCAAACCTAGTAGACCGCGAAGGTGACTCTCGTAGGTTGTTCTGCTCTCGCGCCTCCTCCTCATCAAGGAGCTACTCCATCTTCTTGATCCCAATTGGGATCTCAAAGTCCTCGTTCGCGTCATAGTCATCGACACTAATATCTCCCTCCCTCAAATCAGGCACCTTTGGTGCGGTCATCTCCTGTGGGATCGTCTGCGATGGCAGTAGTAAGGCCGACTCCTGTGGCTGCTGTAGGGGGATGGGCTAAAATGCCACGGTCGCCCTCCCTCCGAGCTACCTTATCCCTCTGCCCCTGCTCTACTGCTGCCACCCCGTAAAATCAGTCTGGGGACCTTGGGCTCCTTCCCCCTATCCTGTCTTGAAGCCATATCAACTACAAAAATAAAAAAAAATATTTTAGTCACATTATTATGCAAAAATATAATACAAATTAAATACGTATTGTCCGTACCTCAAGTACAAATAACAAGAAAAAACTCTTCCACAGATGTTTGAACGCTCAAATCTAAGAAAACACTCAGAGAAACTCCATGAAACAAAATAGCCAAATGGGAAAATGGAAGGGGGCGTGGCTTTATATACTGGTGGAGTTTGTAGCGGTTCTTGAAATAATCACTACATTAACCGCTACAAATAAGAAAATTTGTAGCGGTTCTATAATAACCGCTATAAATTTCAAAACCTTTGAAGTTCTGTAGCGGTTATTGAACAAAATCGCTACAATTTTGCATGACCTCTGAAATTCTGTAGCGGTTACAGCTTTATAACCACTACAAATAGGCGACAATTGGAATTTTGTAGCGGTTCAATTAGCGAAACCGCTACAAATAACCACCACACTATTGGCGCGTCTTAGTCCAGCCAAGTGGCGGGAACTTTGTAGCGGTTTTTATTATGTAACCACTATAATTTAACCGCTACAATTTTTTGTAGGAAATGCGCACCATATTTGTAGCGGTTTTTTTATTAACTGCTAAAAAAAACATTGCCAATCTATCGCGTCATTTGGTGTGTAGCTTGTCGCTACAAATTTGTAGCAGTTTAGTTTATAACCGTTACAAATTTTACTATTTGTAGCGGTGAATTATAACCGCTACAATTTCACCGCTACAAAATACCATTTTTTTTGTAGCAGTTAATAAAAAAAACCGCTACAAATATGGTCATTGTAGTATAGTGGTAAGTATTCCCGCCTGTCACATGGGTGACCCAGGTTCGATCCCCGGCAATCACGCCAAAAACTTGATGCTACTAAATTTTAAATAAGCACCGCAAGTGTACGGGTTGTTGGAATAGTATAGTAGCAAATCAAGGTTATCCCACAGAGATTTAAGGTAATAGATAATTAGGCATTAAATTCCCATTTTCATTTAAGTGGAGCAAATCAAAGGAAGAGATTGAAAGACAATTTAAATAAAAGCAAAAGAAATAAATCTAATGATTTAAAGACTTCAATTGAAAAAAAAAACAACCTAGAGTGGCTAATCCCATCTTTAAGTTTTTAGAGCATGTATTTACCCAATTAAAAGTACTTAATGTTAATTTGTTAATCTAGAGTTTAAATAAATATAAGTATCTTCCAATCACTTATACTCCTCTTTCAAGTTAGAATTGTTATTCCTAACTAATTTACTGAAGAGGCAATAAATGTCCAAATTCACTCTAATATGATTATATGGGTCCAATAGGTATATTCCTATCCTATTGTGAAATTAGAATAAATTCTAATCCTATATTACTTAATCTTATAGTCTAATTAAGATCCCTTTCCCAAGGTTAATCTAAATTCCCCAAATTCATACTTAATGGTGATCAAGCACTAAGTAGACAAAATAATTCAAGATTAAGTAAACAAAAATAATACTAAGTACAAATTAATTAGTTAATACATGCTCAAATCCTTAAATCAGTTCATAACTACTCTAGGTTAAAAAACAATTAGCCACACATGTTCTAGATCAATCCCAATACAGTACAGACTAGTCCAAAATCCATCAAAGTCTAGAGTGAAAGAAATGAGAATAGATTAAAGCACTGTTACTATCTTCTCCCTTATAGTTCAGCTCAATGTCGAAGAAGAGAGAAAAGACAGAATCATGGCTTCAACAGTGTTCAGATCTGTCCACCATCGCTGCTCCAATGCATGGCTCCTCTTTTTCTATGCAGATGTTTTGTTTCTTTTCTCGTCTTCTCCTTTCTTTCTGTGCGCCTCCTCCTCTGGTTTTTTCCCGTGGCTTCTCTTTTTCTTCCTCTGCGATTATCACCAGAATCCGTCCTTTTTCCCTTGAGGAAGATGATGAATGATAAGAAACCGGTGCCTCCTCTGTCTAGTTGCTCTGATCCTCCACTGATCTTTCAGTG
The DNA here is from genome assembly GCA_963855925.1 of Inga laurina. Classification (NCBI taxonomy): domain Eukaryota; kingdom Viridiplantae; phylum Streptophyta; class Magnoliopsida; order Fabales; family Fabaceae; genus Inga; species Inga laurina. Next base: position 30,462,025 of record OY979710.1, read on the forward strand.
TAAATTACGGCTCCCCCACTGTGCGGCCACTCTCCCTTTTCGCTGCTCTCAAGCTCTCCAAGATAATGAAAAAAAATGCTCCCGTCAATTATTTTGCGATTGTCACTCCTTGTCCTTTGATTCTCTATTTTTTTTTCAAAAACCTGTAGCTTTTTGTGTGCTGTGGCTTTTCTTTGGTCTTCCAATTCTTCATTCAACAAAAAAAACACTTTCATTCTCTCTTCATAACTGAAGACATGAATTCCCTTTTTCCAATCCGTAGCTTTAGGCCTCTTTTCATTTTTTTTGTTTTTTCAATTCCCAAACATGTCGGCCCATTTCTTTGATTTGAGAATTCTAATGGGTTGAAAGATCTTTCTCTCAAAAAATGGCATCACCTGATATAATAGAAGTAAGAGTAGAAAATAAAAGACAAAACAAAGTAAGGACAACCAACACCTTTTTTCTTTTTTCTTTTATTTTCAAAATGTTGAAAACTATAATATTTAAAATAAAATCCCCAAATAATGCACCAACTTGATATCTTATAAAATCTCAAGAAAATCATCTTAAATTAGCATTGATAACTCCCTAATTATATCAAAATTTATCTCAAATATATTAAAAATTTGGAGTTATCAAGTGACTATGGAGAACTTGTGTAAAAGGAAGTATGCAGTGGCATATCTCTATTTTATCTGCAAATCTAAGATTGAGTTTGCTTCTCATTTATTTTTAAAATGTGACTGGGTTTGTTTAGTGTGGTTTGGTAGCTGTTTCTCTTTTAGAATGAATGATGAAAATTTTGCTGACTTAAAACAGTGGATTGCTTTGAATCTCACATAAAATATTGAATCTTGCCGGCATAAGGCTCTCTTTGTTGTGTTTCTATGGCTGATCTGGAAGAGACGTTGCAATTTTATTTACCAAAGCATTAATCCTGATCCTCAATTTGTTCTCAATCAAGCAGGTATTATTCTTCAAGAATTTTGGGTAGCGAATGGCTAGCTTAAGGAGGGAAGCAATGTTGCTGTTATGCCTAATCAGATTCATACTTCAAGAAAAAAGTGGAGACCACCAGAAGGTAACTTTCTAAAAATCAATTTAGATGGAGCTTTCAATTTAGAAGATGGTTTAGCTGCTATGGCTTTTGTTATCAGAGATGAAAATGGCTAGATTTTAGAGGGAAAGCAGAAGTTAGTCAAGGAAGAGTCTCCGTTTTATGACAGAATGTATGGCTCTTGATGAAGCTTTTGATTATGCAATAGATAACCAACTGTATGATGTGATTTTTGAGTTGGACAACCAAACTTTATTTAACTATGTTAATACTACTTATGTCTCTCCAGACTGGAATTGTGACATATTAATTAACAATCTCCTTGAAAAAAGGAAGCTGATCAGAAACCACTCTATTGTGTGGATTTCTAGGGAAGCAAATTTGGTGGCCAACTAAGTTGCTAAAGCTTCAATAAAGGGGTCGTGTCCATTTAACTGAGCATGGAGACCTTCGAGACCGTTACGAGTACCACTGGAGAAAGATATCTCTTTTTCTATAAATGACAATGGATGATAAACTTTGTCTTGTTTACTTTTTTTTTTTATGTTTTTTTAGTTCAGTTGTATGTTTTATAGTTTTAGACTTGGTTGGTACAATTTGTGTCATGAATGAATAGCTTTCTTTGTGGGCAAAAAGAAAAAATCTCTATCAACATGGATATCTCTAACCCCAAACACCTCTGACACAAGCCTTACAACATTTATGAGATGTATTGAATGGTTTAACTATAATAGCATAAAAAAAATCAAAATAAAAATACAACAACATAATCAAGTTAAAATATGTCATACTAATCAAGTATGGTTCTGTATAAGTTGTTACGGCCATAGTAAGAAGTGGCTGAAAAACTAAAGGAGGTGTTTTGATGACATTTGCTAGCAACTCTAGTTGGAGAAAAGGCTCCGTAACTATCTGTAACCCCCTCACCGTAATTACATCCGGATTACAATAATTTAAATGAAATAGAGACCAATAAGATGGTTTAACAATTTATAAACCCTCATCTAAAAGATGGGGCGTATGAAAATCATTTCAAAACTTATATATTCATGGTCTCACATTCATGTACGGATATAACTACTTGAGAAATCAGAGTACATAATAAACATCAAAGTGCGGAAACCAAAATCCCGGCAAACCCCGGGTTAATACATATATGATATGGGTTTATGAGTTTTCCCATAAAGGGGATTACACGATCCAAATAATCATTTACATCTCTTTACACTTTGGCAATTCCCAAATCCAAAATGGATATAACCAACTATCCCAAAACATGAATGTCCCTAAGAGACCCTAACCACTCCGGGTTGGTCGCTTCCCCTTCGAGCCACTTGCCCTGTCTGAAAAAGTTAGTCATATGGAAATAATGAGATTCTTGAGAATCCCAGAGCAACAACTCACTCATACAATATATAAACATAGAGCATGTATGTTCATCATAATCAGCAGCTTCACAATGATCTTTGGCTCACGCCACATACGACAGCACTCACGGCTGTAATCACAATGCACTACGCCCACTTTCGTGGTGAACACTATGCCAGCTTTCGCTGTAATCACTATGCACAACGCCCGCTTTCGCGGTGAACACTATGTAGCAGCAACACAAAGCACGAAGCACCATAAAGCATCACAAGGCACGATGTATCACTATGCTCCACAAAGGATCTCAATGCACAAAGTATCACAAAGCAGCAGCAGCAACATCCACACAATGAATGACAGACAAACATACAAAACATTTACACAAAGCATAAGAGAGAAGTCGCTACCTGAATCTTTCCTGACAATCTTTGGCACAGTAGGCTCACGCGGACGACAGATGTCAAATCCTATTCAAATTAGGGACAATTGATCAATCTCTTTTCCAATGTATATTTCAATAATTCTCTAAGTTTGATTATTATTTAGGACTCATTAGGTGACTAAAATAGGCCTAAACATATGCCTAAAGGGTTGGAAGAACCTACCCAAAAGACCCCTTACTCGAAGGCAAAACACTGATTTTTGACAGTCTCACTCGAGCACAAATGCTCTCACTCGAGCACAAGTACGGACATCACTCGAGCACAGATGCTCTCACTCGAGCATTGGTACGGACAGCACCCGAGCACAAGAGAAAGTGAGACTGCGAGTGAGCACCCGAGAGCACAAGGACACTTCCAGGAATTGGCTCACTCGAGCACGCTGACCTCACTTCGAGCACAAGGCCAAAAGCCTCTCTCGAGCACCCGCGAGCACACGCTGCGAGCATCAACCCGAGAGCACCACCCTCACCTGAGGCACAGGCTCACTCGAGCACGACCCTCAGTGCTCGAGCACACACCCCACACCCGCGAGTGAGAAAGCACACTCGTGCAACTTTCCCGCGAGCATCAACCCGAAAGCACAACTCTCACCTGAAGCACCATCTCACTCGAGCACGACCCTCAGTGCTTCGAGTGAAACAGCTATGCTCGCGAGTGTCAGAGCACACTCGTGGCATCAATCAGCGAGTGAGGTCCCAAAAGCAACCTCAACTCCGGACTTGCTTCTTCACTAGAGCAGAACCATGCTCACTTCGAGCATGTTCTTCGCTCACTCGAGCACAAGGCAATGCTCGCGAGCACAACCCGTAAAACCCAGGTAACTCGAAGCACAACAGGGAAAAACTTGCATATCACTCGAGCACGTTCTTCCTCTGCTCGAGTGATGTGCATCAGAGACCCAAAACGCAGCCAAAAACCAGAAACTCCAGATGGTCAAATTCACTCCCAAAGGTTCCCCAAACTCTTCCCAATGCTCATACACTCTAGGCACTAACCAGGGAACACAATGGCAACTTTAAAAATACTCCAAAAACCCATTTGACCACAATCATTCTTTAAGGTCTCTAAGATACACAATGTCTAATTTCCCCTTAACATCTTTTTAACATTCCAAACCATATCAAATGATCATATATCTCCAAAATACATCATTTCCAATCATAAATCACAATGAACTTCATATTTCCAAAAATAGGCATATTTAGGGCAAAATTCCAGATTTGACTATACTTAGCCAAAAATCATACATTATACTTCAAAATGCTCTAAATGCCTACCTCTTCTCTTTGCTCAATCAAGAATCTTGATTCCTCAACTCTCCCTTTCGACCCAAAGCTCAAATCAACACCCCTCAAGGCTCTACAACCATCACAATGTAGCTCTCATTGAGATGAACAAAATTAGAGAAGGGGATTAGAGCAAAGGAGAATCACAACTCATCAAAATCAAAGCTTTCTTCTTCTCTTCCAAGCTCAAACCAGCGCCAGAAATGGAGGAAGGAGAGAGAAAACGAGAGAGAGAGAAATGGAAGGAAGATGATGATGGAGACAATTCTTTCTCCCTACACACACACAACCGCACAAGAGAGAGAGAGAAGAGAAAAGTGACTTTTGTCTTCTAGTGCCACATCCAATGGCCATTCTCTTGCCACATGTCATCATCCACTCACTCCCTTATGAGCTCACCAAATCACAACACATAGGATTCCGACCCACGGTCAAGGAATCACAACCATTGATCTTAAATACCACATGTATTTATTTTAAAAATTCACATTACAAAAATCCCAAAATGATTTAAATCAAGATAATTACAATAATTATCAGAGTCATTAGCCCTAATCACAAATCGGGATATTACACTATCTTCAGGTTAGAATTGATGATGCTCGGATCAAGCTCCATAGTAAACCTCTAGAAAACAAAAGTATAACTAAGCACCAACACACCACAAAACTTCCTCACCATGTCTCAATGACGCACAACTTTTAGCACCACATTTCCCTTGAAACGTAAAAAAATTTGTCATTTTTCTGAACAATTTATTATTAGATGATGAATATAAACATGATACACTACAAACTCAATAACTGATGATGAAATACCTTGGCATGGGACAAAACAACATTGTCTGTCTCCTGGTGGTGGCTTCTTACATGAGGGACATCCTAGAAAACGTCAATGACCTTAGCATATATGACCCATTTATTGTGGTAGTCATCCACTTGTGTGAAAGAGGACAAATCCCATGACGACATTGTTATGTACTGAAGTGATTCTCACGCACATTTAGGAATGGTTGTGTGCACACGAGTGTGAGATGACTAGGTGGAGGGTCGTTATATATGACGTTCAGAGATGATTAGCTTTTCAATCTTGGATACGAACTCATTCAACAAAAAATATTGGATGACTGTGATAACCAATAAGCATGAGCCTCGCTGATTCTCCATGTTGTGGAAGAGACACATGTTAAAGAGCGGGAAAATATGGAAGGGGGAAGGGAGGGAGACATAGGGAATATATATGGTAATAAATGATTATGCATGACACACATGGCATAACCCAATAGAATTGTAATGCGAGATGGCTAGCAGAATGACTTTACAATTTTTTTCATTTATATATAATGACATGAACATTTTATGCATTGCTTTTCTTTACAGTCAATAGTTAGAGGTTAACCATGCTGAGTAAGTTGATAAGCAGCAGGACCAATTACTGTTCATCTACAAGTTTTAGTGGTATATATTTGATGATAACTTATACCATTATTGGATTTATTTATTTTTTTAGGTGATAACCATGGTTGCATTTAATACCCACATTAAATGCAGGGCCAAAGCATTATTCTTGGAGAGTGATTGTTCAGTATACACATTATGAAGAAAGAAACCAAACGTTTTAGAAATGGCACACTTTGTTCTAGAAACCATAGAGAACAAGACATCAATGGATCCTAATGCTTGTGACTTAAATGTGATTGTAGAGGACTCCTTCGATAATGATTCCATGGATGTTGGTTGTAAGTCGGAATGAAAGGAAATATTGGATGATAGAGGAACAACGTGGTCTGTTCTAGAATCATTATAGAAGAACAAGATGATAGAGAAATGTTGTGACTCAAACTACATTGCAGATGACTCCTTTGATAACGATTTAATGGATGCAATTTATGAGTCAAATCTCATCGTGGAAGACTCTTTAGATAATGATTCCATGGACAATGATGGGTGATACATCCCTATTTTATCATAACATTTAATGTGTTAATTGGGGATTTTATCATTAATTTTGGGCTAAATAGAATTTATTATGATTAATTTGAATTAATGATGATTGTGTAAAAATGTAGCTTAAAAGAGAGATATTTCCATAAATATTGCAATTGGCATTAATTGGGCTGATTTTCTTGGAATATAAGTTGCTACCTAATTTTGATTTGCATTGTAGGTCATTTTAGGAAAGTTGGAGCTGACAAAAATTAATAATTTTCAAGGACTAGGACCAGAATTAATTATGATGAAGGACTAGAGTTAATATTTTCTAAGGACCTGAAATTCTGAAATGTCATAAAAATACCCGACAGAACTGCAGCATTTAATTATGAGAGAATTATGTCAGGAAAAAGGGGCCTTTTTTGTAATATTTTCGTCAATTTCAGAACAGAAATGGATCATCAAAATTACAAAATAGACCCTGAAATTCTAGAAATTTCAGTTTATTCCAAAAATCCAAAATCAACATTTTTGCATTGTTGGACCTAGTTTTTAGGTTGATGCTCAATTAAATTGAAGGAGCTGACCCTGTTGAACGCCTATACCTTAGAGCGGTGACTTAGAGAGGAAATTGTCAAAAATTTGAGGAGGAAATCGAGCAACACCACCACCATCATCCTTTTCCTTTTTCTCCCTCCTTCCCACTACTTCCATTCAAGTTCTTCATTCCCTTATCACAGAAAGCGTCCACCTCCTCCTCTCACCATATTCAGTTTCTTCATTCACCTTCATTCATGGTTGTTTGGTGCTCTGGATGAGTTAAAGTTATTATTGAAATTATGAGCAGCTAAATTTTCTTGTACTTCTTGGAGTGGAGCTATAGGTTGAGCTTGGGAGCTTCAATTAGGAGAGTATTTGCTTTCCAATTAATTTTCTCTTGAACTATAATAAATTTTCCTTTGTTAGGAATTATTTTGATTTGGATTTGAGATTGAGATTATACATTGTAATTTTTGTTAGTTGGATTATTGTGATTTGAATTGAGTTGTAAGACCTGAATTTTGATTTTATATATTTCCATTTGCACTCATTGAAATTGTTTTATCTAGCACGTTGTTAGGTATTATAATTCATTTGTGTTGCTATTGAGTGTCTCTATGAGCATTCATCATTAAGGAAACAAGTTTTATTAACTTAATTTAAATTGTATACTAAGTGGTTTTTAAAAGTGCCTTAATAAGTGGTGTTATCTAGCATTTAGGACAATTATTTGTTAAGAATCACTTAACTCAGACCATATTTGGGGTTTTTAATTAGACTTGGTGAATTAATATCATTAAGCAAACTAAGATAGCCATAGGTTCACTTCTAAGGAGCATTCCATCATATCATTCTTTAAATCAAGTTTCATACTTCTATTCATCATTTTATCAAAAATCCAAAAAAAAAATAGTAGTTTAGGTTGTTTTTTATCATTAAAAAAAATCAATTTCAAAACCCCTTTTAATGTTTTTGTTACTTAGTTTAGCCTGGGAATTAAATAAAAGGCTCTTTAAGAGAACACGACCCAAGTTATGCCCTTTATTGCATAATTTTTTTTTATTTCAATTTAACTCAAAGTGACTAAAGATTCTTAATCAATGGGTATTCAATCGATGATGTAGAAACAAGCTATTCTTGACGTTGAAGAAGCCACTTTTTGATCTCAACAAGTTATTAGAAGAAGCCATTGTGATAGAAGATTTAACAAAAAAACAATTGAAGGGCAAAACTAATTCACAGAAAATAAAGTGGAGCAACCCAATGATCCTTCTCGTGTGGCAATAAGTGGCTATCATGGTAAGATGCTTTTTGTAACCCCCTGTCGTAATTAATATTCAGACTACGTGATTAAAGTGAAATAGAGACATATAACAATCAAATAACATTTATAAACCCATCTACTAGACGAGGTTTTCACAAATACCTTTCGAAATCATTTATAACATGGTCTCACATTCACATTCTGAATACAATTACTACACAAAGATAAATCACATTTAAATATATCAGAGTACGTAATGTAATAATCCCGGCCAACCCGGATTCCATATATTAATCAAAGCCTTATAGGGCATATTCGCCTATACAAATTCCCATACGGGATTACACAAATCTATCTCATACACCTAAAAAAATCCTCATCCACATATACACAGCCAAATCCAAATACATAATACTCCCAACTATGATAACCAGCAACCAGAATGACAACCCGAAGGAGTCCTCGTCCCCCTTGGCTGCATGCTCCATCCTCGATCCACTACCCTGTCTGAAAGGTTAGTAGGGGAGGGTGAGATTCTAGAGAATCTCAGTAGGTAAACAATATCAATATGCATGTACGATAGATGTTTAATGCATGACATGCTTGCATCACATAACTCATGTTAATACAATGACAATTTGTAAGCTTAATGCTTCAAACAACATACTAATGGCCATAGCATAAATTGAAATATATCTTCAAATTACATATAATCATGCAAAGCTAAGACATGCACTAACACACTAATACAAATATCAAATACATCCAGAAGAGATATGTTCCCTACTCTCTTTCCACGTAAGCTCCAGCTTCGTTAGCTCACAATCAAGGCGAACACCAAACTCTATAACCAAAACAAGGACATAGGGTTAATCCCTTTTCCAATTCCTTAACTTTTGAATACTTTAGTTGGTTATCATTCATAACCTTTAGGTGATTACTCAAAGCCTAAACACATGCCTAAAGGGTTGGGAAATACTTAATAAAAGACCATCTTTTGAAATCCTCAAAATCCCCTTTTTGATTGTAGCACTCTAGTGAAGATGACCTCACTCAAGTGATGGATGCCTTTCACTCGAGTGATGACCTTAACACTCGAGTGATGCCTCCTCAAGCACCCGAGTCCTACCAAGTGAAACCCATAAAGGGACTACCCGAGAGCCACTGAACCCTTAAAATGGCAAGCTCACTCGAGCACTACCCACAGCACTTGGGTGAGATCACAACACTTGCAAGTGAACATTCACACTCTTGCCAAATTGCCCACGAGTGTTAACCAGAGACGCGGCTCCAAGTACCAAAATGCATGCTCACTCGAGTGACACAAGGTGCACTCAAGTGATAACCCTCATCACTCACGGGTGAACCAATGCACTCTCAAAACTTCCACATGCAAGTGCGACTAAAACATAAGGAAAAAGGGGAAGATACCACGCTACACTCGAGTGAGGACCAGGCTCACTCGAGTGATACTTATCAGAACCCAGAAACGTAGCAAATATCAGAACTTTCCCAAACTTCCAACCTTTGTTCCCAATGGTTCCCAAACTCTAACACAAGGCTATTCCCACATAATTTCACACAAGGAACACATTGGAAACCTCAAAACATCCAAAATCTTATGACAACAACATTTTCCCCCTTATGGTCACACTTATCACACACATTACCCAAATTTCACTACTTTACTCATTTTAACCACAATACACCACCATTCCACAATCATACCAAATTAGGGAAAAAACCACAAATCACAAAACTCATCCATAAATAATAAATAATAGATCAAAAGGGAGCAAACACTCACCTCTTCCTCTTTCCCAAGCCACTTCCTTGATTCTTCATCATTCCAAATCCCACAAGCTATCAAAACACCTTCTTTCCCAAATCTAAAACCATAGCAATGAAGCTCTCATTACTATGAAAAACTTTAAAGAAAGGTATTTGAGCTAAAGAGGACAAGAAGCTAACCAAATCTCACCTTTTCACTTTCTCTTTCCTCCCCAAGCTCAACGAAAATGGAGGAAGAAGAGAGAGAGAGAAAGGGATGAAGGAGATCAGAGTTTTGGCTCCCACATACACCCATAACTGACTTGAGGGAGAGAGGAGAATGAGTGTTTGAACCTTTGACCCATCTAATGGCTCATATTGTGCCACTTGTCACAACCTTATTTCATCCTCATGAGTTCACATGAGCTCAACACATAGGATTCCACCCTTTTAATCTCATAAAAATCAATCTCAACCATTGATGTTTGAGTTACCAATAAGCTTCCTCTTCCGTAACCAATCATTTGGTCGGTAACTTTACTGTTTTGTCCCTGATTACGGTAATTCACACTGAATCACCACCAAACTCATTTTCTCATTCCTTTTCTTTCATAATATGCCCTCCCCTCTATTTTAAGTCATTTTAGAGGTTAATCCATAATTGAACTCAAATACAAAATTTTGGCGCTGCTCACAACCAATGTTATGTAACCCGGACCGGACCGGCCGGTAAACCGGTCCGGTTTGGGTTACTATTTTTAAAAAAAAAATTAATTTTTTCTTTAAAATTTCATACTATAAGTCTAAAATTTTCAATTTCTCACCGGATTGGCCTCAGTTTGACCCACTGACCCTTAACCCAGTACGCCGACCGGTTCAATACCCGGTCCGGGTTTTAATACCTAGCTCACAACACATTCGAATCTCAAGTCACATCGGATTCTCCAAAAGGGTTATTTATCACTAACCACATCCACTTTTGGAGTGATTATCTCTTAATCACAATTTGGGATCTTGCTAAACCGGGGCTTAGCAATCCACTTATTTTAGGCTTATTCTTTAGCCTCAAGTCTCAGAATTCAGGGTATTACACTTTTTGACCCCAATAAATACCCTGAGGAAGGACCTGACTTTGGATTTAAAAGTGTAGCTTTAAATAAAGAGTTTTTGACAATGCTAAGGACTTATTTTGATAGTTACCCTTAAGTTAGATAAAGGACGTATGATTGAAGATGATGTATTTTGTGTAATGTTTTGTTTTTAGAAGATCGAACTTCATATATGTTATTTTGAATATTGAAACTTTTGCTTTGTGTTAAGTTATATTGGAACTTTTGCATTGTGTAATATTGGAGTATTTCTGTTACGCTCTGTTGACTAGTGAGATGAAATAATTTATTTCTATTATTGACAATTACTCATTCAGAGTACTTTAGAATACTATTGTCCTATTTTTTTTTTTTAAGTTCACAAGTTTTGCACATAATATCATGTCAGTTGAATAGATTTTAAATAGATATGGGTTGTTTGTTCTTCAATCAAATAAAGGAGACTTAGTATCACACATTTCTGCATTTCCACTGGGGAGATCTGTTTGCTTTGGATCTTCTTTGGGTTTTTCGCATTAGCATATGTGGTTTGTATATCTATTACATACCCATAACTACTATATTTTGTTGATATTGTCAATTTTATGCCCTCCTTGCTATCTTTGCCATTTTGTAATGGTAAGAGTTACTGTCCCATGAAGTGACTTTAACCAAACCATTTGCAAATCATAGTGCATAAAACATTAACAAAACCCAAAGTTCTGCTACACTCAAAGATCAAACCTTTCTAAAAAGCATAGAAAATTGAAATTCACCAAAAGTATACCAAAACATGAATGCACAAGGTGATGCGCATCATCCATTTTTTCATAGTAGTTTCCATATCATCCCTAAGAGCAAAAATAAATAGGTTAATTATTTTTCCTTTTAAGATAGAGTAAGCAATTAGAAAATGATTGTATTTTTTAAAAAGAAAACATGATAGACAATATATCTGATTACCTTCCTGTACTTATGTCTCATCAACATCTTGCAAATAATGAAGCACTTCTTCAACTAGTGAAGTATCGCATCTAAGCTGAGTTGACAATCCTTCTTTATACATCACATCTTTTCTTAAGTAAGGCAATTTGTGATCATTTGATCCTTTGAACTTCATTACTTCAATCATATTTGCTTGAAGTGAGACCCAAAATTTTTTCAAATTTTGTAACCCCAAAAGCTTCAAATGATTTTTTTACTACCTTAATAAGTCTAGCTACTGAGTGTCCCTCTTTCTTTTGTTAAAAATATTGAATGGCTCTGAAGAAACCTATATCCAATACATTTAATACTGGAGAACTTAGAGGTTGACAAGGTAAAAAAGTGTCAACCCTGCTTTCACTTTCTACTCTATGGAAATCTTCATCATCTATTTGAACATGAGTCCTTGCTTTATCCTGCTGTATGAAAATCTTTTTCCCTAAATCTTCCATTGGCTATTTATTTTCAATTGCGTGTAAAACCTTATCAGTTATCTCTTTTTTTTTTTTTGTATTACAAAGGCAAGCAAAGCTTGAAGAGTGTCAAGACCTATAAAGTAGGCTGTACAAATTGGTCTTGTGGTGGAACACCACACTCTAGAGGAAAAAGTTGGATACATTCGGTAGGGGAAATCCCTATTTCGATGTAGTCCTAGCTATTCATATGAGCCTAACCTGCCAGATAATCAACATAACGAATACTTTCCCTCTAAGTGTGGGAGATCTGCAAATCCCAGTCCAAATAGATAAGAGATCTGGTATCTAAGATAATATGATATAATGGATGAGTAGTTCCACAGTTCGTCAATAATAAATGAATGGCTTGGAGGGAATATGTGAACAGCCTGATTTTGGTTAGACCTATATGTTTACATAGATGAAGTCATCTATAGATTGCATGGATTTCTATAGCAGTTAGGAAAGTATGTCCTAACTTCTGTCGAAATCCACATATCCATGTACCATGCTGGTCACGAATAACACCTCCGCAGGCAGCTTGTCCTCCATTGAGTATGGATCCATCAACGTCTATACGAATAAAACCCAGATCCAGTGGTTTCTAGTGGACTACCCCTCTTTTTGGAACTTGGAATATTTGGTGATGAAATCGTCCGCTCTCCACTCCTTCCGAGAGGTGATACAAGCATCTATGTACTATCTCTTATGGCTTCTTAGCTACCCCTTTGAATGCTTGACTGCATCTATTCTTCCATAAGAGCCAGCACATTATGCTGAATACTCTTGACCATGACCATCTAGAAGTTCCCCTATTGCCTGGTGAGTACTGCAAGTTCCATTATAGCCATTCCTATAAACAACCATAAAAAAACATAGGATAGTATATAGGGTTAGTTAAAGAGGACCACACTCTTTAAGCTTGCTCGCAATCTCTTAACACATGAAGAATGCTCTCCTCACTCTCACACTGAAAAGGACAAGTGTTTAGAACATTTGGTTTGTGTCTCGCTTTTGTATCATTTGTTGGGAGCCTCTCATGGAATACTAGCCACATAAAGAGTTTGACTCTTTCAGGAATTCCCCAGTGCCATAAATACCGCCAGTGGGGTTGAGAACTATGATTGTGCTGATAATAGATCCTCTCATAAGCTGACTTCACACTAAAGTTACCGTTGGGAGCATTCCTCCAACAAATAACTGTTAGATCTCATGTTTTGATGATAACAAAAGAATGGTTTGAAAAGGAAATGATTAATAAACAAGTTTGAACAAAGTAATGACAGGAACAAGTATCACTTGAAGTAAGCATTAAAGTAATGAAGAAAGGCCAAGAGAAAATGCTGAGGAACTTGATCAGAAGAAGGTTTTCTAAGGCATTACTCGAGGCGCTACTCGAGTAATGAGACAAAACTTGAAGTAATCAGAGACAACTTCCAGTAACCTGCCAACGTTACTCGAGGCGCTACTCGAGTAATAGTGTAAGTATTTTCTAGTTGCTCTCGGCCTGCCAATGTTGCTCGAGGCGCTACTCGAGTAACCATGTGAAAAACTTCCAGTTGCCTTCAGGTTGCCAAAGATACTCGAGGCGCTACTCGAGTAACTCTGTTTCTGAAAATGTGGACCTCTCGGCATTTTGTACCACTGCAACATTACTCGAGTAGGTACTCGAGTAACGCACTAAAGTAAGGAAAAAACTTGAAGGTGGTATCCGAGTAACTTGATATATTTTTAACTCATTTCCTCGAGTCCTTACTCTGATATGCAAGTATTCAATAATCTATTTTAAGTGGATTCCTCGAGTAGGTACCCGAGTATGAAGAGATAACTTCAAGAGAAACCTCAAGTCATTACCCAGATAAGTCAAGCACAAAAAGTACAGTTACTCGAGGTGGTACCCGAGTAACCTATGCAAAAATGAATGGATTACTCGAGTCCGTATCCGAGTAACCAGGTAAGTGCTCTCGGCCTTGAGATCCTGCAACATTACTGGAGTAAAGCATCGAGTAACCAAAAGTTTTTATAAAGGTTTACTCGAGTTGGTACCCGAGTAAATAACTATTTCCAAAGGTTTGAAATTTAGTTTACTCCATGCACTACCCGAGTAATCTTGTATTTATTGATTGACTTGCAGTTTGACAAAGATTTCTCGATGTTACTCGAGTCGGTACTCGAGTAAAATTCATGTGATACTCGAGTAGCTACTCGAGTAAGCAAACCCAGAAATCCAGAAACCTTTCAAACGTTGAATATTTTGTTTTCTATATGATTAATCTTTCATTGTGTTAGTATTCTTAGCCTATTTACAGATAAACAATGAAGAAATCATATCAGGTAGTGGAAGTCAAATGAAACGTTCAAATATCACCGACCGTCACCTACCACAACGTATGTTTTTCAAAAACTGGAAAAGTCAATAATGGCTGCGCACGCTCCAACAGACATGAAGAAATACGTTCCAGCAATCATTACCAATGTATCTATATATATGTGAACATCTGAACAGAGAAGGACACGAGAACACACTTACAAACGTATCACCAAGTTCATTACTCTGTTTTCATTATACTCTTGTTTCTATGCTTCACTGATTCTTATTTACTCTGTGAAGAGAGATATTTCATTCAAACTCAATATTTGTTATTGAGGTAACTTAAGGTTGTGGAACCTTGAGTTGGGATTGAATTACAACTTGTAAGGGGGAGCGAGTGTCCAGGTGTAGGAACTTGCTTGTACTGAGGTGCCAAGAACCCACTGAATCTTGGAAGATATACTGAAACTCTCAGAGAAGCTCTGAGGACTGGATGTAGGTCAAAGTAGTTGTGGCCGAACCAGTATAACTCCCGGTGTACACTTCGGTGATATTTCTCCTTACTCTTTCATGTTTTAATTTCAACGTCAAATTTTATATTTGCAATGAAATTTTTAAGATCACCCAATTCACCCCCCCTCTTGGGTGAAACGCTTGCTCTAACATTTGGTATCAGAGAATAGGTCTTCTTGTTAACGTATAACAACCTAAGAAGGATCCAATGGCAAGCATGGGCGAAGGAATTCTTCCCGACGGAGCATCCATCACTAGACCACTTGGATTCAGTGGAGAACACTTTTCCTTTTGGAAAGCAAAATTCAGAGTGTTCGTGATGGCTACCGAATATGGACTGTGGGATGTGATTGAGAGTGGAAATTATCAACCTACAAAAACTGTAGATTCTCAGAAAATTCCCAAGACGCTAGCGGAATATGATGAGAATGACAAGAAGCTTATCACTCTCAACAGCAAGGCAATTCTGATGTTACAAAGTGCCTTGAGTCAAAGTGAGTATTTCAGAATTTGCACACTTCCAACAGCAAAGGAAATGTGGGAAGCTCTGGAAATAGCTCATGAAGGAACTTCGGGAATAAAGGAGAATTGGATCAACACCTTAGTCACTGAATTTGATCTACTTCGAATGAAATCAGGTGAATCAATTTCTGAATTTGAACTTAGATATACTCATCTTGTTAATCAACTTGCAACACTTGGGAAATCTTATGATCAACATACCCAAGTACGAAAGATTTTGAATATTCTTTCTAAAGAGTGGGAGGCCAAAGTCACTGCGATAGAAGAAGCAAAAGGAGAATCAATGAGATCAGTTGCTTCTCTATTTGGAAGTCTTTCTGAATATGAGAGCAAACTAAAGTTCAAACGAGAACTAGATGACATTGGTGACAAGAAAAAGAAAGGTCTTGCACTAAAGGTAAAAGAAGAGAATCAAGATGAGGACGAGGAGTTTAACGATGATGAAATGGGCCTAATCATAAAACGATTCAGAAAGTTCTACAAGAAAGGATAAGGATTCAAACACTTTCAAAAAGGTGGAACTAGTAGCAAAGATCATATCATTTGCTACGAATGTGGAAAACCAGGACATATCAAATCAGAATGTCCAGAACTGAATCAAAAGAGCAAAGAAAAGAGAAAAGGCAAATTCTTCAACAAAAAGAAAGCCTTTGTATCTGCTATATGGGGTGATAGCTCCTCTTACGAAGAAAGTGATGAGGAAGAAGCAGCTAACATATGTCTCGTAGCTCAAGAAGAAACAGAAAAAGAGGTAAATGATTCTGAACCTACCTATGATGGATTACTTTCTGAATATAATGCTTTACATTCTGAATTCATCAAAGTAGTTAAAGAATTGATTGTTTTCAAAAAGAAAAACAAAGCTCTTGAAACTGAACTTAAAGAAAAGAATTGTGAAGATTGTTCATCTTTGAAAAAGAAAAACATTGATCTCACAAAAACTCTTGAAAAATTTACACAAGGAAGTGAGATGCTAAATGTTATTCTAAAAGCTCAACGATTTATAAATAACCGATCTGGAATTGGATATGATCTAAAGTCCGATAAAAGGAAAGGTAGAAAGAAAGCAGGAGGTAAGTCATATTTGAATTATTTTCAGCATTCTGTACATACATCAAATCCTTTTGCATTTTGTAATTACTGTAATAGAAAAGGTCATTATACTTCTTCATGCATTCATAAGAAGAAAGGAATGATAGGAACCTACAAATGGGTACCTAAAGGTTCATATATTCAGAAAATTATTTGTACTAACCCAAAAGGACCCAGAAAGATGTGGGTACCTAAGACCTAGTCATTTGATTGCAGGAATGTCTGAAAGCATCCAAAAATAGCAAGTGGTACATTGATAGTGGATGCTCTAGACATATGACCGGTGATTTCGATAGTTTTACCAAATTGCAACCTAAAGAAGGTGGAGAGGTAAAATTTGGAGGAAATCAATCCGGAAGGATAGCAGGAATTGGTGAAATCAAAAATGACAAAGGAATACAAGTCAAACATGTATATTATGTTGAAGGCTTGTGTCATAATTTGCTGAGCGTAAGTCAGAGTGCAGATAAAAACAACTGGGTAATATTTGATTCAGAAGAATGTTTAATTATCAACAAGAGTGACTTACAGCTTGATAAGAAGAATATCAAGACTAAGCTCAGAGCAAAAAGGGAAGGTAACTGTTATACTCTAGATATTAGTAGAAATAAATCTGAAAACTATTTTCTGAGTAATGCCGATGAAAGTTGGCTATGGCATAAGAGATTGGCTCATGTCAATATGCATCAACTAGGCAAATTACTCAAAAAGGATTTAGTGCTTGGATTACCCAAAGTAAATTTCAAAAATGACTTGATTTGTGATGCATGTCAAAAGGGTAAACAAACTAAATCATCTTTCAAATTAAAAAATGAGATTTCAACAAATAGACCATTACAATTATTGCATATGGATTTGGTTGGTCCAGCAAGAGTAAAAAGTCTTGGTGGAAATCTATATTCATTAGTCATTGTTGATGATTTCTCTAGATTTACATGGGTTATTTTTCTATCATCAAAGGATGAGACCTTTGAAGAATTTATTGTTTTTGCCAAAAAGGTGCAAAATGAGAAAGGTATGTCCATTGCAGGAATTAGGACCGATCATGGTGGAGAATTTGAGAATCAAGCCTTTGAAGAATATTGTGATACTAATGGTATTGATCACAATTTTTCTGCTCCAAGAACGCCTCAACAAAATGGGGTCGTGGAACGAAAGAATAGAGTGCTCACAGAAATGGCTAGAGCAATGTTAAATGAAAAGAAGGTATCTCAAGTGTTCTGGGCTGATGCTATGAGTACAGCATGCTACATTTCAAATAGAGCATATATCAGAACAAAACTTGGAAAGACACCATACGAGTTGTACAAGGGACGAAAGCCAAACATTGCTCATCTACACATCTTCGGTTGTAAGTGTTTCATTCATAATAATGGTAAAGATAACTTAGGAAAATTTGATTCTAAAACAGATGAAGGAATTTTCCTAGGATATTCTAACCGAAGTAAAGCATATAGAGTTTACAATAAAAGAACATGTATTATTGAAGAATCAATTCATATTGTATTTGATGAATTTGAATCCTCTGACAAAACCATTGATGAAGAATAGGAAGTTGGTTTAAATCAAGAAAATGGTCAATCTATTTCTAAATCTCTTATTCCAGAGGTTGATGAAACCAAGGAAGAAGAACGATCCCTAGAACAACCTAAAGCTTGGAAATACAACAAAAGTCATCCCTTAGATCAAGTCATAGGAGATGTGAATGAAGGGATCAAAACTAGAAATAGGATTTTCAATGAAGTAAGTTTTTCTGCATTCATTTCTGAAATTGAACCTTCTAACATTGATGAAGCCCTATCAGACAATGATTGGGTTATAGCAATGCAAGAAGAGCTAAATCAATTTGAGAGAAATCAAGTTTGGGATTTGGTGCCCCGACCCAAAGATCATCCGATCATTGGTACTAAATGGGTATTCAAGAACAAACTCGATGAATCCGCAATTATTGTCAGAAATAAGGCAAGATTGGTGGCTAAAGGCTATAATCAGGAAGAAGGGATTGATTATGAGGAAACGTATGCTTCAGTGGCTAGATTGGAAGCTATACGTGTACTCTTAGCCTTTGCATGCATCAAAGGATTCAAACTCTATCAAATGGATGTAAAGAGTGCTTTTCTAAATGGTTACATCATGGAAGAAGTGTATGTAGAACAACCTCTAGGTTTTGAGGATGTTACCAAACCTGACTATGTTTTCAAACTTAAAAAGGCTTTATATGGTTTAAAACAAGCTCCTAGAGCCTGGTATGAAAGGCTCAGTAAGTTTCTCATTGATCAAGGTTTTGTACGGGGAAAAGTTGATACGACAGTCTTTATAAAACGAAAACACAATGATATTTTAATTGTTCAAATATATGTTGATGACATTGTTTTCGGTGCTACTAATGAATCTCTGTGTAAGGAATTTTCTGAGATAATGCAGGGAGAGTTTGAGATGTCAATGATGGGAGAACTGAATTTCTTTCTTGGTTTACAAATCAAACAAAGAAAGAATGGAATCTTCATATCTCAAACAAAGTACTTAAAAGAGCTATTAAAGAAGTATGGAATGGATGAAGCAAATGGCACGGACACGCCTATGAGTTCAACTACGTTGCTTGATGCTGATGTCAAAGGGAAAGACTACAACATAACAAAATATAGAAGAATGATTGGATCATTACTCTATTTCACGGCAAGTAGACCGGACATCCAATTTAGTGTTGGCATATGTGCAAGATATCAATCGGCACCAAAAGAATCACATGCTGAAACGGTCAAACGAATCTTTAGATATCTTGCTGACACAACCGAATTGGGTCTGTGGTATCCCAAAGGAAGAAGTGAATATCTTGTGGCATATTCAGATTCAGATCATGGAGGATACAAAACAGACAGCAAGAGCACCAGTGGACAAGGACAATTTCTTGGAGGATCTCTTGTATCATGGTTTAGCAAGAAACAAAATACTGTGTCTCTTTCGTCGACGGAAGCCGAATATGTTGCAGTCTCAAGTTGTTGTGCACAAGTGATATGGTTAAAACAACAACTACAAGATCTTGGTATTTATCTCAAAGAAATACCAATCTATTGTGACAATACCAGTACAATAAGCTTGGCCAAGAATCCAGTTCAACATTCTAGAACCACGCATATTGATGTCAGACATCACTTCATCAGAGATCATGTTCAAAAGAAAGATGTGAAAGTGATATTCATTCCTACTCATCTTCAACTAGCTGATATCTTTACAAAACCCCTTGCAAAAGATCAATTTCTATACATTAGAAGAGAATTGGGAATGGTAAATCCCAATGAGTTGTAAGTTATTTCAAGTATTTCATAATATTAGATGAAGTCACTTAATAATGTTTTGATGATTACTAACTTAAGCATCAGAGTATATAGAAATTTGTTTTGCAGGAAGGTTGAAACTCTGTTTTGAGAAACAAAAACAGAGGTGATCAGAGGACACCTTTACTGGAGTACCAACTTGAAGTAATGTGTGACAGAAAAGCAATACCCGAGGAACAACTTGAAGTAAAGAAGCACTTTACTCGAGTACATACTCGAGTAATAGACTTCAAAACTGGAAGTAACGGATCAAGTTACTTGAATTTCAAATATAACGGCTCAGTTACAAAGAAATGAAGAGTCACAATTTGAAAACTCAGGTTACCCGAGGAAGGCCTCGAGTAAACTTGAAGCTTACTCGAGTAAGGCCTCGAGTAACTATAAGTCCAGAATATCAAATTGATCAAAAATTGACTCAAACATGTTGCAAACTGGTTTAAAATGATCGAGGGAACATCCATGGATAATTACAATATTATTCATGCCAGGTACGCAATTTAAATGAATTATTTTAGAATTTTTCTGCATGAACACCCGAGGAAGGCCTCGAGTAAAGATGAAGTTTACTCGAGTAAGGCCTCGAGTAATGTCGGGTTTTAGGTCTTTATCTGTCGCAAACTCGGTCATTTCCACAGAATCTCCTCGAGTAAATCACTATTTTTTCTCACAAAAATTTTTCTCAAGTGATTCTTTGATCCATTTCGGTCAAAATCCAAGAGATTTCAGTTCCAGAAACTCTCTATTTCTTTCAGATTCTCTGTGCCCTAACCTGCGACAGTTTCTCATTCTCTTTTAAGCTTTTCGTTTTTCAATCTTTCTGAAAAATGAGAACCAAAAACCTTACTCCCTTAGAGTCATCTAAGTCCCAACAGCATTCTGATCCTCTTTCTTCTCCTCCCAAAAAGAGAAGAAAGTTAACCCCGAGAACAAAAGCTAAAATCCCTCTTCAACCTCAATCACAACCGAAAGCCAAAGGTGTTGTGATTAATGAGCCTATTGCTACAAGGGCTCAATCCAAAAAGAGCATTTCAACTGGGAAAGGAAAGAGTACCAAATCCCCCTCACCTCCTCCTTCGGATTCCTCTACCCCTTCTTTCACTCCTAAGCCACTCAAAAAGCCAAAGTATGACAAGAAAGTGGCTAGTGCTATGGCTGGAATTATAGATCAAATGGAGAAGGGACAATCATCTAAGAAGACCAAAGAAACAGAGATCACAAATCCACCAAAGGGGTTCAATGTCAACAAATTGGTGGAGTCTCCCAAGTATCGGACCCAATTCTCCAGAAGGAAAGTGTGTAAGACACACTATGTTGATCTGAGGTTACTTCAAGAGGTAGTGAAGCATGACCTAAGTCCTTATTTAGATCCTTTTATGCCTTGGCTATCTATTAGATTACCATTCTGCACTAAAGTGATCACCCATTTTTATTGCAACTTAGAGATCATAGATGAGCCTGACCGAACCTCACTTGAGGAAGAGATGACCACATCTGTGAGAGGCCAAAAGATTTTAATTTCACCATCTAGAATTAACCTGTGGTTAGGAATTGAGAATCCCCCGGATGATATATATTCTGAACTTGAGCCAAACCAAATTTTCACTATTCTCAAACCCGGTGAGTTAGTTGGCCCCCTAAATTTCAAGCCCAGTGATATGTGTGATCATCATAGGGTCCTTTGGTACATATACTCTAGGTCCCTAGTAAACAAAGCCAACAATTACACCCACTTCTCCGATAGGGACTTTAGGTGGTTTGCTTCACTGCTTCTGAAGGAACAGAAGGATCTGGGAGAATATATTTTCTCGGAGATGAAAAGGTACAAGGTGGATGGAAAGGCTACAACTCCAATGCCATACCCTCAGATTGTGTCTCTAATCCTGAAAGAGAACAAAATATGGTATTTGGATAGCAAGGAGCCAATTGAGAGGTTGACCCCGGTTGGAAGGAACCAGATAGGAAAATTGAACATCAATATCCCTCTCAAAGGTCCTTTGGAGCCTGGGTCCAAGAAGAAGAGGAAGACACTAAGGCAGAGACCAGCAAGTTAGATGACACTCAGTCATTGGCTCCAGCTGCTACCACATCATCACCATCTTTCCTCAACGCCAGTCTTCAACACTTCATGGAGAACATGCTCAGAGGTTTCCATGTGGACATAGCCAACACAAACGCTGAGCTAATTACCAATACGAACTTCAAGATGGGAGAGCTGGTTGAGAAAATTGACAAAAGGCATGAGGAATTGGTTGAGAGAATGGATAGAAGGCATGAAGAGTTGCTAGCTGAGCAACGTGCCCAGGGCGAGACCTTGAGATTGATTTTGGCACGACTAGATTCCTTAGGTCCAGGACCTTCTGCCGGTCCATCTTCATCTGCACCACCACCACCTCCAGTGAATCCTCCTTCAGACATTCCTATCCCTGAGGATGAACCATCTACCCCTCTGGTTTTTGATCCACTTGAGCCCCAAGGAAAAGATATTCTATTCACAGTGGATGATCCTGAAACCCATGAGACCACTCACATCATTATTGATGATTTACCTCCCAAACCTCAGCCAGACACCGCTCCTAAACCGACTTCATCACCTGCTCCCACAGAGGAAATCTCTCCTTCTTCATCCTCCTCTGAACATCCTACTCCCGAGGCTGAGACCACCCCTGAGATTCAGACCACTCCAGAGGTAGCCACCACTTCTATGATTGTCTACCAACCTCCTTCTATTCCTCCCAAAGATGACATCCATATCCCTCCACTTAATTTGCCTGAACCTGTCCCCTCTAGCTCTTTTGACTCTTTGAGCTCAGATGAATCTCCGGTTCTTCCTGTGACACCCATTTCCGTGGTCAAACCTCCTAGCCCTCCACTTGTTTGATGAAGCCAAAAAGGGGGAGAAGAGCTTGAGAGTGATTTTGTGGACGTGTCCTAATTTCTTTTGATCATTTGGTTGTATATGGGCTTTTAGGGAGCATTTTGAATTTCTTTGAACTTTATCTTGTAATTTGAAAATTTTAAGTTTAAATGCAAGTGTGTTTAAGTTATAATTTCATTTTAAGTTCATTCAAACTTTAAATTATAATACATGTTTGGACTAATGAAGTTATTGTGTATGGAAGGTGTGTATGCTATGAAATTCAAACTTAATAAGACATATTTAATTGAGAATTCAATTTGCAAAACCATGTTCAAAATCACCAAGTTTTGTCATCATCAAAAAGGGGGAGAATGTTAGATCTCATGTTTTGATGATAACAAAAGAATGGTTTGAAAAGGAAATGATTAATAAACAAGTTTGAACAAAGTAATGACAGGAACAAGTATCACTTGAAGTAAGCATTAAAGTAATGAAGAAAGGCCAAGAGAAAATGCTGAGGAACTTGATCAGAAGAAGGTTTTCTAAGGCATTACTCGAGGCGCTACTCGAGTAATGAGACAAAACTAGAAGTAATCAGAGACAACTTCCAGTAACCTACCAACGTTACTCGAGGCGCTACTCGAGTAATAGTGTAAGTATTTTCTAGTTGCTCTCGGCCTGCCAATGTTACTCGAGGCGCTACTCGAGTAACCATGTGAAAAACTTCCAGTTGCCTTCAGGTTGCCAAAGATACTCGAGGCGCTACTCGAGTAACTCTGTTTCTGAAAATGTGGACCTCTCGGCATTTTGTACCACTGCAACATTACTCGAGTAGGTACTCAAGTAACGCACTAAAGTAAGGAAAAAACTTGAAGGTGGTATCCGAGTAACTTGATATATTTTTAACTCATTTCCTCGAGTCCTTACTCTGATATGCAAGTATTCAATAATCTATTTTAAGTGGATTCCTCGAGTAGGTACCCGAGTATGAAGAGATAACTTCAAGAGAAACCTCAAGTCATTACCCAGATAAGTCAAGCACAAAAAGTACAGTTACTCGAGGTGGTACCCGAGTAACCTATGCAAAAATGAATGGATTACTCGAGTCCGTATCCGAGTAACCAGGTAAGTGCTCTCGGCCTTGAGATCCTGCAACATTACTGGAGTAAAGCATCGAGTAACCAAAAGTTTTTATAAAGGTTTACTCGAGTTGGTACCCGAGTAACTCATAAAGTTGTGAGTGCATTACTCGAGTAGGTACCCGAGTAAATAACTATTTCCAAAGGTTTGAAATTTAGTTTACTCCATGCACTACCCGAGTAATCTTGTATTTATTGATTGACTTGCAGTTTGACAAAGATTTCTCGATGTTACTCGAGTCGGTACTCGAGTAAAATTCATGTGATACTCGAGTAGCTACTCGAGTAAGCAAACCCAGAAATCCAGAAACCTTTCAAACGTTGAATATTTTGTTTTCTATATGATTAATCTTTCATTGTGTTAGTATTCTTAGCCTATTTACAGATAAACAATGAAGAAATCATATCAGGTAGTGGAAGTCAAATGAAACGTTCAAATATCACCGACCGTCACCTACCACAACGTATGTTTTTCAAAAACTGGAAAAGTCAATAATGGCTGCGCACGCTCCAACAGACATGAAGAAATACGTTCCAGCAATCATTAACAATGTATCTATATATATGTGAACATCTGAACAGAGAAGGACATGAGAACACACTTACGAACGTATCACCAAGTTCATTACTCTGTTTTCATTATACTCTTATTTCTATGCTTCAGTGATTCTTATTTACTCTGTGAAGAGAGATATTTCATTCAAACTCAATATTTGTTATTGAGGTAACTTAAGGTTGTGGAACCTTGAGTTGGGATTGAATTACAACTTGTAAGGGGGAGCGAGTGTCCAGGTGTAGGAACTTGCTTGTACTGAGGTGCCAAGAACCCACTGAATCTTGGAAGATATGCTGAAACTCTCAGAGAAGCTCTGAGGACTGGACGTAGGTCAAAGTGGTTGTGGCCGAACCAGTATAACTCCCGGTGTACACTTCGGTGATATTTCTCCTTACTCTTTCATGTTTTAATTTCAACGTCAAATTTTATATTTGCAACGAAATTTTTAAGATCACCCAATTCACCCCCCTCTTGGGTGAAACGCTTGCTCTAACAATAACGTCATCACCGGTGCTCGTTGGAGGTGTCACCATCATTATCTTATCTACCACCCAATTGGGAAGAAAGGTTTCCCATTTGGCTTTATCCCAATGGCCGGTCTGTATTGTAAAGGAACAAACCTGAGCATCAATATCAAGAAAGTGCATGTTCCTTTCAATGAAGTATTTTAGTGGCTTGTCAACCGGGGCCTAGCATTCCTGCCAAGCATAAGTGTTTCTTCCATTTCTAATTTTTTTTCCTAAACCCCTCTTGAAATCCTTCCAGACTGCAACTATGCCACTCCACACAGCTGATTGATTACGCCATCTCTGTACTTGCGGGATCAAATCTGTCCCACATGAGTATTTCGCACGAAGGCATTTCACCCATAAGGCTTTAGGTTTAGTGATTAGACCCCAACACAATTTCATCAGAAAAGCTTTGTTTTGGCAATGTAGATCTTTTATCCCCAGGCCTCCTTTACACTTCCTTCTCTTTAGAACATCCCATGCTAACAAATACAGTTTCTTGGATTCATCATGCTGGTTCCAGAAGAAGTCTCGACTCAATTTTTCAACTGCAGATAGCACCCTCTTCAGAACAAGGGTTGATTGCATATGATATTATGGAATGGCAGATAGAATTGACTTGATGAGGATCGTCCATCCTGCCATACTTAGATGTCTTCCTTTTTAGTTAGTCAATTTTGAGCGAACCTTCTGGAGAATCAGAGCAAAAGTCATGTTAACCATACGTTTGTGAAGGATAGGAACTCCCAAATATTTCCCTAGGTCGGCCGTCAGTTCAATCCCCATAATTTGACTAGCTCATACGCTCGGTTAAAGTGGACTTTTCTAGAAACAAACATTTTAGATTTGTGCAAATTAATCCTATGACCAGAAACTCGACAAAACAATTCCATAACATTCCAAATCTCCTTTACTTGCTCAACTGATGCCTTACAAAAAAGAATCAAATCATCAGCAAAGAAAAGGTGTGAAATCTGGGGGCTAGCAGCGTTCAGTCGCAAAGGGCGCCAGTTACCTATTTCAACTTCCTGGTGAATTAACTGACCGAGTAATTCCATGCATAGGACAAACAAATATGGGCTTAGAGGGTCTCCTTTCCTCACCCCCTTGAAGGAGTGAAACTATCTGAGGTTGCTCCATTCTAGATGATGCTTATTGAAGTGGATGAAACATAGCACATAATCAACTTAACAAAATATGCTCTCAATCCTAAACTGTGGAGAGTGAATTCCAAGAAACACCAGTCAAGCTTGTCAAAAGCCTTTTCCATATCTACTTTCACTACTATATAACCCTTTTTCCCTCTCTTGATTCTCATGGAATGGATTTCTATCTTCCATTCCACAATATCATATGCAATCAACCCTTGTTCCGAAGGGGGTGCTATCTACAGTTGAAAAATTGAGTCGAGACTTCTTCTGGAACCAACATGATCAATCCAAGAAACTGCATTTGTTATCAGTTATCTCTTATATACCTCTTTAGTAACAAAAGAAATGGGTTTCCTTTCTTTTGTTTCGTAACTCCATTAGCACTTGACCTTATAACTTGTTGCTCATAAACAAGAAGAAATACACCAATCTTTCTCTACAATATTTCTTTGTCTTCATCATCAGACCTAGGTTTAGCCACTACAACCAAGAACATAAGCTTTTCAAAAAAAAATTACTTTTACATGTATAGTGTGTGGCTCTTGCTCATCTGGAAGTAAGTAATAGTCCATGAATCTTCTTGTAAGATAGAATCATTTTTCATCCATATGAATTGCATTATGCATGGATTTAAACTTTAGATCATGACATGCTATTCTCTTCAAGCATTGACAAGCAGAATTTAAGACGAGCTATTTTGTTCTCCTCTTTTAAATATGGCTTAATTGCATTAGAACAATGTCATAAATCACTAGCCTTTAGCAATCTTATTATTGACGTTAAGTTAATATTCACAGTAGAAGATAGTGATCGAATCATTTGTTGCTTCTTTAACAGAATTTCATGTACTTTTTTATCATCTATTGAACTCTTTTCGGCCACAATTTCTTGTCTTCATATGAGAAGCATTGCTTATTTCCTTCACTTTCCTTCAAATGCGAAAAATGATTTGTTTATGAATACCATATAATGAAGCCACTTTCTATAATGTCCCTCTTTTTAATTTTCCTTCATGACTTGAGTGTAAAAACAAAAGAGCTATCACTTTTCTTTGTTCATTTGGAAGGAAGCATCATTTCTAGAACTTGATTCATTGCCAAAAACTTCTAGAAACAACACAGTAAAAAACATGTAATGAAAGAGTTCAACCATCAATTGCTCTTCTGTTTGAAGAGCATACGCTTGACATTGGTATCTATATCATTGAAAGACACATGTGGTCCATTTTACAGTATTCCATGTTAAATATGCGAACTGTGGTTGTTGTCTGAAAGAAGGTGGGAAAAAGAATGTTAAAAAGCAAAATTAACTACATACTCCATATATATACACGACACTAGTGATGTACAACGAATGCCACATAAATATATGTTCTTTTTAATACTCAACATTCACTGTGGTTTTTATTTGACAAATATGAAGCTTTTATTTATTGGTATAAAAACAATATTGTTATCTCAACGCACGGACACACACTGAGAAAGTGTACCATTGAGGAGTGAGTCTTCATATTAGTCACATGGTGGGTCCTTTTATATGGAAACTTCAACATCTTCACATTCTAGTTTGTCTCATAAAGCCAAAAGTAAAAGTAATAGAGCAATGAGTGACAGTAAGCCAAGAAACCAAATTGAGTAAGAGAAATGGAGTATGAAAAAACAGAAGGGAAAAAAAGACAAGACTCAGCATATTAATGACACTTGGGGTTGAATAGTTCCAAATTGACCTTCTTCCTTATTATAACATATATGGAGCACATTCGTTTATATTCTTTGCAACATCGCAACATAGGGGTTGGTTTTTTGCACTGCTTATAGATGTGCCTTCAACACCTTCAAATTCTAAATAAGTAAAATCAAGATTTAAGTCTATATCAATAGGCATGGGTATTCATTGTTGATAGATGCCTAAATTGTCCTTTTCGTCTTCCTCGTATAATATGTGTATTTTGGCTTCTTCATCAAAGCTGTGTCTTTACGCCAGTATCAACATTAAAGTCTCCCAGTGTTGTTTCCGGGAGAGGGGTGTCTCCATTGATTTCCCTCTCCATTTACTCTCCATTGAGTATATCTACCATTAGATCAACTTTCAATGGTTGAAATTTATCATAGTAGATTTTTATTATAATGATATTATTTATATATCATATTAAATCACAACCATTAAAAGTTGATCTAATGGTAGATACCCTCAATGGAGAGTAAATGGAGAAGGAAATCAATGGAGACACTCCTCTCCAATTGTTTCCTTGTTCCTCTATGGTAGAGTGATGGACGCTTGTGAGTCAAATTAATCTGATTGTTTCAAGTTTGCCTCTAAAATCGCCTTTTTTCCTAAAATTTGGAGGAATTTCATTGGAGTATCTTCACTCCCCCCCCCCCCAAAGCATTATGGTACATTTGTCTCTCTTTCCTAACATAAATTTTCCTATTTTTTATAAAAAAATGTAAACTTTTTTCTTTTTCCACCGTAAATTCTGTCTTTGTTAGGACCACTACATATTCTCTCTCTTCTACATAAATGAGGGCATTTTAGGAAAATAAATTTCATTTTATACATATTTATTACACATAGCTATTTTTAACTAACTCATCGAATAACTCAATTTATTTAGTACTATCTTATAAAAAGGAACGGAGGGATAATTACAATGTCTACTAGTCACATGAGTGGCTAGTTGTCCCCTCCTTTCTTGAGGATGGTCCTATTTTAAATCAAAGAATAATCACTCTCTATTTCTATGTGTATTATTTAGATAAAAGAATTACAATATATACGGTCTAAAGGAGCCATCAGAGGATAAATTAAAGGGATTATGAATAAAGAGAGATCTCTAAACATATAACACTAAATCAGGAATAATAAGTCTGCTTGCAATACAATCAATCAGAGAAAATTAAGGGATTCTAATATTTTGATTTTCTAACAGACCTAAAAGTGGCATGAGTCCTTTGTTCTTTACTAGTGAGTTGTAGGTTATATTTGTTTTATCTCATTTATAAATGTAATGATTTCTTATAGTATAGGGTTATGAAATTCTGCTCTCCTGAGACCTTTGAATTTCATTTGATTTTCCTTGTAAACAAATCTTTGCTATTCAATTTATCTTTTCTAATTTGCGGATTTTTATTTATACCTTTAATCCTCTTATAATTAATTCATGTTCTTAATTCATAATTTGAATTAGGCGCATAGATTGATTATTGTTCTTGAATTATCTAAATGATATTCTTTTAAGGATAAGTTATAAAATTAAATTGAATAACATGCTGAGCAGTACCTCAATAGTTATTAAGAAACAACTCATTTGATCTCTCATGCAATAAATATTAAATTAGAGTTAAAATTATCGGCTACACCTTTTTGAGAGACAACTTAAGCCAACCTTATAATATATAGGGGAGATTTAGAAAATTAATTTTCAATCCTTATGGCTAGGCATGCCACCCGCTCACCAAAGTCATTGATGTGCCAAGAGAAGCACCTACACCCTTATCTTGTCAAAATTTACCGGCATCATTAAGTTTTAGCACCTGCAGCATATACACTTTCAAAATACAATTGTTATTTAGAAGTAGTTTCTACAGCCATAAAACATTCTCCTTGAATTGCCTTTAGTCCATGTCGTTCATTGGGGCCCTACCAACTTGTGATGACAATACCTTCCCTGAAGTTTATAATCATCTTCTCGATTGGGTTGCTTAAGCATAGCCACACTTTTTCTGCCTCTTCCCATCCACCAAGATGATGATAAGTTGTTGATGCTATCAATGTCACTCTCAAAGATCCGGTCGCCTTCACTGCTTCTTCACTTTATCCACGCTTCGAGCTTCTTTAATGGAGATTAATGGAGTCAAATGTGGTAGGTCTTATCTTAATGGAGTCCGATGGAGTGAATTCAAGGCTCCCAAGTGCCATGTATGAATAATTAGATGCCTTGACAAATGTCAGCAACAAACCTTGTGGGATCGACAAGAAATATAGTGACAGACTTTAGTCAAAGTAAATGGAATTGTGATTATTATTCCCTTTCAAAATGTTTATGTCTGTTTTTGCATCTAGACAAACTTAATGGTGCCAAATACTTCTAGAAAAAGCTTTGTTATTAAAATTTCTCCTTAACCCTAAAAAGAAATTAAGTTAAAGATAAAGTAAATTATGTAATTTAGATTTTAAGAGATTTATTTCAACATAAATTTAACACATTAAAGTGTATTTTTCATGATGAATTATCTAATCGGTGATGATTTATTGAGATATACATTAGTTGTTTACTACTATAGATATTGATGAATATTCAAATGATTCGCATAAAGTAAAATCATATCTCATTATATCAAAATCGAAAGAAATGGGTAAAAGTACATTAATTATTAAATTTTAAACGCCTGTCAAATCAATCTCTCTCTCTCTCTATATAGGTCTATATATACACCCCAAGCCATCTTAATCAACTCGCACATAGAACAGCAGTGAGAAAGCTCAATGCTTCTTCTTTTCTTCTCTGCATTGTGTTGTTTAATGTCTCTAAATTAGAACCCTCATTTTTTACTTCCATTCATAATTGTCTTAGTAATTAACTACTCGAATCATTTTAGTTTGTGGATGGAGAATAACTTTGATGACACTTCATCTAAAAATCATAATAACCCTCCATTAACATGTGATTTATATAATACCTCTATCACTACTTCACTGGAGACTGCTATTTCACCTTCCAAGCCTAATAATTGTGCTGCTACAATTAATTATGATAATTGTTCATCTACCACCATACCTTCACTGGTGAATGATTATGACCCTTTTAGTGATGGTTTGAAAATGTTCTCGAGGTAATCCAAAATTTTGATCTATGATGGACCATCTTTACTACAGTTGCAAGTTTGGTTTTTCTTTATCTATCTTTCTTTCTTGGATTTAGATTCCTTTATTAATTTTGTGCCTGTTCAGAAAGTATGTATAGGAGTTTTGATGAGGGAGATTAATTCTTATTCGCCTTTGTAAAAGTAAATTACCACAAATTCATGGCAATTTTTTTCTTTATTTTCTCCTCAAATATATCTTGTTATTTAATACTAACAAAGATCAATGCATATGTTGGATTTATTTTGAGTTTAATTTGTTGATAATTCTTAAAAATATTCTAATTGTGAATTATATTTAGGGTGCTCTAAGCCTACCTTTCCCTTCAAAGAAACAAGTCATTGGTGATAAGTGTTAGTACAAGCCTTTCATATAAGAAGGGGATGAATTGGGTGATATTTAAAAATTTAACACTTAAGTAGAAACTTAAAAAAGAGAGTAAAGTAAGAAAGATATCACTGAAAGTTGACATAAGAGATTTATGTTGGTTCGGTCCAATTACTTGACCTACGTCTAAGCCTCAGAAGAATTTCTAAGATTTTCACTAACTTTCAAGATTCATAGGGCTCTTGGTGCCTCAGTACAAGAAAGTTCTTCTTCAAAGAACAATAGCTCCCTCTTACACTTTGCAATCAATGCCCACTCAAGATCCTACTATCTTGAGTAGCTCATTGTAATAAATGATTCAATCAATGACTCTCACAAGAGTAAAAGAATAATCACTGAAGTACAAAATCACACTTAAGAGCTCAAGACTTAGCAATGATTGCAACGGTAAAATTTTGCACAAAGAGTCATTTCTTTGTCTTTAGTGCTCTCCTATTTATAGTGTGAGATCATTAATGACCGTTGCCCTTGAAAGTATCCCTTGGAGTGTTTGGTTTTTGATTCTAGCCACTGGAATATTAGAACATTCTTTTTGTCTTAGGAATTGGCCATTAGAGCAGAGAGAATATTCAGTGTTTCAAACCTCAGAGCATTTAATGCTTTTGACACATAAAATACTTTTTGCATTTTGTGTGTTAATCCATGATTGATCACTTGTAAGTTGCTTATACACTAAAGTAATGAAGCATTAGAGTAGTTGGAAGCAAAAAGGAACAAGTGATGAGTGATTATGAATGAATTTCAAGAGATTTGATATGATGCTATGTTTTCTAGAAATGCATCACTCAAGTGGTCATATGAGTGATCTTCTTTTAAACAAGGCAGAGCACTGGATGAGTCACTGTAGTGATATGGTATTGATGCACAAAATATGATCACTTGAGTAATCTTGTTTCTTTTGAAAACTGATTACTAGGGACATCACAGTGGTGATCTGGTGGTGTTGAAAATGACATGATCACTCAAGTAGTCACTCGAGTGATCTTGTTTCTTTTGTTTTTAAAAGAAACAAATTACCAGATACCAGCACTATAGTGTTCTAGTAGTGATGCACCTTTTACACATTACTCAAGTGATCTTACACTTAGAAAATGTTCAAGTAATCTGAGCACCACCAAGATCACTGTGGTGCTATGCTAGTCATGCTTTCTTTCACACATCACTCGACTAGTCCCTTGAGTGATCTTAACTTCAAAATATTTTCAATAAGTTGATCATTGGAATAGATCACCATGGTTATATGCTGGTGATAAAAATTGAACACATCACTCGAGTGATCTTCCCTTTGAAAGCTTTTTACAAAACTGTTCACTATAATAGAGAATCTTGGGATGTGATGATTATGGCAAATTAAGTCATCATTTGAGTGATCTTCTCTTTGAGAAATCTTTGCAAAACTGATCACCAGATGAATCACCATGGTAGTGTGGTAGTGAAGGCAAATTCTCTAACATTACTTGAGTGGTCACTCGAGTGATATGAGTTTTGCTCTTCTAGTGGTCACTATAGTGATGAGTTATTTTCAAAAGCATATCACTTGAGTGGTCAACTGAATTTTATAGTAAATGACCTTTGTATGCTTCAAAATTTTTTTCTAGTCATTGTAACCTTCTAC
The DNA here is from genome assembly GCA_963855925.1 of Inga laurina. NCBI lineage: Eukaryota > Viridiplantae > Streptophyta > Magnoliopsida > Fabales > Fabaceae > Inga > Inga laurina. The sequence continues at coordinate 30,495,043 of OY979710.1, forward strand.
AAAACCTTTCAAACTCTTTCTTAAACATTGCCATCATCAAAACATAGGCTCTAACAATAAAGCTCTCTTGCCAACAAACCAACAAGAACAAATTAGTAAAAAGCCCAACAACTGTCTATAACTTATGGTGTCATATGGGCAACAAGGTCCCACAACTCTTCTTTAAGGTGCAATACACGAAGAAGTATTGTAGTAACTGGATATAGAAGAAAGATCCATAATGTTAACGTTCTTCAACAAGACTATGGGATCAATAATCAAACCTGCAACACTCATAGGAGTCCTTGGCAAAAACATATCTATGCCATCACCTAGAGGCCTTTCAATGTTCACATTTCCTCTTCTACCGTTGCAACTGGCATCTTATTCTTACACTCAATATTTTCACCAACCACTAGTAATGCCACCAGTGCCACCTTATAGAGTCTAAACTTGAATTGTGAATAGCTTTTTCAATCACAATGTGTGATTTAACTAATTGTATTTAATTATTTAAGTGACAAAGTGATTGTTTGACTTTAATTTTCTATTTTTCTTGTTATTGAAATTATACTTTTACATGATATGTATATTTTTTATTGTTAACTATATGCTATTCATTTACAGATTTCGATTCTCGTATTCCATACATTCCATTCCAGTACCTCCTTTTAAGCGATTCATTCATGCTCCATTACCTTTTCCATTTGTTTGTGCTCTTTATGTGCCACTAATACAGGATTATCCAGTGAATGTTGTAGCTACAGATTTTGACTTATAAGCTGAAATTGTAAACATATTGATTACTATTTCAAGTACATCTCGTTTAGCCTAAATTATTTATTTTGTTTCCTATATGTATTATTTTTATTCCAAACTATCGTATCAATTCCACATATTCAATAGGGCTTCCATCAATGGATTGGTTTTAGATCACTACTAGAAAAAAGGAATTTTAGATTGGTTAAAATTGGTTTTTAACACTAGGTTTAAGTTAGGTCTTGAATTAACCAGTTTAGAAAGTCTATATGTTCTAGATCGGTCCTACACCTAATCTAAATATTTACTTTTCAAGACCGGTTGCTTTATTGACCAATCTTAAAAAGTCCCAATTTATAATAAAAAATGTCCACATTTTAGATAGGTAATTTCATACCTATTCTAAAGAGTGAATAATATTTTTGAAAAAATATACATTTTATTTTGTTCACATAATCCTTTTTGGATTATGTCTAAAAGCTATATGATGCAATATAAATTCAACATACAGTCTAAAAAATCTAGTGCAATTGATATAAAAAATAATTATAACTAACATATGTATCTTACAATATTATTAATTGAATCTTAATTCTTATTTTTGTTTTTTCAAGGTTCACTTTTTTTACTTACATTTTCCCCATCTACAAAGGTGCTGGATGATTTTTTAGTGTTGGATTTAATGGATGCAATTTTAGGCCTAACATATGCATGTTATTTATGCATGATTCATTTTGTGAGACTCCCTAAAGTGGAATGCAACAGCCCTTGGCATTGGTGCTATATTTCCATGCTTATCCATTTTGATCATTCTTGACCTTAATATGAAACATGGCTCTACTCTACCCCAGACTGAGGTGAAAAAGGAGAATATTCCTATTAAATATAGCTTACTATTGGTTTGAGATGTTGAAGTTGAGCCTTTTGATAACGTCATTCTCTCTACTTTAATGTTACAGTCGTTTGAAAGCTAGCAAGAAATCGATAACATCTATGAAAGTTGATGTGAATAAGTAAATATAGCTTTTAAAATTTTATCTAGAACTAAAAATGTAAGAATTATATGTAAGGAATATGGAGTGCGTATGCCACAAACCAATGAGACCATTGTCTTGAACATTCCCATACTATATTTGTAAGCTATCCATAAAATGATATGCTTGATCAGGAATGCTAATCTATGAATCTTCTATGTACGTATTAGGATGAAAAGTGAACCTCTATGGATGCATTGTAACCTTGTACTTATCATAGTTCTCAAGAAATTTGTTCCACATTAAGGACTTTAAAGTACTTAATGCATGATGTTTAGTAATGGTAAAAGTAAAATGTAAATGGAGAGATGTGATTTATCTTTATTGAACTTCTTCATCAACCAAAATCATCCCAATCTTCTAACAAGATAAGGAGGTGCCATCCTTCATACGGCCCACTTCCTCAAAACCTTTGCATGCATAGATTAGGTATCTTTGTTATTGTCAACACTCTTGAACAGACCCTTCTTTATCATCTTGTCACCAATGTGGATTTGGTTAGCTTATGATCATGAATACATGTACATAAAAATCTTCTGATTAATTAAAATGTGCACAGCCAACTTTAATATACCTTGTCTTTCTCTTTGTTAAACAGAAGATCGTTGCTGTAGAAAGGCCTAGATGTTGTTGTGCACCTTAACATAGTTAAATAAGTATTATTAGGCAAGAAAAGGGACTTCCAAAGGAATCTAACCATAACAATTACTAATGTCAAATGGATTAAGGTGGATATTAAACTACGAACTCGATGGATGCATTAGTACTTTCCATAATTTTTTAGGTTTTATTGACTTATTATAGCTGACAAGGTGTTAGCTTAGACATTAAAGCAGTCGCCTGCAAATCTTGTTGCTAACAAGAACTCAAAAAAGTAAATACAACTATCCATTAATCAATTGTACAATTTAAATAAATTGAATTAATCAAAATACATGCTATAACCACGCAAGGCCACTAGTGGAAATAATCAATACGATTAAGTTATAGTTGGGTTGGAAATGATCTCATATAGTGCTAAAGGATGGCATTAATTGAGTACAAACACAATGATGAAGACATAATCGTAATGATCACATTTTATAGAAGGGATTGCTGCTATGATTGTGTTGGGAACATGCAGAAGAATACCCTAATGCCTATTAAAATAGTATAATCATCTCTTACGCATGTAGATTATCAATTAAATAGTACAAGTGTACACTGTTGTAATCAAGTAATATGAAATAAGTAGAGTATCATTCCCACGAGGATTGATCACTAAGTACCAAAATGAATAATTTTAACTCTATTCAGTCGATCAATTAGTTGGTGATTGAGAGTACGAAATAAAAGATGATTAAATATGAATGCAAATGATATGAAACATGTAATATCCTGAATTGTAATTAAGGGCTTATGACTTTAAAGTGATGTAATTAATGTTAAATAAACGCTTTTGAAGTATATGAAGTGCATTATGATAATCAAGGCCAAAATGGTAAAGTTACCGACCAATTGGTCAGTTGCCGAAGAGGAAACTCATTGGTAACCTAAAGATCAATTGTTAGGATTAATCCTCAAGTGTTAAAAAGGGTGGAATCATGTGTTTTGCAGCCATGTGAGATCATGGAAGGAAGCATAGGATTATGACAAGTGTCATTATGAAAGCCATGGATGAGGTCAACTTTTCAACTTTTATTTTTCTCTTCCCTCCCACTCCTAGAGTCGGTTGTGTGTATAGGAAAGAGAGCAAAATATGTTTCTTCATCAATATCTTATTCTCTCTCATCATTCTCCATTTTCGTCAAGCTTAAGAGGAAAGAGAAAGAAGGAATTTTGTGGTAAGTGCACTATTTGACCTTGAATGATGAAATTCTCTTCATTAAAGTTAATCTTGGTGTTGAGAACTTCATCTTCATGGTTTTAGATTTTTGAAAGGTGGTGTTTGAGCACTTGAAGAAATTTGAAAGTTGTGAAATTAAGAAGCTAACTTTAGGAGAAGGAAGAGGTGAGTATTTGATGCATTTTGGTATAATTGTTTTGGTCATTGGTTAAGTTTTGAGAATTTTAGATGTTTTCCCTGATTTTGGCCTAATTGTGAAATGAATAAATTAGCTAGTGCATTGTGGTGTAATAGGTGTCAAATGGTGTCTTGATGCCAATGGATTTAGTTCAGAGTTGAATTGGGAGGTTTGATAATTTGGAGGATTGTGTTGCATCTTGATTAAAAAAATAGAGTATGTGTTGATTGAATGGGAATTGGGTTATTTTAGTGTTTCCAATAGGTTCCCTATGAAATTTTATGTGGGAATGAACTTTGGTATAAGTTTTAGGACCATTGGAAGCATTTTAGGCAAATTTAGAAAAAACTGCCAGCTACTGCGTTTTGGCTTCTGATAAGCCTCACTCGAATGAGGTAGGGTCTCACTCGAGTGTAGTAAGATATTTTCCCTTTCTCTTCAATGTTTTAATTAAGTCCCCAGGCAGAAACCGCGAGTGTCTTTCTTTACTTGTGAGTGATTTAAGTCATCACTCGAGTGTCCCTTGTCTCACTCGGGTGCAAAATTATTATGGGATATGAGGTTGTCTCTTGGGCAAACACTCGCAGGTATTGAGTGGTCACTCAAGTGCCAGAGTTTGTGCTCAAGTGCCCTTGTGACTTGGGGTTGTAGTTGCTCTCGGGTAATCACTCGCTGTGTCTCACCTTTTGGGACTTGAGTGAATTTGAGGTCATCACTCGAGTACAGATCCCTATGATCGAGTGTAAATAGCATTTTTTGCCTATTGTTGTTGCTCTCTGTCAACTACTCGTGAGTATGAGCCAGCCTTACCTGAGTGCAAGTCCTCCATCACTCGAGTGAAGCCATCTTCACTCAAGTGAGTCAGCCCAAAATCAGTGTTGTTCTTCTGAAAAAGGGATCTTTGGGGTTAGTTATCCCAACCCTTTAGGTTTGTGTATTGGCTTCTAATAGCCACCTAAAGAGTTCAAATGATAACCAACGTTAAGAATAATGAAAGTAGGAATTGGAATAGAGAATTAATCCACCATTCGTGATTATAATTATATGATTCAACATATGCCCTAGCCGTGAGCAGCCTCTGCCTGATCACCATCGAAAGGAACAAGGTAGTGACTCTTCTCTTATATCTTGTGTAAATGTATTGTATGTGTGTAGATCATTGCTTGTGAGGATATATGATGCTGCTTATACAGCTGGTGATAGCTGTCGTTATCCAGTGCTAGCTAGCATTATACAATGAAGGCTGTTGTTATTCAGCGTAAGCTGGCGTTATATAGTGAAAACTGTCGTTATCCAATGCAAACTGGCGTTATACAGCGAAGGCTGTCATGATTATATATACAGCCGTGAGTGTTGTCGTTGTGATGAAAGCCATGTATCATTGTGTTGCTATAATGCTGCTGTTAATGATTACTTACATGCTATATGTTTATATATTATATAAGTAATTTGTTACTACTGGGATTCTTTTGAACTCATTTTTTCCATTGTTAAACCTACAGATAGGGCAGGTGGTTCCTCCGGGAAGTGGCCAACCAAGAGCAGTTAGGAATTTTGGGAGATATAGGATTGTTGGTTATCTTCTTTGAAGTGGGATTATTGTATATTCTTTTTGGAATGTAAATAATATTGTAGTCATGGTTGTGTAATCCCCTAGTAGGGAATTTTGAAACCCTTAGTCTATAGATGAACCCGGGGGTTGCCAGGATTTTTATTGTATACTCTGATATGTTTGAATGTGAATTAATTACACAGGTGATTATATTCGAAATATGAACTTGAGACCAAGATAGGGAAGAATTTTTGAAAGAATTTGTGAAAACCCTACCTAAAAGAAGGGATTAAAATAAGTTTTACTATCCATTGATCTCTAATCTATTTTAATTACTCATTTTCGAATCATAATTACGCTTATTAAGGCAGGAGGTTACAAAACAATTATGAGAAAAAGTCTTAGGGATGAGATTTCACTTAACAAATTTCAGATTGAATCTCTTATCTATTCTAGCTCAATTTACTCCATATGATGAATAGTCGAATTTCCCTCATTTAATTACTAGCCTCTTCCAAGGTCAAGCAATTCTATAATTAACTGCTAATCCAATATATTCCTATATGAATGTAAGCAATTAATTATGTATTAAGATTTATGAAACTCAATAAGACTGCACAACTCATATGAATATATTCTTATTTCATATGCAAGTCATGGTTTTAATTATAGGATCTATACACATGCATCTCCTTCTAATCTCAACATACATATTGGAATTATTCAAAAGATGGCCAGTCAATCAAAAGCATTAAGAATAATAATTAAGACTCAATCATGTAGGAGAAATTCAAACTAGATTTAATAAGTTAAGATTCAATCTGTCATTAGTAAGCTATGTCATCACCCTAGGAAAATGGAAATTTAGATCATGATAAAATTAAAAACAAAATAAATTAACATTGCATAAAGCTTGAATGAAAACCTAAAAAATACTGCATAAACTTGAATATTAAATTCTCAAACATAAATATACAATCAAAAGATGCATGAAAAATGGAGAAATCTAGCCGTCCATTTAGAAGGTAAAACCTTCCATGTAGGCGGCACGCAAAATGTGATACAATCCTAAGCCTTCCAAGACGGAGGCATGCAAAAAGTAATACAATGCATGAAATTAAATCTAAAAAATTAATACAATGAACTCAGAAATGTTAGAGAAAGATCTCTTCTGGTCAGAGAAAGACCTCTCCTTATCGAAGAAGGAAACATCTGCTTCTCTTCCTCTTCTCTTTGAGCTTGGCCTTGATCTCTATTTAAAGGAGAAAAACCGCATGCTACAGTGATCTAGTGGCTGCTACAGTGAACCGCTACAGTGCATGTCGGCAACAGCTACAGTATCCGACAGCTGCTACAGTGAACCGCTACAGTGATGCCATTGCTACAATAAACTTCCATTTTTTCCTATTTTTATTTTTAAATACCATTTATTCCAAAAACATTATTTATTTATTTATTTATTACAACCAATTTTATTATATTAAGCTCAAATATCGTCCATAAAATCATCATATAAGGGAAAATAAATATGCAAATATTTAACTTATCATCATCCAATTAATAACATCTACTCATTGTGGGCTAACATGACGGTCTTCTATAACCTGAATATGAAATTACCGATATAAATTATATGATCAACTTGCCCACACTTCTATCTTGACAATATTGCCTATTGAAATAGAGCTTGTTCTTTAGCAGTATTAATTATATTTAGGGCTTAGGAGGAACTTAAAGAAGGCATTGGCATTAGTTAGGAGGACTTTAACTTTGTCACATATGTGGTGACTCACCCTTATGAGTACAGTTGTCATTAATTATACAAGTATCTGAAAATAATATCTAGTAGCCACTCATTAAAGGATGTTCATGTAACTTAACTTTTATGCAATCCTACAATCTTTATGGTTTGTGGATGAGATGAAAAATCTAAATAATTAGCATGCATTTCTTGTATATGCTATATTATTATCGAGACCCCATTTTTACCAAACCGTGGTCATAGAATAACCTTTCTTCAGCCCTGGTTGTTAAAAGACAAGAGCCTCTTAGTAAAGTAAGGTATAAGAGAACATAATTACATATATTATTATATTATGTTGTACAACACTTTTATTTATGTCAATTCCATTATCATACCCATTAAAATAATTACCTTGAAATTTTAATTGCATTAACTTAATTAGTGAGCTTGTATGACATATGCAATTTAACTTTCCCTTTCAAAGCTTAGTTTTTTAGGATAGTACGGCATGTACCTAATTAATTTGACATTTTCAATTAGAAGATATGAAGATAGTAAGATCCACCTACTTCCCTTCATTGTTCTTTTGTTTTCTCTACAATAACATGTTAATTACAACCTGGTAAAGAGTGGCCTTAAAAAGTTGTGTATACATACTTAACTTATACAAAATATAAAGAAGACAACTATTTTTTCCGTTACAACACAATAATGACCATTTAAATTTCCATCATAGCCTTTTTAGCATAAGTGACCTTGTCATATTGGGGATCTATGAAGACAAGAGTAGAATCCAAGTGGGTAAACAAGTCAACACCTATACACATGTTTGATGTAAGGGAAATGGTTTATTTTTGGAAAAATATAATAATCTAAGAATGAATTAAAATTCAACCTCTATCTAGTATTTCACTAACTCCAATTGTGGGAGGGTACGTTCAAGAGCCTTTTTGTGCAACACACACCAGATCTTAAACCTCTTGCTACAAAAGAGCACAACAAAAAAATGCACGAGTGAAGTATAATTGATACGAATATAAATCTAACAAATTAAAATATTATATGCACATATATTATACCACCTATCCTCCATGCATAATATTAGTGTCCTCGAATAAGCTTCCATCTACTTGAGCTTAGTTGTGCAATAGAAAGTGCGCAGGATTTCACAAACATCTATTATATTTGAACTACCAAACTTTAATACAAAATATAATCATCATAAAACTTGATGGGGATAATAAATACTGCAAAGGTTAAACATTATACCAATAAGGTCTTTGCTAACCTGAATGCCCCACCAGTTGGCACCATCGATAATCTTCATAATGAAACAACGTTTAGGCAAATATTCATGGCCTGCCAGCCCGCCAAGGGGCAGTGATAAATCCCAAATTTTATATATTTTATCTCAGCTTATTCATTTATTTTGGGGATTATTTTAGGTTAATTTGGATTTATTAGATAATATTTGGATAGTTAGCCAATTTTAGGAAATAATACAAATTTGAATTGATTATGATGTTATTGGGCTTAAATTGTTAATACTTAATTGTTATATTGTGATTAGATAATATTTTCAATTATATGATAGATCACGATTTTATTAATTCTTGCAAGTCAAGGAAAAGCAAATTAGAAGATCTTATGGTGCAGAACTTTTCTTGAAAGCTAAAAAAGAATCAAATGGTGGAATTTTATTGGGCTTCTGGAATTTTAATGGGCTCAAGTTTGGCCTCAAAGCTCTGCTCCCATTAATTGTCCTAGCCGCTATGTTGAGACGAGGGGAGGCATTAGCGAACGCTCTCATTGAAAGTTGATGCAGTGATGCTCCTCTCTCACGCTCACATTATCACCTTCAATTCTATCTTCGGTATATTCATCCCAGCTACCATGCACAATTATTTCGCCATTATTCTCCCATTCCCTTGACACCAATTACCCATGAACCCCACCAACTTCACTCATTCCCTACTTTCTCTTCCATACGCCACGTACAAGCTGACTCCACCACCAACAATTAAATCACCACCATATTCTACACCAATCTCATCATTCATAATTCTTCATTCATCAAATATGTGTATGGATTGCATTAAGGAGTCCGAAGAGGAGAAATTCATGGAAGCTTGAGCTATTTGGGAGGCAACTTGGGAGGAGAGTAGAAGAAGCTCAAGTCTAAGAGCTTACACTTAAAGACCACAAGGGAGTGTCTTTCCTTTTATCTTTTTGATTCAAGACTTGGGATTATTTAGTTTTAAATGATTCTGAGTTGTAATAATTGAGAACAATCTAGTTTTAGATTGTAGACATATCATTAATTCGGATTGAATGGATATCTTGGATTTGATTAATTCTTAAATGATTGTTGGGATTCTTGTTTGCAAACCTTTTGATTGTCAATTAGATTATTAACTGAGTTTTCATTATTAATTTAATTGTCAATTTGGGTTTAATCTCTTGATTGTTTAATTAGGGTGATTAATTGTTGAATTGTGAACATAATTTCCAAAACTATCTTAAACAATTGGGATTGGTTTTTAATGGATTTAATTAACTACTGCTTTTTCCATTATGAGTTTTCTAGTGGATTTGGTGTTATTGAGCTTAACAGTTTCCCATGTTTCAATTAGGTGATTAAATTTATTAATTCCAATATTTCATCAACCCCTTTGGTCTAATAAATTGAATGGCTAAGAAAGTTAAATCCAAGTGAATCCTGAGTTGTCCCCTTTATCATCATAACTAAATCAAATCATTATTATTTGTCTTGTTTTTAATCAATCTTTTGCTTAGGATTTTAATTCCCCTTTCATAAAACCCCCAAAAATTGTATTTGCATTCATTTAGGTTAGTTTCATTCTCATATAGGTTTTAGAGTCATTTGCATCTTACATTTAGTTAGTTTAATTGCATTTAGGTAGTAGAGTTTTGCATTTAGTTTAGGTCCATTCCATTATATTTTTTATCAACTAAATTTCAATTCTAGAGAAAACTCACATATTGCTCCTTGGGAGAATGACCTAGGTTGCCACTATATTGCATTGGTAGGTTGTCCTAGTTATTAATTGATTGCTTTAGCGATAGAATCACACATCAATTTTGGCGCTGTTGTTGGGGAGCAATGGTTAGTCTTTAGATTTGAGTCTTTATGTGATTTCTTAGATAGTTGTTTATTGCATGACTTGATTTTTTTAAAAAGAAAAAAAATTGAACTTGATCCTATTATGGCTTGGAATGCTTCATCTTATGGAAAATTTTCTTACACTTCTATGCCTTATCATCATGACTATGATGTTGAGCAGATATATGATCCATATTCAAATGTCAATAATCCGGGATGATATGATTACTCAAATCCTGGATATGTCAATCAAACTTTACTAAGTCAAGAAGAGGATTCAAGATTATCAAGCAAGATGGAAACTATGATGAATCTTTTTATGAATATACTAGACAAGAGAAACAGACAACAACAAGAATGTGAAGTGGAGCGGAGACAACAGATTCAAGCTCTACATACTCAAATTGAGGAGCTGTCAAATGCAATTAGCAATTTACAGAATGAAGAATTAGATGTTCAGAGTGAATCTCCATGTGGTAATATAATTATAATTTTTTATAATTATTTTATTTTTCTATTGGAAACCTCCATTTACAATCCAAAATCCACAACAATTTAAAATACAATTTATAGTAAAATAAAATAACATAGCATGTATCTTCTACAATTTCTTAATCTTAAAAAATATTTAAATTTTTTTAAAACAAACACCCCCAACCTTACAAATTCAAAACCCAAGTGCCTTAAATATTCAAGGCACCTGGTGACTTGCACCAAGCACCTTGGACGACGTGTGGTACACCAAGCGCCATCCAACATGCTTGGTGCAAGGCCCCATCCAAGACCTTCTATTAAAAAAAATTAAAATATATTTTAGTAGGGACGATTTATTTATAAATTTTGACTTTTAATTTTTTTAAATTAGCCCACTTTGTATGGCTTTTAAAGCTACTTACCATAGAATTTTTTTTTAAAAAAATAATTTTACATTATAAATTAAATATAAAAGACATTGAACAAATTAAATAAGTAATAACTAATAAAATTATATTTGTAAGCTTAAAAATTAATAGGACACATGTGTTAAAAGCATGTATGCCTACATCATATCATATATACCTTTAATGGCGCTTTTTAGAGAAAGTGCCTTTAAAGGTATGTACCTAGCTGCGGCGCTTGTCCGGGTAAGTGCCATACAAGGTGTCTAATTTTTTTAAAAAAATAACTCCTTATATGGCACTTCCCCAGGCAAGCGCCATAGAAGGTATTCAGTAGCTATGGCACTTGCCACAGAAAGTGCCATAGCTGCCACAATTATTTTATTTTTTAAAAAATAGAAGTCTTCTCTGGCGCTTGTTTAAGGAAGTGGCATAAGATCAACGCCGCTAAATCTCTATTTTGTAGTAGTGACACAATATCACATCAGAGTATGAAATATAAGCCCTACGGTGGCAATACACAACAATTCATCATATAAATAAAAAGGAGGAGGCTTTACAGAGATTATCACAATAATCACACCTCTGGAGCCTTCCTTAATTGACTAGCAGAAGGACTATTACTTGAAAAATGTTAAATCAACAGGGTGAGATAAAAACCTCAGTAACCAGCTATCCAACTCATTACACATGCTAATATGTGCTCGTTAGGTACCAAGTGGAGCAATTTATATAACAAATTGTAGAAAAATAATTCACAAATTCCCATGTCGCAAATTCCATATCACAAATTCTATACCACAAACTCCATATCATATTGCCATATCATAATTCTCATATCAAAATTTCCACAAATCAAAGCCCATGCTCACCTCCAACAAGTCACAATTCAATCTACACAATGTGTAATGCCCCAAATTCTGATTAAGGCCTAATGACAATTATTATGGATAATTGTGAATTTAAATTGGAATTATTAAGTGTTTTGTGGCAATTTTAATTAATATGCCATAAGTGGTGGAAAATTTAAAGAATGGAGTTATTGGTCATAAGTTGGTAATTAATGGGGAAATTAATTACTAGCTAAGAGGAAAAATGAGAAGTGTGAATAAATGGCTAATGGAGGGATTAAAGTGGCTAATTGGTGACTTACTTTGTAAAGAGCCAATAGGAAGGTGGCATGTGTCAAGTTAAGATGAAGAGAGAGATATGGAAAAAGTCAAATAGTAATTGAAAACAATATTTTCTCTCTCTTCTTCCCTCTTTTCGGCTGAGCATAAGGGAGGGACTATGTCATCATCATTCTTCATCTTCCCCAACACTCCATCTCTCCTTCTCTCTCTCTTGCGCCATTGGAGACTAAAGAAGGAAGAAGAAACGCTTGTGATTTGAATAGGTAAATGACCTCCATTGCTCAAATTCTTGTCTTTAATGTTGATCCTTGGAGTGAGGGCTTCATTTTGGTGTTCATAGTGTGCCTATTGGTGTTGAATTGTGTCACATGAAATTTTGGAGGTTGGTGAATCAAGAAATCTCTTTGGCAAAGTGAAAAAGGTAAGTGAGACTTATCTATCTATATAAGTTTTATGCCAAATGGTTTAGTTTGAGATTTCAGGAAATTTTGGCCTTTAATCTGAAAATGATGACCATTGGGCTTTTGGCATGTTTTTGGCATAGTATTGGTATGTTGGAAATGTATATGGATAGATAGAATTGATTTGGGATGGGAATGGTATATTTGGATGATTTTGAAATTTGGATGATTATGTTGCCCAAAACCAAAGCATGATAATGGAATAAGATTTGGATAATTCTGATGATTCTATTGAATTCCTTGGATATTTTTGTGTGGGAGTAGCTTTGGTAGAAGTTTTGAGTCCATTGGGATCAATCGGGCAAGTGTTAGGAGATGTGGTCAGTTTTGCTACATTTTCTGGTTTTTGATAGAATTACTTGAGTGATCTGGGGTTCACTCGAGTGTAGGATGAACAACACTCAAGTGGTAATGAGTTCTACTCGAGTGCAGTAGTGCAAACTTCCTTTCTGCTCTCTGTGTTCTTGTTGCACTTCCGTGGTTAAAGGCAAGTATTGCCTCACTTGCGAGTGGGGTGGCGCATCACTCGAGTGCAGGTGTATTTGACACCAAGGACTTGCCTCTCGGGTTGTCACTCGTGGTGATAGTGCAAGAGTATGCCTTCTCACTTACGGGTATGTGGTATTCACTCGAGTGCAATGGGTTGTGCTCAAGTCTTCCTGATCCTTGAAAACTCATGTGCTCTCGGGTCTTCACTTCATGGAGTTCACCCTTTAGTGTTCGAGTAAAGCATTTGGCTATCATTCGAGTGAGGTTCAGTGTGCTTGAGTATTGTAGTTTCTGAAAAGTTCCTTGTGCTCTCGGGTGTTCACTCACTAGTACCCGAGTGTAGACCGTACCATCACTCGAGTGAGGCCTTCTTCACTTGAGTATCCGTACAATATCACTCGAGTGAGGCTATTCTCACCGAGTATCCCTGTGGAAAATGTAAGTTTTGAGCTTTCAAAAAAGGGATTTTTGGGGATAGTCTTCCAACCCTTTAGAGCTATTGTTAGAGTTATGCATGGGTACTAAAAGAGCAATAATGATAACCAAATTAAGTGTTAAGAAGTCATTGAGAATTGGAATAGAGCAAATACACTTTAGCCCTAATTATGAATATAGGATTTGACATTTGCCCTACTCGGGAGAGACCGACGCCAGGATACACATAGAAGGATCAAGGTAGTGACTCTTCTCTCATGTTGTGTATGATGTTTTGGTATGCATGACTTGTCATTGATTTTTATGAACTATATGTGCCATGGTCCATTATAGCGTGAGCAATGCAGCGTGAGCCATTGAGGGATTGACGCTGGTCATCTCTAACTCAGCCATTGTAGTTCCGTTGTAATAGACATGGATCTTTGTGAATCCGACCTGTGGGGCAGTGTGTTATGTGTAATATCCCAAAAAGTGATTAAGGGCTAATGACTTTAAAAGTGGATATAATTATTGTTGAATAAACACTTTTGGAGAATGTGTGATGGGAATTTGGATATTTTAATGATTCCAATGGCTTCCTTGTGAAAATTTATGTGGGAATGATGTTTGGTATGAAAATGGAACCATTGGAAGTTGAGATGCAAAATCTGAAATTCTGTCCAGTGAAACTCTATTCTGGGCAGTCTTCTCGTGTGGATGTTTTGACTAGGCAAATGAAGTCAGAAAATTATGAAACTTTCCAGTCTTAAAGTTCACATCCCAAGCTTCAAAATGGACATATAATTTGTGCCATTTCGTTTTGGGAAATGGGAGATATGACTGTCCAAAGTTTGAGGTCGAAAATGGACTCTGTTTTGGGGCAATGATGAAATTTGTGTAATTCTGGAATTTTGTGGTGATTTCTGGTAATGGCTCATATTTTTCCTATAAAGAGGACTTAAATACCTTTCATTTGGCTTTGGGATCACCTCATTTCGACTTTTCTAGAATTAGTTATGATTTTTCAAAGTTTGGGCAGAAAATCTGCCAGAAAATCCGAAAATGGGAATTATGACATCATCTCACTAAAAGATGACATCAGCATGGAATTAGATATATTCTCATCTTCTTCAGCTCATTTCTGTCGTGATGAACCAGCTGCACTAGTGAGAGAAAGTTGAGAGCTCTTAGAGAGAGAAAGAGGAGAAATCTCGCAAGGTAAGCCGATTTCTCCGACGATTTAGCTCCTAACGCGTATAACTCCGATTCTAAACTACTCCTCTTTGTTCTTTAAGGTTTGGAAAGCTCAAATTGGGTGTTTTAAAAGTTAGGGTTTGCTGCCATTTTTGGGAAAAGCTTGTTGGAGCTTGAGGTAACTTCCAAACCTTCGTATATTAACTATTCTGGCTGTTGTGGGCAATTTAATCGGTGAAATTTCGCCGGATTGCCATTGGTTTTAAATTTTGGAAAAGTGTATATCTAAGGGTTATGCTGCCCAATTTTAGTTCAAATGGTTGTTATAACTCAATTAGATTGTTAATAAAGTGGTTAGGAGTAGAAAGG
Source organism: Inga laurina (assembly GCA_963855925.1). NCBI lineage: Eukaryota > Viridiplantae > Streptophyta > Magnoliopsida > Fabales > Fabaceae > Inga > Inga laurina. The sequence goes on from OY979710.1 coordinate 30,510,176, forward strand.
AACGTGTTTACGGAGCCGAAATCGTGAAACCCCGATTTTTCCTGGAAAACACAATTATTTCGGCCAGGGATGTTTGAGGGCCTTAGAGTTGGATTTTCAATGATTTGATGATTCCATTGGATTCAGTGGGCAAAAATAGGTGGGGTTACAGTTGGGCACTTTTTCAGAAAAGGCTGAGAAAGCATAATTACGGAAACGCCCCTAAAACCCTAAAAGTAGGGCTGCCAAGGGCAATTTCGTAATTTGACATTGAATTTGATAATTCCGAGTCCGGAAATGGATTCCTTGGGCGGAAATATGTTAGGATAGCCCAGATTAGAATTTCGGGAAAAGTGCAACCGGACCGGGTACGGCGGGCCCGGGCCGGGTCCCCGGGGGTAGTTTTGTAAATTTTCATTATAGACTCATATAACCCCAAGTAACACTATGGAAGTGTCTAAATGGTGCATTTGGAATTGTAGGATTCGATATTTGCCGCCCTCGGGAGCCCGCAGTGCCAAGAAACGTCGGGAAAGGATCAGGTAGTGACTTTCTCTCTCTTATACTATGTATAATGCTTTGTATGTGTGTGTTATCATTGTTATGTGATGATTCTTTGATGCTGCTGTGATTACAGCTGGTGATAGCTGTCGTTTACAGCGCAAGCTGTCGTTTACAGCGCAAGCTGTCGTTATTGTGATTACAGCGTAAGCTGTCGTGATTATTATTACAGCGAGAGCTGTCGTATTGTGCATACAGCCATGAGTGCTGTCGTTTGTGGTGAAAACCATGTATCTTTGAGATTGCTGCTGCTGTTGCTGGTTGTGATTTATATACATGCTTTGTGTTATGCATTGTATGAGTGGTTTGTTACTACTGGGATTCGCTCGAATCTCATTCTTTCCTATGACTAACCTTTCAGACAGGGCATGTGGCTCAAAGGAGAAGCGGCCAACCCGAAGCACTTAGGATCTTTAGTGATACTAAGGATTTTTTTGAGATGTTGGTTATCTACTTTAAACTCGGGATTACTGGATATTTTGAATTAGGAATTTTATATTCGATTTTGGTTGTGTAATCCCCTAGTGGATACTTGTAACCTCTAGATTATATATATGTATAGAACCCGGGAGTTGCCGGGGATTTGGTTATACACTCTGTTATACATGAATGTAGATAAACTGTACAGGTAATTATATTCGAATTTTGAAATGGAGACCAGGAACAGGAAGAGATTTTGAATGTTTTGTGAAAACCCTACTACAAAGTAGGAGATTGAAATGAGTTTAAGTTATCCGATGGTCTCTAATCCGAATTAAATGTGCATTATCGAATTATAATTACGTGATTAAAGGCAGGGTGTTACATTATGAATCCATCCGTGGGCTGTGTGTTATGTATCTTGCATGTATGGCTTGTGCATGAAACGCTTTATATGAATCCCAGCTGTGGTGAAATATATTGTGTGAACTGTTGTGGTGCAATATAGCATGAGCAATTCAGCGTGAGCAAACGTAAGGGTGACATGAGTCATACCTGCCCCTGCTGCTGTAACTGCCGTTGTAGTTGCCATGTGTGTGTGATGATTTGCTTTCATGCCTTATTATTGTGCATACCATGAGTGATTTGTTACTACGGGGATTCTTTAAAATCTCATTCTCCCAAAAACAACTTTTAGACAGGGCCGAAGGATCAAAAGGAAAGTGGGTGACGAAGAGTGAGTAGAGCTCTGGATTGGGAGTGTTTTGATTATTTGGTTATCATGTAAATCATTTGGATATTTTGTTGGAAATTACATGTATATGTTGGATAGTATTTGTGTAATTCCCTTGTTATGGGAAACTTTATAGGCAATTATGCCTTATAGACCCTTATTTAATTAATAGAACCCGATTATGTTGGGAATTTATGCTGTACTCTGATATGTATAAATGAAATCACTCTGTACAGGCCATTTATATTTGAAATGTGAGTATGAGACCATTATGAAACATGTGTTATAAAAGTTTTTGAAAACCTCGAATTTGGGAAATTTTATTTTAAATAAGTCCCAAATGATCTTATGGTCTCTAATTCAAATTTGATTACGTTTTTACGAACTAATCTCAACCTAGATCATGAAGGGGGTTACATAATGCACATCATCACACAATTAGTTTTCAATTAATTAAGTGGTTAGAAATAACAATTAAAGGCCCTAAGACCCTCTAGAGACCCCACTCTCAAACTTGATCAATCATAAATCATCCCAACATAACCTTTAGGTCTCTAATACCTCCAACAACTTATCCAAACCAATAAACAACATCAAATTACTCAAATCATCCTAAAATCCCAATTTCATCACTTAAGGTTCCAAGTTCAAAATACCCATTTTCATATATCAAGCTAAGTCAACAATTTAAACCGATTAAACATCAAATTTAACTCATACTAACATGTCCCAACCATTAAAACTCATTTCCAATTACTACATCTTCAAATCTCAACAAAACTTATCTCTATGATTCAAATCCTAGCTCAAATCTTCAAATAACCTCAAATCAAACAAAACAAAACTGATTAAACTTTGATCTACTCCATATAACTCATTTAAGCCCAAAAGATTTGGTGAGAACTTCATCCATTTCGAAATTCTCAAAAATCTTAACTTTCAACATTTCAAAACTATGAAAATCTAAGAAAAGATGAGTAAAAATGAGTTAGAAACACTTACCCAAGTGTTTTGAGGTTTAGGAATGCTTCCCCAACTCAAAAATGTCAAAACCCTAGCAGAGAAATTGAGCTCAACCTCGAAAACCCTAATTTTTTGAATGATGTCTGTGACAACATTATTTATAAAATCGCATTACTCGCCTCGGCGAGTAGCACAGAAAGCAATTATGCATCTCTATGTCACTTGCCTTAGCAAGTGAGTTTACTCGCCCTAGTAAGTGGCATAAAGAGAAAATGTTCGATTTTGAAAATTCATAACTGATTCTACCCATCTCAAAAAATTATAAATTAGGACTCTATGGAAAGCATGTCTACTTCCTAATGCAAAAAGAATCACTCACAAATATTAACCTTTAGTTCTTGAAAATTTCTGAGTTCCTTAAATGTTCAAAAGGTCTAAAGATATGGCTTCTAATTATCATTTTTAGTGTTTTGAAGCCTCAAACACCCAAATTTAAATAATTAGTTCCTCAATCTTTTCGATAATAAACTCTTATTATGTCCCAACCTCAGTTTTAAAAATTGGGATATTACATGCGCCTAGCATCATATACAAACCTCAGGTGCATAAATACCTATTATCATTCCAAAAGGGTTGTAAAATGCCATAGCCATTTATTTGAACTAACAGATGTTTCTTTTATGCTGTGGGTCCCAAGTTGTTGTCTAGGTGGCTTTACTTTGACTATTTGATATAAACTTCTGACCTTATATGCTTACAAGGATGCTGGGTAGTAAAGGGAAAAAAAGTAAAAGTCATTTGTTTATGTCCAAAATTTTACTTTGGTAAGGTTTTCTCTTCGAAGAGAGAGGCTAATCCAATGACAACCTTTGTTCCTTTCTCATTCACCACAATTGTCCCCTCACCAACTCTTTTTTCCCAAATACAATTCCAATTCATTGAATTGTCCTCCATTGTCATGGAGGCGTTATTACTGTTAACGAACATGCCTCCCTTCTTTGAGGTTTGCAATTTCAAGAGGATGATAGGTGTTGCTGCTGAATCCCAATATAGGGAGAAGACACCCATTTGGCTTGATACTTCACCTTCCTCTACGGTGGAAAGTGCATCCCTTCCTTCTTAAGACTCTGCTTCACTGCCTTTGATACAATCAATATAATTTGACCAACGAGATTTGATTTTCTGACAAAAATGCAAGGAGCAATCAGCTCTCAGGCAGAATTTAGAGTCAACGTTGGTAAGGAACAATGTCATCACTGGTAGGTCAAAATTGTGTTATACTTGGGATTATCCTCTTGAGCATAACCAAGTGAAAAACTAGATTCAGATCTAGAGCGAAAGCATAAAATTTGGTTGGTTTTATGGGTATGATGAATTGAATCCACAAACTCCCTTGCTGGCACTGTAGTTTTTGCCATTTGAAAAGTAAGGATCTTGAGCTTTGACCTAGTCGACTTCAATCCCAGTTTGACATTGTTGATTCATTTGACTTGCTCATTTCTCTACATAAGTTTAATGGAATTATTTAAAAACTCCAACAAATTGCTAGCTTTAATGGGAATCCATGGAAGAAATAAAAACTCTAGTTCTAGATTGATTGCTAGCTTTAATGGAATTAGAGATACAATGTCATCAGTGTGAAGAGGGACTAATTGCTAGTGAGCAAAAGAACGTCTGGGGTGGAGTTTGGGAATCATAGAAAAGATGGTATTAGCATGGGGCCAACAAGTTAAAAATGAAATGACCGTCTACTCAAATAAAAGGCCACGGCATTTTAAAACCTTTTTGAAAATGATTATAGGTATTTTTGCACTCAAGGTTTGTATATGGTGCTAGGCGCACATATGAAAAAAGTTTGAGTATATTTGCACCTTTGCCCTACATTTAATGGGGGGGTAGAGTACGTGAAGTTTTCCAACTCACTTAAATAGAAAATTCAACCAACCAATGGAAGAACATGTCGGTTAAGTGGAAATGTAAGCCATAAATGCACATCAGAAGTTTGAAGCCAAGTCATCCACAACATGGTTCTTGTATTTGAAAAGAGCCTCAATGAGATGACAATGACTCATGAAAAGCATTTTTGCACCTATGAAGATGAGGACAAATAGGGTAATATAAGTTTAATACTGTGATTCCACTTTATATTTTGATGTTGTTTAACACATATTTATTCCATCTTAACCCAAATTTGTGCAATGAATGTGTCATCCTTATCCATAACTTTAGCATAATTGATGCAAGCTCAGAGTATAGGAGTGCCTCTGAAGTAATAGTGGAATGAATTTCCACTACATAGATCCAACTAATATTAATTTACATATGAACGCATTTTGTTGTAAAAAGTTAATAATAAAGCGTTCTATTTATAAAGAAGATCACTTGTCCATTATATCAAAGTTGAACTCATATAGGGTCTCCCCATCAACACAAACGTCATCACACCATACACTATTGTTACAAGACCTACCACATCTAAGAGATATATGATGCAACAAGTTAGCGATTATGTTCAATTATCTTAGAATCAAAAAATAAAAAAACATAGATAAGATGGAAAATGTCAAACTAATGAGACAAGACTCAATTAAGGTGGTTGCAACCATTGCAAGAATGTAGGTGGTTACATCCATTGCAAGAAGGGGCTTGAAGAGTATCGGAAGAGCTCTGATGACATCTGCCGAAGGAATGACCACTAGGAAGAGGCTCTTTATATAGGCCATGAAGAGGTTGTTTAGGATTTGCTTCAAGCAACCAATTAACATCAAGAATGAAGAATAAGAATGGTTTAGATGTCAATGCCCAATGGGAATAAGCTTAGTCACTTCTTTAGGTGGTTTCATATTGACTATCAAATGGTTTCAAGAGAAGTGCATGGGGAAAGGAATGGGGAAACAGGGAATGCACACTATAATAAATGAGATTGTGTAGAATGTAGGAAATTGACCAATGGCAGCTCATTTTTGGGAGAAAAGGGAAAATAGGGGGGAGGAAATGCTATGAATGAAAACTTCCAAAATTGGTAAAAAAATTTATTATTTTTAGGAGTTTTATTTCCCAATTTTCTTTTTCCATAATTTTCTCTCCATTCAAACATAGAGTAAAAGAACCAAAACTAAATAAATCAAACAAATCACATACCAAAAAGCAAAAGGAAAATAAAAATGAAACAAAGGGCCCGTTTTGTTAGATTGCAGACCCCTCTGGTAATGCAATGGACTGCAATGCAATGGGGTGCAATGCAATAATGATTACCATCATCATGTTTGGTTGCTTAATAATAAGATATGGAGAAATTTTTTTTTATATTTAAATTGAATTATGAAAGGTCCAAAATACCCCTTAAACATAAAAAAAACTTCTATCACCAATCATCTCCTTCCTCACCCCAAATCACAGCGTCAGTGCATAACTCAAACAAGAATAAGCAAGTTAAAATTTTTTTGAGCAGATCTGAGCAGTAAGGTCGCATACTAACGATGGTGGAGGATTGTTTTAAATTCTGATTGATTTCGTTCTTCATGAACGAAACCTTGGTATTAGGATTTGGTACTGGAAGCTGTGCAAAATGAAGTTTCTTTGCCAAAGTGATTTTGAATTGCGGCTGACTGAGAATGCGACTATTTTCTTATCATAGACCAGCCTGTAGGGTTTGCTGAATATTTCTAGCTGTAAGGCCAAAGTTGTAAGACCGAGACCATATTTATTGTGGCTGGAACTCACCAATAAACAATGTTCGATCGTCTGCCGTGTCTCAACGTTGTTCTGCTCTCTACTAGGGCTTTTCAGAAGAGAAAGACGATGATAGCATGTTTTTATTTTTTATTTGTTTGGTGAGGATATATCTTGTCATTTTATTATATTAGTGGGGTTAAATTTGAGATTTCATCAATGATTACAAGCCTGCAATGAGTTTTCATAGGGGTCCCCCTATAAATGGAGATTACCATAAAATATGCAATCTATTTTACAATTGTAATCTACATTACCATTAATAAGCCCAACCAAACAGGCAACCAATGGTAATGTAATCAAGATTACCATCGCAGGTATGCAATGCAATCTAACCAAACGGGCCCAAATTTTCTTTATTTGGTACAAGAAACAAACAAACTGTTTTGATTAGTAATTTTCACATAATATTTGAGCAAGATTAACTTGTACACATTTTAAAATTTGAATCAAGAATGGATAGGAAATGACAAGAAACAAAAGATTGGTATGGATATTCAATTTAAACTTCTCACATATTCATAATCAATTTTCCTTCTTTTACTACTTAAGCATAAACCTTTTCAGATATTTTTCCTCCCTTATTTTTTTTTAGATTCCCAACTTTCTTTGTTTTTTGTTTGTTTTTGATTTGGTGAAGGGTTTCCCAACTTTCGACACACGTGCTACAATAGTCTGGACAAAGGATCACGATACTGTGAGGATGAGCTAACTCAAAAAACTTGTCCTTAGTTCGCATTGTAGGTTGCAAGAGCAACTTGCTTGCATGAAGCCGAAATCGCTGATCAGCCATACAACGGTGAATTCGTACTCAGGCCTTGTACACACTGCCCTTCATACTATGGGAACTGGCCATGCCTAATGTCGTTAACCACAAGGAGGGGGATGCTGAAGGCAGGGCTGTGACTGGAGTGAAGTCATACCAAGGTAGCAGTACTGGAAGGTGCAGCTTGATCACCTCTTTTTCAGGGAGAACTAATGCTTGTTGGGTATTTTGGTTTGATACTATTTCACACCCAAAAAGAAGTGAGCTACGTCTGAGTTCAATTTGGAGATGGAAGTCTTCTTTGTGTTTTCGCCTCTCACAACAAGTGTGTTTCCTAGGATTTGAACTTTTGTTCCTCCCTTTATAGGATGAAGCTACTTACCACTTCAACCAACAATTTGTTGATAGATTGTCAACTTTCTAAACCACAGAAGTGTCATGAGTCGTTAGGCAAACATTTATGATAAAATGTTTAAAATTTTATCTTCCCATCCTACATCAATAAATTATATTTTATTTAAAAAAATTATTGCGGGCTTAAAAGGGAAAATCCTTAGCCCTAAAGGACCAATTTTTTTATTTGCGGCATAAACACGTTGGCCCTTTTAAATCCGATTTTTCTTTGCACTAGGTAAAATACAAGCCTAGCCCTTAACTTGAGCGGTTCATACTTGTTTGGAATAGCAATTGAACCCTTCAAAAATAGCTTTTTAATTTTGATTTATAGTATACAAGATAAGTATGTGAAAATGTTTTTGTCTCAATTTACATAAAAAACACTTATAAGCTCTTCATAAGCCATCCCAAATAAGTTTATTGGTTGGACCCGTTTTGACCGTCCTACTTTTGAGACTTGCAGCAGATCATTGCCTCCCCTCACTAGTGTTCTTGACCTCACCATTGGCTCCGCCTTTTCTTTTACCTCTAATTTTTTTTCTGGCTTCTTCCTATTTTTCTGAAAATGGTGCCACATTACTAGAGCCGGGAAAACGGGCCGAGCCCATCAAGTCGGCCCGTTTAGGCCCTGACCCGTCAAGGGCTGAGCTTGTAAATTGTAGTTTCCAAAAGAAGTTGGGCCTAAAAGGGTTTGCCTTGTAGGGCCTCGGGCTTAAAAGGGCCAGCCCTGTAGGGCCTCAGGCTGGCCCTTTAAGCCTGTTTATATTTTTTTCTTGGAAAGGGAAACTGTGTTGCTTTTTTGAATTGCCTTATTGAATCTATATATCACTGTGTCCTCATATTGTATAGAGAATAATTTTTTAGTATACTGTTTTGCCTAATTGAATCATATTGTGATTTTTGAGTATATCATTCTGCTTATTTAGAATAAAATTATATTGTATACTTTTCTGCTTAATGGAGCATGATTTTTTATGGAGGTTGTGATTATTTGACTACTTTAGCTTACTACTCAACATGAAGCACAATCAAATGTCCTTGAAATTGATGATAGTGGCGAAGAAGATGAAAGTAATAGTCGTCATACTCATGTTACTTAGAAGTTAGAGTGTTTAGTTTATTGCCTTCTTATGCTTTGACCTTTGTGTGAATTATTTATAGACATGATTTTACTTTTGATTATACATTAATAACTGTATTTATTTGTTGCATGAGACGTACTGTTTAAACCTTAACGTTGACAACATTTATTCGTTAAATTAGAACTTTAATAGTTGTTATTTACTAATTATATCTCTTTAGGAAAAAAATGCAGAAAAAATAGTTAAATATTGTAAAAAAGATTTCTCGGTTCTGCGGGCCAACCTTAGCCCTCATGCTCTCAAGTTAAGCCTTAAAAAACTATAATTTTTTTAACCCCAGGTCTAAAAGGACTAGCCTGTCAAAGGTCAGTCTGTAGTATCGGACCGAACTTGATTCCTAGCTCTATTTATTACCGCAGCGGACGCGCAGCGGAGACGGTTATCGCCGTACTCACTCCCTTTACCTCATCCGCCGTCGAAGTCGAAGCACAACCACAGACTTGCTGTCGCCATGCTTACTCCCTTTTAAGCCCATCTATCATCGGCCTCCTGACTCCTGAATTCTCTTTTAGTCTCAAGGCATCAACTACTAGTCCACCATAGCCAAAACGATACCACTTACTCTATCCCTCAAATGGAGGATGCTGAAGGAGTCCTCAGCTTCGATTTCGAGGGCGGCCTCGACACCGCTCCTGCCAACCCCGCGGCGCCTTCTGGACCTCTAACCTCATCTGATTCTCCCGCCGTTGCTACCGCAGCAGCTAATGGCGTTACACCTGGCGCGGCAGACCCTGCTGCGAGCAACATTCCTGGCCGCCGGAGCTTCCGGCAGACGGTGTGCCGTCACTGGCTTCGTGGACTCTGCATGAAGGGCGATGCCTGCGGCTTCTTACACCAATATGACAAAGCGCGGATGCCCGTTTGCCGGTTTTTTAGATTATATGGGGAGTGTCGGGAGCAGGACTGTGTGTATAAGCACACAAACGAAGATATCAAGGAGTGTAACATGTATGTATGACTACCCAGTTTCTGTTAACCTAATGCTCTGCGTAAACTAGATTAGACTTTTTCCCCCCTGGAGATGATTGTAGGGTTATGTATTTTGTACAATTTTTGTTGATTGTGGATGGGTCAGCAAAGGTTCAGTGCTAGATTAATGGCTACTGTCATGATGATAAGTCTTCTTGCTACAAGCATCTTGCTCTTGCTATTTGGACTGTTGGAATGTTCCCTTGTGCGTCTTTCTCAGAGCAGTTATTTTACTTTTGGGATTTAGGAGAAGAACGGTGGGTAAGATTTTGTGGAGTCGAGCAAATGTATGTGTGATGGTTTTGACTTTGGTACACTTGGTTGGAGTGACAAGTGTGAGTTCTTGAAAAGGTTCCTGTTTTTATGCACAATTTCGATACTGCAGTATTTCTTGGCAAATCTTTGCTAATATAGTTATAGCGGGGACTTCTTTTTGATGTATATCCAAAGTAATTATAAGGATTTATATAGTTGATGTTCTTCTCTCCGTTCTCTTTTCAGCGGGTATCTTGGAAGATGCCTTATTCTGCTGATCTGGTTTTGCATTATCAATTTTCTCTTCAATAAATAGATTTTTCGACATTCAAAGAAGAAAAAAATTGCATTCAATTTGCCTTACTAATGTTCTTTTCTTAAGATAGGTCCATGAACTTGCATGTCAGTGATTTTACTGTTACTGTGTCCACAGGTACAAGTTGGGATTTTGTCCTAATGGTCCTGATTGCCGGTATAGGCATGCAAAATTGCCTGGACCTCCCCCTCCTGTTGAAGAAGTGCTTCAAAAGATTCAGCATTTATATTCTTACAATTATGCCAACTCTAACAAATTTTTCCAACAAAGAGGTTCTGGCTATTCTCAGCAAGCTGAGAAATCTCAGTTTCCACAAGGTCCTAATCCTGCTAGCCAAGCTGTGCCTGGAAAGCCATTAGCCGCAGAATCGGGCAATGTCCAGCAGCAGCAGCAACAGCCAATACAACAGTCTCAGCAGCAGGGTAGCAATAGTCAAATACAAAATACAACTAATGGCCAACCCAATCAGACGAATAGGGCAGCAACACCTTTACCTCAAGGAATATCTAGGTGTGTTCAGAGACCTGTAGCTTTCAAATGGGCTGTATAGATTGATTATCAGTTTGCTTATGTCAATAATTTATGCAAAGTTCTCATTAAAGACTATTTTCTAGAAAGAATAATGTCACTTATCAATTGCCGGTAGTTTGCTTATAAGAGTACTGTTGCCCACATGGGCCTTGGCTTTTCATACATGTATTTCATGCTGTGCTGTATAATTTAAGTTTTTTATACAATTGGTTTGGTTTACCCCACACATTATAGTTTTAATTTTAATGGGAAATGCTGATGTTTTTGGATTCCTATGAGAATTTCCTGCCTCAGTTAATGGCTCAGTCTCTGGACAATAAGTTATTATTGATTTGTAAATATTATCCAGGATTTTGAATCTTTTCAATTTTAGTTTTGGTGTATCTTTACTAGTAGATAGTAAGGTCTTATTTAAATATCCCCAGTTGTTTCCTTTAATTGGGCTCTAGAATTGTATTGAGGGAAAAAAAATTTTTTTTTTGCACTTATGTTATTTATGCATTTGGCATAAGATCTTATCTGGTTGCTTTTGTTGGTATTAGAAGCAACTAGATAATCGTGTGCACACATGCATAATTACATATACTTACATGTGTGTAAGTTAGGCTATGCAAGGGGTATTATTCTCTGCCCTAATTGCATTGCTATGCCTGTTTGCGTCTTGATCACCTTCTCGGTTAAATGTTAAAATTGAAACAATGGCCTATTATTGAAAGATGCAAGAGAGTCCATTATGAATGAGTTGTGACCTTTGTTGCTGGTGGTTGGTTTGCCAGATAGGGTTTTAGTTGGTAATTATTGAGCTAGGGAACACATGTTCCATGACATTATCTATGAGAACTCGTCTACAGTTGAGAGGGGGTGTGATAACCTATTGAAATGTGCAGCTTTCCTCAAGCGGTCTGCTACAACTAATTTATTATTGAAGGACTTGGGAAGTTCTTCAAAGTAATTTATTGCCAAATCCATACAATTGTGGTTGGAATAGGTAGTGGCTTTGACAGTTCAGGTTAATTCCTTATATCTTTCTCCCTACCCTTCCAATAGAAAATTGCTGCCGGCCTTTTGGATGTAGAAGTCTCCTCGAATGCCTAGCTATTGGGCTATTGTGAAAGTCTCCTGTGAATATACTTCGCAACTTTGTGCTGGCTCCTACCACCAATCCCTCCTTTTTCAAGATCTGAATTAGCCAAGAATGCTTAGGGCCCGTTTGGTACTATGGAATTGATTTTGATGGAAATAGAAATGGATATGGATATAGAGATGGAAATAGACTTTAAAAGTTATGTTTGGTATGTTATGGAAATGAGACTTGATTTTAACGTGAAAAGACCAAATGCCCTTCTAAATTAAAAAAATCCCAAAATAGCACATCCCATCTTCATCTTCTTCGAAAACAACCCGGAATACACAATCTACCCATAAGCTACCATCTATGGATAATTTGGATGTATATCAATCTTAACACTAGAATCAAGCACCAACATGCCAAGGTAAAAAAAAAAATCACCAACATTTAGCAAACTTGCAAAAACTTGGATTTGAGGAACCAAACAAAATTGTGAAGAAGCATAAGCAAAGGTTGATGTCGCCATGTCGGAGGTTCGCACACAGTATCCATCTCTCCCAAGGTCTCCAGTTCGTGTTCTCTACCATTAAATTAAACTGGAAGATGCATACAAAAGCATAAAGGTAGGCGTCGGAGGTGATGAGGGTGGGTTGGAGGTGAAATTGTAGGTGGGTTGATGGTGAAATCCTCTTAGAAGCAAATTTGCAGATGATGAAAGAGATAGAAGGTGCTGTTGGAAGCATAGATCTGAGGCAAAATGGAGATAATGATAGAGATCACAGTCACATTATCCTCCTTGCTGCCATGCTGTCGTCACCAACGAGGAGAAGAAGGTTGCCGGCGGTGGGTGTAGAGATGGCCATTGGTCGGTGGCAGCAAGAAAGGATAGAGGAAGAAGGGCAGAAGAGGGAAATGAGGAGATGGAATTAGAAATCTGAGCTTTTTTTATGGAATTTGTTTCCATGGGTTTTGGTGGATATGGAAATGGAATTTTGGCCAATTCCATGCTACCAAACATCCTCTCATGATGGAATTGGGCTCCATTTCCATTTCCACTTGTCCAATTCCATCATACCAAACGGGCCCTTAGGGTATCTATCTGGATTCTGCTTCATCTCATTGATAAGGCTTCTTATCTTCTCATTATGAACTCAAGATTGTTTAATTAGTGTGCAAGCTTGAGAAAATTCTAGTAATAGCCAAGCATTCCCTGCTGGTTTCCTTTACCTCTACTTGCCTTGAGATAAGGTGCTTGCCAAACAAGATAATAAGTTTTCCATTGGAGCCCTATGAGGGGCTTACTGTTGTCAGGATATTACTTATAGTCTCCAGTATAAATAAACTATACTTATCCTTAAAGGTAGTAAAAGTTGTCATGCTGCTGAAGTGAGAATGAAGTGTATATATATACACTATACCAAACAAGTTTAAATGAAAAAACAATGTGGAAAACAGCTCACTAATTATGTCACCTCTGCTTTTGTTTATTACTGAAAAGGCTAGGCCACATTTTTATGTAGAATATTTGATCTGTTATAATCTAGAAATCTGATTTTATAAGAGATAATAGTTGACTAGAAATTACATATATCTGATCGAAACAAAAAATAAAGAAAAAATAACACGGAAAACAAATGAATAGTGTAAAAGAATGAGTCGGGCCTTGATTGAAGCCCAATTTCCAACTTTCCAGTTAAGTTCTCTTGAAATTAACATATTTTATTCACTTAAATTTTTAGTTCCTATCACACTGTTCTCTATCAATATCAATGTCAAATTATGCTATTGCATCTTGATCCTTTGTTACTAGAATTTCAACCAGTATTATCTGCAATGACTCTGGTGATCATGTACAGGATCTGAAATTGAAAGCAAGGTCATGTTTTGAAGAAGAGATTATGTTCAGATTGTAAATAATAAACTACAAAAAATATATCTTCAGTTGAAAACTGTTCTTTCACTTAAATGAATTTCACTAAAGTACTTCCAACCAAAATCTTAGGTATTTTATTGTTAAAAGTTGCAATCGTGAAAATTTGGAGCTATCTGTTCAACAAGGAGTATGGGCAACTCAAAGGAGCAATGAGGCTAAACTGAATGAAGCTTTTGACTCGGTGGAAAATGTGATATTGATTTTCTCAGTCAACAGAACTCGACATTTTCAGGTGAGTTTCAAAAGTTGCATCATCCCTCTTGACTACGTCATGTTGTGTCCATCTTGAGATGCTTTATGATTTAGCATGTCTTGTGATTCCTTTTGCTGATTAGCAAGATAGAAAACTAGTAGATATATCTAAAGTACTGGGGCTTCCTATGTTATGAATGATGCTGGACTAAGGATGCCCTCTCCAACATGAGCATTGATAGATTCCCCCCCTCCAACAGTTCACCACTATTTCCTTTGAATTCCATGAGTGTGTTTTTTCCTTTCTAGCTTTGCTGTTTCACATCCACGGCGTCCTGAGCTAAAGTGCAGTGTTTTCATATGGATACTTCTGGAAGCAAATTAAGGATTGATTTTGGAAGCCACCAGTGACTGTTAAATAAAATAATTCTATGTATTTTGCTCAGGTTACATTGCAACATTAAAAGTCACAGGTCTTTCAATGGCTTATATTTGAAGTTGATGACCACTTCAACCCAAAAATATAAGCTGTTAATTGTATCCTATTATATAGGCTTTCATTATAGCTCTAACATGTCCTCTCACAAAGGACGGATAGGTAGACAGGGAATTGAATGTTGGAAGCCTAAAAGCCCAAGCCCAGGACTGTGTTTAACTTAGTCGCTTCTCCTGATTTCTGTTTTAGAATAGGATGCTATAGAGAGATTCCAGAACTTCATTTAGGATCAAAACTGTTTTCCTTCATATGTTTCATAGCTATATGAAGGATGGCTAGTCAATAATTTTATCTAACCTTTTAAAGAATAGTTTGTTATTAACAATTATTTACAGACTTGACCAGTTTCCTCTACTCAAATCTGATAATGGCATGAACAGTGGCAAGACACAGAATAAATATAGAACACAATCAGCTTATGTGAGTATACACTCATTTCCATGTGTCAAACTTGAATTCTAATTTTGTAAGCTTATCATTTGTCGTACTTCTGCCAATGAAAAAAGGCCATTGGCATGACCTTGTATTGAGAGTCCCTAATGCCTTGCACTGCAATTTTCCCAAAAATAATTTACTAAATCATCTGATTTTGAACTATATTTTAATCTAATGTACAACAACTATTGAAGGAAAAGTGGTAGATAGTCGTTTGAGGTGGTTTGAACATGTTCAACAAAGGCCATTGAGTACTTCAGTGAAGAGGGTTGATCAAGCAGTAAATAGTCTTGTAAAACAAGCAAACGCGCAATAAGGTCAAATAGAGGGATCTTTTGGTTAATAATATATCTAAAGATATGGTTTTCGACAGAGCACAATGGTGTCATGCGATCTATGTAGCCGACCCCACCTAGTGGGATAACGGCTTTGTTGTTGTTGTTGTTGTACAACAACTAAAATTGGGAAAGATTTTTTATTTTCTCATCAAGATGGATTTCTAGTCTATTTTTCTTTCTCTAACTTTCTCCTTTTTAAGAATTTAACTCTTCCCATCTGTGTTGTCTTTTTGCCTAAGCTTAAATAGTAAATATTTTTTTTTTTTTTTTTTTTTTTAATGTTTGTCAGGCATGCCTTAAAATAGGTATTGTTGAACTCTTGACCACTTTTCATACACACCCACAAAACTTTATCTTTAAAGTAAAAACCGACCATTGTTTTCTGAATGTTGAAAATATTTGACAAGTTGATCCATTTAGTGGTTTCTATTGATGTTTAATAACCAAAGTTTGTCTGCCCAGCCATGTTTACATAAAAGCATTGCGGATAACTATTTCTATAAAGGTTAATGTCTGACTTAATAGTGATAGAGTGATGAAGTTTTCTAGCTCAATGTTATTTATAAACTGTACTTCTGCTCTTTCCTCTTCAGCAAAAGCTTGAGACTGTTTGAATCAGAGACAAATTTCACTCTGAATGTGATAATGTATTCAACTTGGAAGGGTACAATGTATAGGCTAGAGAGAGTAATCAGAGGAGTAAATAAAGGGATTACAATAAGAGATTATTTCCTAAACAGTGAAGCACTAAATCAGGGATTATGATTAATGGGAGATAATTGTGATTTCTCAAATCTGAATTGATCTGATTTCCAATACTCCCCTTCAAGCTGGAGAGTAGATGTCAATCATTCCCAGCTTGCCTCAAAATCCTTCAAACTTAGTTCTGCCCAGTGGCTTCGTCATAATGTTTGCAATCTGATCCGCAGATCGTATGTGAGACAAATTAATGCTTGCTTCAATCTTTTCTTTAATGAAGTGTCTGTCGATCTCAACATGTTTTGTTCTATCATGATACATTGGGTTCTTGACCATTTCAATGTTGGCCTTTCACACTAGAGCTGCATTGTTCCCTCATGTAAGATTTCTAACTCCTTCAGTAATCTGATGACCCAAAGTCCTTCACTTACTCCATCGACAATAGCTCTTAGTTCTGCTTCTGCACTGCTTCTCGACACCATAGTTTGTTTCTTGCTTCTCCATGTAACCAAATTTCCCCACACGTATATGCAATATGCAGAGGTTGACCTTCTAGTTTCTTTGTCTCTTGCATGGTCTGCATTAGTGTAGATCTTAATGTTTTTGATTGTGCCTTTCTTAAAGAAGACCCCTCTTGCTGAATTAAGTTTCAGATAGCACAGAATTCTGTATACTGCCTCCATGTGTTCTTATGGCTGATGCATAAACTGACTAACTATTCCCACTGTATAGCTGATATCTGGACGTGTGTGGGTTAATTATATCAATTTTCTCACAAGACTTCGGTATCTTTTTGAGTCAACCGAAACACCTTGTGGCTTGATCTCTAGGTGACACCTTCCTTCTATTGGTGTTCCCTTAGGTTGAGCACCCAACATTCTTGTCTCATGCAACAGGTCTAGGGTATACTTCTGTTAAGATACGTTGATGCCCTTCTTAGTTCTTGCTATTTCCATGCCCAGAAAATACCTCATTTGTCTGAGATATTTTACTTGGAATTTGGTAGACAAATCCTGTTTCAACTGAGCTATAGATTCTTCATCATTTCTTGTAATGACAATGTCATCAACATGGGTGATCAGGATAGTGACATTCCCATTAGCATGTTTGATGAATAATGTGTTATCTGCTTGTCCCTGGGTGTACCCAAGTCCTTTCACTACTTTGGTGAATCTATCGAACCATGATTTAGGGGATTGTTTTTGTCCGTACAAAGACTTATTGAGTTTACATACAGAGTTTTTGGGAGTTAGAATTCCATCTGGGATCTCCATGTATAATTCTTCCTTTAAATCTTCATTCAGGAACGCATTTTTCACATCCAGTTGATGCTATGACCAATCCAAGTTGGCTATGATTGATAACAACACTTGGATGGTATTGAACTTAGCTATTGGAGCAAATGTCTCTTGATAATCAATCACATATGTCTGGGTATATCCTTTTGCAACAAGTTTTGCCTTGTATTTGTTGATACTACCATCTGGATTGAATTTCGGGGTGAAGATCCATATGCATCCTACTAGTTTCTTTCCTTTGGGAAGCGTTTTAATCTCCCATGTTTTATTCTCCTTGAATGCCTTCAACTCCTCTTCTGCAGCTTGTTTTCAATTCGAATCAGCCATGGCTTGCTGAAATGTATTTGGAATTTGTATTTGTGCACTGTGTACAACAAAGCTTTGCATTTTTGCAGATAAATTATCGTATGAGACAAACCGTTGAATTGGATGCTGAGTAAAAGATCTTACCCCTTTTCTCACAGCAATAGGCCAACTCAGTTCTTCAGGACTTAATCTCGCGTTGGAGTCATGGTCATTCTTTTGAATAGGAAAGATAGTTCTACTAGTGTTTGGTTCCTCTTGAACTTGTTGGATGGACTCTCCTTCCCGCCTTGTTTCAGCATCCACCTATAAATTGATCTCAACATTTATTTCCAGTTCATTGGGTGTGGGTTTAGGTTCATGATCCGGTTGGGTAGGACTAGGTTGGTTTATGGGGACACATGAGTCAAGGCATAAGGTTAGGCTGTGGTGGTGATGATGTGTCTTGTGGGACTTTGGAGTGAGATTCTTCCAAAATTAGCCATTCAACATCAATATACTCCCCCTAAATGGATAATTTGGGATGATAAGCTTCTTCGGAGAAAATGGTATCTCGGGAAATGAAAATTTCTTGGAAGTAGAACAATAGCATTTGTACCCTTTTTGAGTAGGGGAGTAGCCAAGGAATATACATTTGTTCGCTTGAGCAACAAATTTGTTGCCATCATTTTTGTGAACAAAGACAACACAACCAAACACTTTTGGTGGTAAGGAATTGATTAGTGGGTAAGTTGGAAAGTGCTCTAGGAGTTTCTAGATAGGAGTGATGTAATTGAGGACTTTGGAGGGCGTGCTGTTAATTAGGTAAGCCGCTGTTAGTACGGCATCACCCCAGAAGATGGTGGGAACACTCTGCTCCATTAACAAGGCTCGGGCTACTTCCAACAAGTGACCGTTCTTACGTTCGGCCACTTCATTCTGTTGAGGGTTGTAAGGGTAGGAAGTTTAGTGATGAATTCCTTGCTGATCAAGGAATTCTTTAAAGACTCCGCTTGTGTATTCCTTGGCATTAGCACTTCGTAGTACCTTAATGGAAGTATTGAATTAGGTTTGGACAAAGGTATAGAAGTTTTGAAATACTTTATTTCGGACTTTTCTTTCAGCAAGTAAACTCATGTGGTTCTTGTGTGGTTATCTATAAAAGTAACAAACCATCTAGTATGAGTGAGGGTTTTTATTCGTGTAGGTCCCCAAATGTCACTATGGATTAGTGCGAATGGTGCAGAAGGGGTGTAAGGCTGTTTAGGATACGAGGATCGAGTTTGTTTTGCAAGTTGGCAAGTTTCACAATGAAAAGGAACAAAATTTTTATTGAATAAATTTGGAAACACACGTTTCATGCAATCTAAACTGGGGTGGCTTGAACAACAATGCCATAACATTACATCGTTGTTTTGAGAATTGGAGCTAACCAGTGCTTTACTTGCCTTCTATGCATCTTTATTCTTTAGAATCGATCCTTCAAGGTAGAACAGTCCATCCTATTCTCTAAAAGTCCCAATCGTCCTCCTCAATCTTAAATCCTAAAAAATGCAAAGATCATTATCAAAGATTACTCAACATATATGAATCTTAGTCAACTTGCTCACAGATATTAGATTACAAGTGAGTGTAGGCACAGACAGTACATTGTGTATTTCCAAGTGATTAGATCATGTGACCGTGCCGATTCCCTCAACTCGTGTGAAAACACTATTTGCTACTTTTACTTTGAGGTGTTCGTGACAATTTAAGATTGTGGAATAAGGTTTTGTTACCGGTTATGTGATCTGTAGCTCTTGAGTCAACAATCCAAGTGTCTTCATTAGTCATCACAGTATTGACAGCTATAATGGAATTACCTGATTGTACCAATTCACGCAAGGAACGGAGTTTGAAATATTTTGCTTCTCAGGTATCTTGCGAAGCACTTCTAGTTCTTGGCTCAAGTGATCATCATTCTCAATTTTCTGCTCAATTATGGTATGGTGACTCTAGGAGATCTGTTTTCCATTGGATGGCTTGCCATGTAGCTTCCAACATTCTTCTTTATGTGGCCCTTCTTTTTGTAGTTGTTGCTCCATTTGTTATTCCTTCATTCACCTTGTGGTCCTCTCTCAGCAAGTGTTGAGCTCTCAATCTGTGTAATTCGAAGATGCCCCTTATCTCCTCGAAAGAGTCATTTAGGCCTAGCAGGAAATCGTGTATCCTTCCATCTTCTACTATTTTCTTATATAGTTGAGTGTCCTCAATGTTCTTCCATGGGTGGACCTCAAACAAGTCATGTTGTTGCCACAATTTTAGTAAAGCATTATAATATTTAGTTATCGACATGTTACTTTGTTTTAAATCACGAAGTTGCCTTTTCAAGTGAATCAAGACAGCTGTGTTATCAAGGGAGGAATAGGTTTTCCTAGCTGCATCCCAGATTTCTTTGGCAGTGTTCACAAGAAGATAGACTTCACTAATATCTAGAGTCATCGAGTTGCACAACCAACTCATTACGTGATTATTTTCAGCGAACCAGATATCAAAGTTGGGATCATTAGGGGCTGGTTGAGGAGCTTTGCCATTAATATACTTCTCCTTTCTCTTGCCACGCATATATCTTAGTACACATATTGGGACCACTGAAGGTAATTCTTCCCATTAAGTTTATGATTAATAATCATTCCTTGATTTTCTGCAAGGGATGCAAATTTTGATGTCATCTTTAGGGGTTTTAGAGTGTCTAGTAGTGGTAGATGAAGAAGAAGTAGTGCTGCCTTGTGTTGAAGCACTAGTATCAGACATGAGGGCTGTAGGAATGACTCCATAATTTGTTGGGATGTGAGGAACAGATCCAAAAAGGGGAGCAAAATCACGAGAATCCATGTTCTGGACGAAGAACAACAGTGATGTGTGGGCAACAGTGGTGGCTTGTGAACTCATATGCTGAGGAAGAGGTGGCGCGCGAGGCTCACGTGCAGGTTAGATTCAGGTCGGACAGCCGGGGTTTCGCCAATCGGCGTTTTCTGGTCCCTATGGTGGTGGCGGTGAGACGTCACTCACCCTCCTGCTGGAACCCCAGGCTTACTCCCTCTTTGCCTCTCTCTTTCTCACAGTGTTCTCTCTCTCTCTCTCTCTCTCTCTCTCTTTGAGTCTAGGTTAAACTCACGGGCTCTAATGCCATGTTTGAATTAGAGACAAATTTCACTCTGAATGTGATAATGTATTCAACTAGGAAGGGTACAATATATAGGCTAGAGAGAGTAATCAAAGGAGTAAATAAAGGGATTACAATAAGAAATTATTTCCTAAACAGTGAAGCACTAAATCAGGGATTATGATTAATGGGGGATAATTGTGATATTCTCAAATCTGAATTGATTTGATTTCCATCAGAGACTATAACAATGGTAGGATTAAAATTTCGCTAGAAAAGTGAAAAGATGAAAATAGTAAAGATTCGCTGGTATTTGATTTGAGAGACCAGGACCTCTCCCACGTCCTAGCTTCCTTAGAATCCACCTATCTCTTGCAGCCTTCCTGACGTTTGTATTCCCTCAGCTTCCCCCTCCTCCCCCTGCACTATCTGACAAAGGGAGTTATGCTGGGTAACCTATTCTTCCACTTCTTTGCCAGCTCCTGCCTCCCACTCTTTGGGTATGTCTATTCTTTTCTCATATATAATTGGCCCGTTGGCATCTCCCTGGGCCTTCTTCCCCTTCCTAAGATATTTATATGGTGGTAATCATCACTTCTCATTTTAACATCATTAATTGGTTAGAGGGCATGTATTCTTTTGGGAAGCTGAACCAGAATCCTAACATCAGTTTTGCTGTTTTTATATGGTTGTGGCTTATAAAGTGAATTTGAAGTACTCTGGATTTTTCAACAGGGTTGTGCAAAGATGACATCCAGAATTGGGGGCTCTGCTACTGGGGGAAACTGGAAATATGCTCATGGAACTGCACATTATGGACGTAACTTCTCTGTTAAATGGTTAAAGGTATGAATCCTCTTTTAGCAACTTAAATGAATGATTGTTTCTGATTGTTAGCAATATACCAAGAGATGGAGGCAAGCACCCTCCATTGTTCTTAATGGGATTCTCATAGAGCAAATGGGAAACTAAGACTAGAAATTACTCTGTTGGAGAAGCATTCAAATAATAACCATTTTTGGCCAAACTCCTCTGCAGCTTGGACTACTCAAAACGGTCAATTTTTTTATTGTGAACAGTTGCTTATATAACTTGCAGAACCTCTTAATGATTGTTTTCAGATAATAGTTTGTGCGGTAGGGCCATCATGGTCAAGTGAAATTTAAGGACTTTTAAAGCCTGAAGCATAGCCATTATTTTCTGCGGGCACTATTGTTTTTTCTGCATCTATGTGATGCTTGGCTATTGGGCTCTTCAGATTTTTTTTTTTTTTTTTTTTTTGGAGGAATATGCAGTTACAAAGGAAGAAATCTGTGGTGCAATTTCTCTCTTGGAAATGTTTCTTTGAGGAATATGATAATTAATTGAAGGGCTTGATGGTATTCACACACACACACACACACACACATATTTGTCTCTTTCTGCTACATAGTAGGACTGTTTATTTCTTTGCAATATCTGTTTGCTTCTAAAATGTAGGGAGTTGGGAGGTGACCAGCAAAAAACAATTGAGCTTGCAGAAAAATAGAATTAATATACTTAAGGCTAAAGGCCTAAAACCCTGGCTTGACTTGACTTGAGAACAGAGGTCTCATACACCCCCCCCCATGGTCTTCTAACTAGAGATTTCCAGCAATCCTGTCCTGAACTTACATTTTCCTTTTGGTTTAATCAATCTAACTTCAGTGTATACCTTTCTTTTTGACATTCCTTATAAAATACTCACTTAAAGAAAATGTTCTCCTTTTGGCCAAAAAGAGAGACAGAGAAGTCTTCTTTTGCTTTAATGAATTTAAGTTGCATCATGATATGACTAAGCATGCGAAAGTTGATGGTCACTTTATAAAAGAGAAGATTGATTTAGGCATTATTAATTTGGATTATGTATCCTTATGCTCTAAGCTGCTAGTTAGATGACTAAGGCACTCTTAAGAGAGAAATTCAAAGAGCCAAATAGCAAGTTGGGAATGGTCAATACATGCGCCCGAGGGAATGTCAAAGTGTTGAGCCTAAACTGACCCAATGTTATAACCCCCAGTTTCAATGCCATCGTGCTGTGTTTTTCTAAGGGATATCTGTTGGTTTAACTTTTGGATTTTCCCATTGATTTATCTCCTGATTTATTTTATAATTTCTTCAGCCTTTACTTTCTGGCATTGAGTCTCTAAGTTATGTGGCTCCCTTTCCTTTATATGTATGTGTTTTCTTTGAGTTATGTGATATGAAGGAAGAACAGACCTTTTGGCGCAGTTCAGTTCACTTCGGTAAAAGAGTTTACACTTTCTAATTTTCATTGTGGGATTAATGTGCTCTCATTTATATGCATAATTCTGTTAACTTCGTTTAGATATTTAGTTCTTTATTTTGAAGGAATTGAATGTGTTATTTTTCTGGGAATTTCTATTCACACAAATGACATTTTTAAATAACTAATGGAGTGTGAACAATGGTCTAACTAAATGTTATTTAAAACTTATATTAAATGTCATCTTATAATTTTTTTTTTTTTAAAAACATATAATTAATGAATCTTTTTTGTGTTTGCTTAAGAGTCGGGTAGGAGGACAACTTAGGTTGTTGAACTTTTAAAATGTGGTTGAAATTTGTTCAGGAACTAGTGTCAAAACTGCCGAATCATTGAAATCTCAGCTCAAATGATCTGTCTAATTGCAATTTCTTGTCTGCAGTTATGTGAATTGTCATTTCACAAGACTCGCCATTTAAGGAATCCATACAATGAGAACTTACCAGTAAAGGTATTATCTTTGCCAGTTTATGTTCTAATATTTTCTTTTCAAGATTTTTTTGCTCCATTTTTGCTTTATTTCTCATGTTACCCACTTTAGGGGGCTGTTCTTCAAATTTACTTATGAGTAATCCTTATAAATCTTATTTTATTTCCTTTCTTGGATTACTATTGAATAGCCCAATAGAGGTTGAAATCCTGAAGGAGTTTTTGTCAGGAGTTTGAGTTTACTATTGTCAGGGGCCTTAGCGTTCCTTTACTTTTATTAAATCCCATCTCACTTTTGACTATTAAGGGGATATCATTGAATTGTTTAGCATCTCAAACTTCAGTCTTGATATAGAATTGGAGTACTGGACAGAGTCATCCTTTCCACATGTTCAATTAGTTGCCTCAATGATAAGACAATGATGATTTCTGGTTATGCATTGTGAAGGCATTTGGATTGAAGACTTTGGGTTCAGGAATTGAGTTTTTCAGCTTAGGTCCTTATATGAGAATGTTTTGTCAAAACTTGAAATTCAGGGCCTACATTTTTTCATTAATGAAACTAATGGGATTAGAGTTAGAGGACTAAAAAGACATTGCAAAATTAAGGGATCAAAGTAAAACTTTATGTGAAATTAAAGAACCAAATGTGCGCTTTTACCTATTTATAACTTAGATATTTAGTATGTATTTAATGATGAATTATATATTTTTTTTTTCATAATTTTTATCTCCTAAGTTATCTTTTTTAATTTGCTGCTTGATCAATATGATGCTTCATGTAGTTAGGTTACAATCAGTATCGAGCATTATCACTATTGTTTGTTAATGTAATTGCAGATAAGTAGAGATTGTCAAGAACTGGAGCCTTCTATTGGTGAGCAGTTGGCATCCTTGCTTTATCTTGAGCCCGATAGTGAACTTATGGTATGCTTTCTTTTTAGTCTTTATCTTGGTCTTCCCCCACACCGGGAAAGAAGGGGGGAGTTTAACTGTGTTCTCATTGTCATGGTTTTGATAAATTGAGTGATACCAGATTGATGGATTTCTTTCGAATCCTCACTAGCCTGCCATATATTAACCAATCATAAAACCCACCCAGGAAAGCATAGATTGAATAGATTTGAAGAAGTTCAACAGCGGCAAAC
This sequence comes from Inga laurina, assembly GCA_963855925.1. Taxonomy (NCBI): domain Eukaryota; kingdom Viridiplantae; phylum Streptophyta; class Magnoliopsida; order Fabales; family Fabaceae; genus Inga; species Inga laurina. The sequence goes on from OY979710.1 coordinate 30,534,708, forward strand.
TAGTGAAATGATAAAAAGGAAACAACAAAGAAAGGTTTTCAATGCCACTCAAGGCAAGAGCCTCTCCAAATCTAGACTAATTTTTTCCTGTCTCCCCCCATCAACCTGCCTCTCCATATAACCGCTCTAACCACATCTCTCTCTTTCCGTCTAACACCTTTCCATTGTATGCTATGGAACACCCCACCATGGAATCTCTTACTAACACCCCCCCCCCAAAAAAAAAAAATCTTTCTGATGAATAATGTTTTTTGTTCTTTCTTCAATACACGATAATTGCCCATATTCCAGTTGGCATAGATTCATGAGGAAGTCAATTCAATACTTAATATTATGTACAAACAGTATAAAATAACTTGTTAATACACTACAAACAAGTATCCAGATGATGGAGGAGAAAATTCAGATTATTCAACTTTCAAACAAGTATTACAATCCAATTTTCTAAGGGATTAATCCTGGCTCTCCATTTTTGAGTACAGGCTGTCTCACTTGCAGCAGAGTCTAAGAGAGAGGAAGAGAAAGCAAAGGGAGTGAATCCAGATAATGGAGGAGAAAATCCAGATATTGTTCCATTTGAGGACAATGAAGAGGAGGAAGAGGAGGAGAGCGATGAAGAGGAGGAGAGCTTTGGCCCAAGTGTTGGGCCGGCTGCTCAAGGGAGAGGTAGGGGCAGAGGTATGATGTGGCCTCCTCATATGCCCATGGGACGTGGAGCCCGGCCTATTCCAGGAATGCAGGGCTTTCCCCCAGTAATGATGGGGGATGGATTATCCTATGGACCAGTTACACCAGATGGATTCGGTATGCCGGATCTATTTGGTATGGGCCCTCGTGGTTTTGGTCCCTATGGTCCTAGGTTCTCTAATGATTTTGCAGGGCCCCCAGCTGCAATGATGTTTCGTGGGCGACCCTCACAACCTGGAATGTTTCCAGGTGGTGGGTTTGGGATGATGATGAATCCCGCACGTGCTCCCTTTATGGGCGGCATGGGGGCTCCAGGTGGGAATCCACCACGGGGCAGTAGACCAGGCGGTATGCCTCCAATGTTCATGCCACCACCGCAACATCAGAACGCCAACCGTGTTGCTAGGAGAGATCAAAGACCTAATGATCGGAATGATAGGTATGGTCCAGGGCTAGAGCCAGGCAAGGGTCCAGACATGATGGGTCAATCGGGTGGACTTGATGGTGACATGCAATACACAGGCCAGGAGGATCAGTATGCTGTGGGAAACAACCTTAGAAACGAAGAGAGTGAAAGTGAGGATGAGGCACCTCGAAGATCTAGACATGGTGAGGGGAAAAAAAGAAAAGGCGAAGTCTAGAAGATGATGTTGATTCGAGACTAATAACAACTAGCTTTATGCTATTCCCTGAACAACAGAACTGTTGATCCACTAACCTGGGAACAACTTTTCTTGCTATACGCTTGCCTCCTCTTTTTCTTCTGAATTTTCTTAACGAAATAAGACCACCAGATATCATTTGTTTTCTAGTCATTAATTGTTTGTTTCCTTTCTTTTATAAGGATTAATTGTGTTTCTTAATGTGAATATCTTTCATATAGGACGTTAACATTCATGTAACAGTATTGGAGTATGAGATTGATGATTCATAGTCGAACCTTATGAGTCCATTGCGCCATGTGATTTGTAAAGGTAATTTATATTATATTGATGTTGCTCTGTAAGAAAAAAGGTGAGGCATATTCCATTTTACACCCATGTAGTCTGTGGCTGTGCTGAATGTGTGCCAGTGGCGGCTAGCTAGATTGATTCATAATCTTGGTGTTAATTTTTGGTCTTTCACTGACCTTTAATTTGGATTTTACAATTTGATGTTTTATTTGAAGTTGATTTTAATTAAATTAATTAGTTAATTTTCACTTTGAAAATAATTAACATTGAAAATCTATCCCTGAACTATTCATGAATGTGCACATGGCACCGTGTTCCCTTAGGGGCAAAAATGTATATGAAAGTTTCAAAATGGTGCAAAAATGTTACAATAGTTGATTATTGTAATGTTGACCACTTGTCTAAGTAGAGAGACCTAAATGCTCTTTTGGGGAAAAAAAAATGAAGTTGAAGTGGGAGCAAGGTGCCCAAGTGGGTCCTGCAGATTCATCTTCTCCACCAAATGCCTCTTATGTGTTTTTGATGTGTTTGAGAAACAATAAATAGTTCTATTATCGTGCCTGCTGAGGAATTGTAGTGTAACAAATGGTACCGTCTCATTTACTACTTGCGGGTTGAATTTGGCCTTAAATATAAAACATCAGTCTATTTTGTTTTCCAAATTTATAATTTTTTTTCAAAATATCCTTGTTGATTTCACACATTAAGGGATCTCTCTTCAAGGGTAGTCATTGATTACTTTATCATTTTACCTAATAAAACAAAATCTAAAGGTAGTCATGATGAAATATGGTTTTTAGAAAAAACTAATCTATATTTGTTACAAATAACTAATATAACTAATTTTTTTAATCTATTCAAATTAGTTAACTATTTTTTTAAGGAGTGGAGGTAGTATATAAACATAAACTGCATCAACATGGGTTTGTGACTACTTTAAATAGGATTTTTTTTTAATGCTTGTGTTTAAAATAGAAACCAAAGAGTAAATTAAACTGTTCATTCATGAATATTATGGCTTTTTATTCTTAAATTAAACATACATATATTTTAAAGAAAAGTGTTGCTCGAAACTAAGAAGTGGGTCTTTACCAAAAAAAAAAAAAAAAAGAACTACGAAGGGGAAATGATGTTTTTTGTTTCTTTTCTTATGCATAAGCACAGAATATTGGATTTTTAGCGTAGAAAAATTAGAAATGTTGAGGATGATCTTTTTTTAACCCTCAACATTTTGATTGTGAATCTTAGTGCTTTATGGTGTTGATGGGAATCACCAAGCAGTCTCTTCAAATTTGTTTAGAGACTCTTCAACTTCAAGTAATCATTTGCAAATTCTAAGTGGACCAGTCACAAGAGAAAGAGCCGAAAGAATTAAGGAAGCATTAAATGGGTTAGTGCAAGAGACATGAACAAGGAAAATGGTAGTTGGACCAAATCTGGACAACATTGCTGAAAACATTACTAATTTCATTTGGGCTAAAAATGGAGTTACTGATCAAGTTTTGGGATTAAAGACTTCAAACTAAAGAGTTTGGACTAAATACTACACATGGGAGGATTCATTTGAGCATAGACAATTACATTTTGGGCTTTGGGAGCTGATTATATTTGGTTTATTTTATTTGTTAGTCCTAGATACTATCTTCGCTTTATGGATTGAGAGGCCGATGTCTCTAGTGCGTCGGTCCCAGTTTATGATAAATTGATCACAGCTTAGAACAAATGTAGCGCTTTGTTAATTGGTAGATTGGTGTGTGATAGTATACTTTGTTTCAAAGCAGTTGATGGAGGGTTTTGTCCACCAGAATACCTTTGTACGCTAGTACATAGTCGACGTGTGTATGCTGTAGTATCCCGAATTTTAGGATTGGAGGTTTGAGAATAAGTCTGAATTAAGTGGACTGTTAAGCCCCAGTTTAGCAGGTGTCCCAAATCTATTCCCTAACATTTCTTATATCTTTAAGGTATTAAAGGGAATAAAATAGTGAATTAAAGAGTATAAGAAGTTTGTATACAAAAATGGAATTTGTTGGAGTTGTAAGTGCATTCCGTTTCATTGCTTCAAATGAGACAGTGTTGTTGTGCAATGCATTTCATTGGACAAATGATATTTAAAAATTATGAAATTTTATAGAGTGAAAGTAGACATCTCAAGATTTAATTTGATAGGTCATATGACTCAATTAGAGCTATATACAAAATGTTATGAATTTTTGAAATTAGCCCCAAAAAACTGCCTAATTCCTGGAATAGCACCTAAAGAAATTAATTCTAGGAATTTCGTGCTTCCAATTGGCAAAGTTCTATATTTTTCCTTAAAACTATACTTAATAAGGTCCTATAGCCTTTGGAATCACTCTGATATGATGTCTATAAAATTAGTTATGATTTTCCAAAGTTGGGGCAGAAAATCTGCCAAAATTTTCAGTTAATCCGACAATAAAGGAAAATAACCTTGAAATTATGAGATACATGGAAAATTCAATTGGGCTGATGGAAGGACCTTCTTGGATGTCTTTAGCATGGGCTAAGAAGAGAAAATATTATGTACATGTTATTTGGGCTTATAACATTAAGATTATGTACATAAAGTGTGCTTTTTGGAATTTTACTTTAATGAATAATTAAAGTAAGATATAAAATATTATAAAATCATTTTTCCATCTTCCTCCTCTAGCCAAACTAATGCCATTCAGTTGAAAATAGAGAGAGAGAGAGGGTGTGAGAATTTCTAGAGAGAGAAAGGAGGAAAAAACTTACAAAGGTAGATGATTTCTTCGGTAAATTGGTTCCTAACGCGTATAACTCCGCTTCTAAGCTATTCTTCTATCTATTTAAGGGTTGTGAAGCTCAAATATCTTGTTCAAGGACCTAGGTTTTCAGCCAAGAAGAGGAAAACTTAGTGCGAACTCGAGGTAACTTCCAAACCTTCGTATATTAACTATTCTGGCTGCTGTGGGCAATTTAATCGGTGAAATTTCACCGGATTGCCGTTGGTTTTAAATTTTAGAAATTGAGTTGCCTAAGGGTTATGCTACCCAATTTTGGTTCAAATGGTAGTTATAACCTAATGTAATAGTTAACAAAGTAGTTAGAAATAGAAAAGAACACATTTGCAAAGTTAGAATCGAAAAACTCCAATTTTTTTCAGAGAACTAAGAATTTCGGCCAAGGTTAGTTTGGAGGTGTTAGAGTTGGATTTTCAATGATTTGATGATTTCATTGATTTCAGGAGGGAAAATTAGGTAGGGTTATAGTTGATCACTTTTTCGGAAAAGGTCGAAAAAGCATAATTACGAAAACACCCCTGAAACCCTTAAGTGGGGCTGCCAAGGGTAATTTTGTAATTTGACATTGAATTTGATAATTCTGAGTTTGGAAATGGATTCCTTGGGCAAAAATATGTCAGAATAGCCCATGTCAAAATTTTGAGAAAAGTACAATCGAACCGGGTAAAGCGGGGCCAGGCAGGGTCTCTGGGGGCATTTTAGTAATTTTTCAATATAGAATCATATAACCCCCAAAAACACTATGGAAGTGTCTAAATTATACATTTGGAATTGTAGGACCAAGTTGAGACCTCATTCGTTGGCATGCTTTACGAGGCACACGTTTCAAGGCGGAAAAAGTTTAAGGTAGGGAACTTGCCTCTCCATCATGTATTTAATATTTGTGCTGGTGTATGATGTATGTTATTGCTTTGTGTGATTATGTGAAATGTATATGAATAATTAAAGCTCTGTTTCTGTTTATGCTATGGCCATACGTTTGTTGTTCGAAACATTGAGCACGCAGATATGTCATTATATGAACATGAGTTACATATGCATTAAGCATTTATCTTACATGCATATTGGTATTATTTTTCCTATTGAGATTCTCTCGAATCTCACCCTCTCCTACCAACAATTTAGACAGATGAAGACAGAAGTTATGCTAAGAGCAGTGAATGGAACCGTACGAGGGGATTGCTGTGGTGGAACGGAGACGGGAAGATGTCTCCGTTTTACTCAGACGGGTTTAGACACCCTGGTAGCCTTGTGCGGCTACATTAATGGTAATTATTATGTACGAACCCCTATGGGGAATTTATGTAATCGAGCACTTTTTATTAGTATATTTATGTTATTCCTGTGTTGCCTACCGAACCGTATATCATTTTCCGTGAATACTCTAGTAAAGGTGAAATTAAGATAAGGGCATGACATATGCTAGTACATAGTTGACGTGACATCCAACCAAGCATGAGATTTTGGTTGGTAAGTATGTACGTCGCATCTTCGTGGCTTGTTTTGTGTTTCACCATGGGACATCCCTAAGGTTAGATTTTCATTACTTAAGAGTGTCAATATAGAGTGTTCATGGATTGTATGATGCATTGTTCGTGTTTTATTCTTCTTAGTAGGTCATTTTGTCATACCAAGCATACGGTCATAAATAGGAAGTTACAGGTCAAGGAAGATAGTAAATGCAACAATAAGTCAAGTATCAAACAAAGAAAAAAATTTTTAAATAGGATATCCCACAGTATAGAAACCAACATGTGACATTGTTTTTTTAGGAGGTTACAATGTCGTGGTAAGAATGTCGTGAGAGAATCCCGAATAACTAACAACGCTTGAATGGTACGACATTGAAAAGTGAGGGCTTTAACATAAGGGAATCTTGTAATGAAACAAAGTAAATGGATGGTGGGACTTTTGTTATCAGAGTATCGACTATGAGCAGATCATATAGCTTAGAGCGTTGGTCACATGTTGTGGTCATATTTATGGTAAGCATCATCATGTTCTTGCCCACAAGGTTAGAAAGTATCAAGGGGTAAGAAGGTAAACTTAAGAAGCAAAGTTTTAGAAGTCATACCTCTTAAGATGTATGGCATTCCAATTTTGTTGGACAAGTTTTTCATTTCTATCACTTAGTTGATATACACCCTAACCATCCACCCTAGTTATTTGGTAAGGACTCTCATATGTCAAACCTAACTTTCTGTTGCTTAGTTCCTTGGAGTTATGGAAAACTCTCTAGAAGAACTAGTCCACGACTTTGAATTGCTTAATATGTACATTTTTATTATAGCATTGAGCAATCTTCAGTTGGTATGTCGCAACCCTAATTAGAGCATGTTCTTGGTGTTCGTCAAGCAGGTCTAGTTGGTCAATATTGGCTTAATTGTTTAATTCTTCATTTGCCCAACTATACCGTAATGACAACATCCCTACTTCGATTGGAGTTATTGCTTTTGACCCATAAATCAGAGAGAAAGGCATTTCACTAGTTGATGTGCAAGAAGTGGTTCTGTAAGCCCATAGGACGGATGGGAGCTCTTCGACCCATCTACCTTTGGCTTTGTCAAGCCTCTTCTTTAGTGAATTGATGATGGTTTTGTTGCTTGACTCAACTTGCCCGTTGGATTGTGGGTTTTGGGGAGTAAAGAAGTTGAGTTGTATTCTCCACTTTTGGCAAAAACTTTAGAACTTTTTCCTAATAAATTGGGACCCACTGTCGCATACTATTTCTTTAGGTAATCCGAACCTACAAACTATATTCTTCCATATAAAGTCAATGACATCATGCTCTTGCACTTGTGAGTACGATCCTGCCTCGACCCATTTGGTGAAGTAGTCGATTAGTACCAACATGTAAACGACTCATCCAAGTTCCATAAGTAACTTTCCCACTATGTTCATCCCCTATTTCAAAATGGCCAGGCAGGAACGATGGTATGTAACATTTTTGTTGGTTAGTGTGTCAGGTTTACGAACTGTTGACATCAGTCGCATTTCCTAGCTAGTATTTAGCATCTTTGATCATAGTAGGCTAGTAATATCTGGCCTGGATGGCTTTGCATATTCGGTTCCTGCTTGTGGTATGGTCGTTGCATTCCCTTTCACGTATTTCTCTAAGTATAGAATTGGCCTTTAGTGGTTCGACGCACCATAGGAGTGGTCTAGTGTAGGATCATTTGTGAAAATTTTGGTCTAAGACACAGAACCGTGCAGCATGGACCTTCACATATCTGGCTTCATTTTGTCATCTAGGAGTACATTGTCTAGCAAATATAGTAAAATTGGCGATCTCCAATCTCATGTTAGATTATTTGATAGTGTTAGTGCAAGCATTTCACCCAAGGGGAAGGGGTGAATTGGGTGAGTATAAAAATTATAACTAATAATAACAATTAATAGAAATTAAAGTGGAGTTGAGAGTTAGAAAAATATCACTAAAGTGCACACCAGAGATTTATACTGGTTCAGTCACAATCTTTTTGACCTACATCTAGTCCCCAGATTCCCTCTGAGATTTTCACTATAGCTTCTAAGATTCAGTGAGTTCTTGACATCTCAATGCACTGCAAGTTCCTTTACTGGACACTTGCTCCCCCTTACACAATGTAAATTAAAACTTGACTTAAGGTCCCACAACCTTAAGTAGTCTCAATAAATTATATTGAGTTTTTGATGAATTTCTCTCTCAAAGAGTAAATGTATAATCACTGAAGTACAAAGTACAAAGAGAATAATAATGAATGGAAAACAGAGCACTTAAAGTAGACTTGAATGATTTTGCAGTTCAGTAGTTACTCCACTTTGAATGCTTCTGTGTTTATAGTTGTAGTGTAATAAATGACTGTTGTGTGCATTCGATTTTTCTGTTAGAGTACCGTTGCTTCCTCTGAACATTCTTTGTGTGAGGTAAAGTAGTCATTGGAGCATAGAGAATGTCTTCGTTCAAATACTGTTAACATTTAATACTTTTGACACAAAATCACTTTTTCTTCTCTTCTCATGATCTTTTCATTTTTCACCTGAGAAAGGCTTTATATACTAATGCAATGAAGTATTAGAGTGAAAGAGAGTTAAAAAGAACAAATTATATAATCATTTAGTGATTTTGAAAATCAAGGGAAGATGCTTTGTTTTTCTGAAATCCATCACTCGAGTGATCTTTACTTAAAATTTGTAAACAAAACACATCACTGGATGGATCACTCGAGTGTGTGATTCAAAAATGCCATAACTCGAGTGATCTCTACTTTAAAAACTTTAAAACATATCATATCACTAGATGGATCACTCGAGTGTTGTGCTAGTGATCCACAAATAGCATCACTTTAGTGATCGTCAATGGATCACTTCGATATATAATTTAAGTGCTTTTTTACTGATCTTCAACTTAATATAGCACTCGAGTATTCTACTAGCGATCTCAAAAATTGGATCACTCGAGTGACTTTATACTTAGAAAAATTTTCACCTGAGATCACTTCTAGAATCACTGCAGTGTTGTGCTAGTGATGCCTTTGACTCATCACTCGAGTGATTTAGGGACATCACTCGAGTAATCACTAGAGTGATTTTTTTCAAAACTTGACAGAGAGCATCACTTGAGCAGGCCTTCTGTTAACATTTCATCACTCGAGTGCTCACTCAATGATGTCACCGTTAGCCTCAAAAAACTCTATTCTTGGTTATTTAAAACTCTTATTTAACAATAAAATCTTATGTAATGCCTATTCAAGCTTTGTTATCATCAAAACATGAGATCTAACAATCTCCCCTTGTTTGATGATGACAAAACCTGTTAATTTTTGAAAGAAGCGTTTTAAAATCAATTTTGCAATATCAATCTTAACAAGTCCAAATTTAAATTTAAAGACAATATGATCACATAAAATATAACATAATAAACAATTTCACATAGAAGGTTAATTAGAAATACTTTGTATTATTCAACTTACTTCATATCTCTCTAACACATAACATACAAGTTAATGAAAAAACATAGATGCATAGAAATAACAAGGATGCTCCCAAAAACCCCATATACCCATACTATATCATTCTAAACAGTGTGTGTTCTCATCAAAATCATCATCTAGTCCTTCTCCCCCTTTTTGGTATCATCAGAAAGGGAAGACTAAGCATGAGAGCTGGACCTAGTGCTGGGTGAAGATGGATTTACAAAGGTAATAGGAGTGACTAGGATAGGAGAGGGTGCATCATCATGTGTATCACCCTCTCGAGCAGCAAAGGTAGTGATTCAGATGGAATGGGCTTTGGAAGGTGAAAGGCAGGGACCTGTACTGGATCATGTGTGTAACCCCCGTACCATACATGGCATAGTTATGGTTCAATCACGTGTCATAATTTAAGTAAGAGACCGAGAACAATTTAAAAATTTTCAATACATTTCCCAAAACCTATACAATACGGTCTCTATTCACTTTTTGAATATATTTTGTCCGTGCAGTTCGGTTTCCATTCACAATTATCAGAGTGTAAACAAATTTCTTGACTAAATTTGGGTTTCATCCATTCACTAAAGGTTTACAAGGCATAATCGCCCATTTCATTTTCCTATATTGGAGATTACATACCACTATTCGAATTTACAATATATACAATATGTACAATAACCCCAAAATATGATAACCACTGTAACCCCCATCCGTAATTATATCCGAAATACATTACTAAAATGAATTAGAGACCAACGGATAAACAAAACTCATTTCATTCCCCATCCTAAAGATAGGGTTTTCACATATACGTTTCAAAATCTAATACAACTGGTCTCATATTCACATATCGAATATAATTACTTTGCATGGATAAATCACATTTATAACATATCAGAGTGCACAACATAATAATCCCGACAATCCCGGGTTCATACTTTTACTAAGGATTTACAGGGCACATTCGCCCATTACAAGTTCTCATACAAAGATTACACAATATCCTTTCAAACACATATCCAAATACACATTCCAACCTATACAACCATGTATAGATATCCCAACTACAATGATAACCAACTACCAAAATTACAACCCAAGGAAGTCCTCGCTGCCCTTGGTTGCTTGCTCCATCCTCGATCCACCTACCCTGTCTAAAATGTTGGTAGGGGAGGGTGAGATTCGAGATAATCTCAGTAGGAAAACAATACCAATATGCATGCAAGATAAATGTTTAATGCATGACATGCTTGCATTACATAACTCATGCTCACACAATGACAAATCTACAAGGCCATAGCATAAATTGAAACAGAGCTTTAATCATTCATATATGTTTCACATAATCAAGCAAAGCAATAACATGCATTAATACACTAAAACAAATATCAAATACATGTAGGAGAGGTAAGTTCCCTACACTTATTCGTTCCATGTGTGCTTCAGCACCGGCTACTCACGATCTAGGCAAACATTAAACCTTATAACCAAAATCAAGGACATAGGGTTATTCTCTATTCCAAATCCTTACTTTTATAACACTTAAAGTTGATTATCATCTATGATCTTTAGGTGGCTACTCAAAGCCTAAACACATGCCTAAAAAAGTTGGGAGGAACTTGACCAAAGATCATCTTTCAAAACCTCAAAACATTATATTTTAAAGGTTGGCCGGGGCTAGGCCCACCTCGGGCCGTGACCAACAGATGGTCAGAAACTCATGGGCCGCGATCAGTACTTCTGGGTTGCTGCTAGAGATAGGTCAGAAATATTTAGGCCACGGCCAGCCCCTCTTGGGCTCCGACTAGAAGCAAGTTAGAAGGTTTTGGGTCACAGCTAGCTCTAAAGGCCACGACCAACCACAAACCTATCCCCTGGCTCATTTTCCAATGACCATAACTTTGGCCACATAACTCAAAATGACCAAAACTTTATATCAATGGAAAGCTTGCAATGTGAAATACAAATTTGAAAAGTTTCATTTCAATTCAATATCATTTGCTATGTCAAAATACCATGAAACATTAGTCACTTGCACAGCATTTCAGACTTAGTTAAATTTCCAGATTTCACAGATTTTGCACTATGACTTCCAATGGTTCCATTTTCACATCAAACACCATTCCCACACAAATTCTCACAAGGAATCCATTGGAAACACCAAAACAACCAAATTCACATTACATTGACATGTTTTCCCCATAAACACAACATGTCACACAATGTCACATTTCAAACCTCAACATTGCAATTCTTTATATTCAATTTCAAAATCAATTCCAATGGCACCAAAACACAATATGACACCATTGTGACCACAATACACAAACCAATTCAATCATTTCGAAATTACACAAAATTAGGGAAAAATTCTACAATCCATAAACCAATTCAATCAAATACTCACCTCTTCCTCTTCCTCTTCTCCAAACTTGCTTCTTGATTCCTCCATTTTCCAATTTTCCCTAAGCTCTCAAACACCTTCTTTCACAAATCTAAAACCATAGCAATGAAGCTCTCATCACTATGAACAACATTAAAGAAGGATATTTGGGCATTAGAGGACAACAAACCACCCAAAATCTCACCTTTCCATTTCTCTTTCCTCCTTCAAGCTTTCAAGTCCATGGAGATGAGAAGAGAGAGAGATGGATCAGATTTTTGGCTCTAAGGAGGCTCTTGGCTAACCTAAAAGGGAAGAGAGGAGAGAGGGAAGAGTTGAAACATTGACCAAGATCCTAGGGCTCACATTGTGCCAAGTGTCACACTTATGCTCCATCTTCCATGAGCTCACACAGCCACACACACACATGATTCCAAATTTTAATCTCCTACACAAATCAATCTTAACCATGGATCTCTAAGTTATCAATGAGTTCCCTCTTCGGTAACTGACTAATTGGTCGGTAACTTTACCATTTTGCCCCTGATTATGACAATTCCTCTTGAATCACCACCAAACACATTTTATATCACATTTCCTTATGCCATGCTCCCTACCCTTCCCTTATGATGCATTTTAAGCTTTGACACACAATTATGCTTGAATGCAAGGCTTGGGCACCGGCTACAACACATTCGAATCACAACGTATATCGTATTCTCCAAAATTCACCATTTTACTTTCTTTAATACCCCAAAGATATAAGAATCATTAGGGAATAAATTTGGGCTTTTGCTAAACCTAGGCTTAGCAGTCTACTTATTTCAGGCTTATTTTCTAGCCTCAAATCTCAAAATTCAGGGTGTTACAACCACAACAAAACCAAAATTCCTAGTTGGGAGCAATAGCCACTCTTCGTCACTTGTTTCTCTTTTAACCCGCTTGCCTTAGCTGTAGGTTAGTTAATGAAAAGAGTGAGATTCGAATGAACCTCAGTAGTAACAATTCACTTATATAATATATAACAACATAGCATGTAAGCGAATTACAATACAACATCCACAATAGCATTCAATTATGACTAATATCACAAACGTGACAAGCATGACAATCATCATAGCATTTGGTACAACATTCACAATAGCATTCAATCATGACAATAATCACCTACGTGGTATGTATGACAATCATAACAATTGTCACATACATCACCATGCATGGCATTAGTGAAGTTCACAACAATTCGTGACAGTCATTACATACACTTCCGTGACATTAGTCACATTCAAAGTTGTGACATTTGTCATGACTCAATCGTTACATTTAATGATATGCATAAACATACAATGCATTATACTTGATATAAGAGAAAGAGTCACTACCTTGTTCTTTTCTCTCGTGCTTTGGCACCAGTTTACCATGTGGAGGGCAAATGTCAAATCCTATATACCATAAGCAAGGATGACGAGTTATTGCATATTTCAACTTCTTAAATGACTCCAAGACACTTAGGTTTGGTTATCATTTGGGACCTTTAGGTGACTATGAGAAGCTCAAACAAAAGCATAAAGGGTTGGGAAGAACTAGAACAAAAACCACCTTTCAAAAATGCAAAATGCTGATTTTTAGGGGTTGACCGTAGCCAAGGAATTCTCTAGCTGTGGCCAAAAATAGGTTAGAAACTTTTAGACTGTGGCCAAGAATCCTCTATCCGCAGCCAAGAAACAGAAAATTCTGTTTCTTGGCTGAACTTCAAAAAATCATAACTAATTCTAGAAAAATCAAAATGGAATGATTTCAAAGCCTATGGAAAGCTATTTAAGTCCTATATAGAGTAAAAATATGAACCACTACTAGCCACCACCACAAAAATATAGAATTCAACAAACCTCCTTGCTGTTCCAGAATTGATCCCAGTTTCAACCTCAAACTTTGGAAATTCATAACTCTCAACATACACATCAAAATGACTGCAATAATATATCAATTTAAAGCTTGGCAGGTCTACTATTAGACTAGAAAGTTTTAGAATTTTTTGACACCATTTACTCATTCAAAACTGCCATGTAAACCAACTGCTCTGCACAGAGTTTTCATTTGACAGAATTTCCAATTTTTCAACATTTATTTCCAATGGTCCAATTTTCACAATTAACATTATTCCCACATAATTTTTCACAAGGAATCCAATGAAAATGCTAAAACAACTAAATTCTCACTTCATCTATATGTTCTGTTTTGGGGCTACCATTAACACAAAACCCTAAAACTCCAAACTTCACATTCAAGGTTCAATTCAATTCTATTTATCCACAACTCAACACAAGGCACCATTTTAACCATCAAAACATCACAAACTCTCAAAACCCCAATTCACAAGAAAATGAGAAAAAATTCTAGAAATTAAAGTCTCAATCAATGACCACAATTTACATGCCAAAAGGTTGTTTTTACTCACCTTTATCACTTTCTCTAGCTTGTTCCTTGCTTCATCAAACTCTAGTTTTTCTTGAGTTCACAGACACCACCACTTGAAAATCTAAAACCATACAATTGAAGCTCCTAACAAAAGGAACAATATCAAAGAAGAGCTACAAAAGTCATCTTCAAGGTCAAATCTTAAAGAGAAGGATTGGATTTACCTTGGTTTTCTTTCTCTTTCTTCTTCCTTGTGACAGCCGAAATAGAGAGAGCAAGAGAGAGAGGATAAGATGATGAAATGATCAAATTTCCATCCTTCCCATGCCTTTGATTGGAAATACAAGGAGAGAGGGAAGACATAGATTAAAAAAATGTTCATTTGACTTTTTGACTCCACCAAAATTGTGTTAAGTGTCAATTTTCTTTAGTTCCTCTTAAAGCATGTAACCATATGGTTACACTAACTAATTTCATTAGCCATTTAGTTACGCCTCATTTCTTTTAGCTAGTAGTCAATTTCTTTTTTAGATGCTGACTAATTGGCCAGTAAATTTTATTCTTCCTATTTTGCCCCTGACTATGGCAAATTCACTTGCATTACCACTTGACATATGATTTAATTACTTTTTCCCCTTTCATGCGCCATTCCCCTTCTATTTTAGTCCAATAATAACTTTTCCATATTATTAAACTAAAATACAGGGTTTGGGTATTTTCTACTGCTAATTTGGTTATAACACATACTCTATTTCCTAAAAGCATTCAGCAAACATTCTTTACAGACTCATATAAAGTCATTAGCCCTTAAACAAAATTTGGGGTATTACACTGTGGGTCAGGACATATAGGTGAATGTACTGACATGGTGGTGGTGAAGGTTGGACAGTGGGTGGCTCAGTAACCACTAACTCCTCTGTGCTATCTGAATGGTGAGACTGATGAGATGGAGACTGAGGGAAAGGCTCTGTAGGTATAAGTGAGACTGTTGAGGCTGCTGGTATTGGATCTATACTAGTTTGGAATGTAGCAGGTTCATCCATAGTAATGTGAACCTGTTTAGAAGAAGTAGGGTCAGCCATAGTAAACAAGATGTTGCTTGGTGAAGACTTAGGAATCACAGGAAAAGGGTCAGAGGCTAGCGCAGAGGCTGGGATAGATACAACAAGAGTGGAGGAGCTCGGAGCCAAGGCATCAATCTTCTCATAAAGAAACCTGAGAAGATTGGTAATCTCAATCAATGTGTTAGTTTGGGCCTCTTACTATGCCAAAACTTCCTAGTTATGCTTGTTCATGAACTCACACGTCTGTCCCATCCTATCATTCATGTGAGTCACAAGCTCTGCATTTGCATTGGCTATATTAATATGAAAGCCCTGAAGTACTTCCTTCAAAAGTCTAAATTATAGAGCCAAAGAAGGAAGGAGCTATGGATGTGGCAGGGGCAGAAGATTATGTATCATCCATCCTAAAGGTCTCAGGCTTAGATGCCTTCTTCTTTTTGGGAGTTGTAACCAATGGATGTCACAATGATAACTTAATGCCCATCTTCCCTATTTGGTTCCTTCCTACTAGCAACAACCTCATAACTAGTTCATTAGGCTCCAAATTCCATATCTTGTTAGCCCTAGTAAAGAGGGAGATCAACTATGGATAAGACATCAGTTTAGTACGGGTACCAGAGAACCTATATCTCTTAATTTCTAAGAAGATCAACTCTCCTATATTCCTCTTCTCTCTGCTCAGTATGGAAGCCATGAGTCCATAGTCCCTATTGATAAAGTGAGTGAAGTTGTTGGACTTGTTGACTGTAGCTCTGGAGTAAATATACCATAGGGCTCTTTGTAGATCACACATATCCCAAGGGTTAGAGGTCAAAGGCCCTACTCTTTTATCAGGCCTCAGGATGCTGAAAATTTAGTGTGGAGTAAGCTTAGCAAGGGCATCTTTTGGTGGCTTTGTAATTACTAGGTAATTTTTAATTCTAAAGGCAGATATAAGGAACTTTTTTCCTCTTACCTTGGTCTCTAGCTTATCCTCTATAACTAACCACCCTCTAAGCAATCCTCCCTAGATTCTAGGTTGCTATAGAAGTGCCTAAGTACCTTGGCATAGTATGGTAGATGCATATACAACCAAGGCATGTAATGCTCTAGATATTCACTCTGATCAAACTTAATGACCATGAACTGAACCTTAAGATCTAAATAGAACATCTTATATATCTTTCTCTGGGAAAAATACTCAATGAATTTCTCTGAGTCTTCTAGTTTGTCTGAGTTGAATCCCTTTAGAGGTATTGTAATGTCCTCTTCCTACTCACTCTCTTCCTCTTCATTTTCTCCTTCCTCAGATTCCTCTAGTAGTAGCTTAGTAGCCTTGGAAGAAGATCCTTGTTGTGTTTTTGTTGCTCCTTTTGACTTTATTGCTTATTCAAGCATTGTAGCCATAACCTTGTTAACCTGAGCACTGTATTTAGCTTCATGTCTATCCTTTTTAGTCCAATAAGGGGTATCTGTAACTGTAATGCCCTAATTTGGAATTAAGGGCTAATGATTTCAAAAATAGATGTAATTATTGTTAGTAAACACGTTTGAAGAATACGATGTAAATTACGATCTGAATGTGTTCTGATCAGTGCCTAGATCCTGCATTAAAGTTTAATTGAGTGGTAAAGCTTAAAATAAACCCTAATGGTAGGGGAGGGCAAATGAATGGTGATATGAATGACATAAATGTGTTTAGTAGTGATTCAATTGGAATTGCCATAATCAGGGGCAAAATGGGTAAAAAACCGATTGGTCAGTTACCGACGAGGAAGCTCATTGGTAATTTAAAGATCAATGGTTGAGATTCATTGAGCAAGAGAGTGGAATTACATGTATGTGAGTTTATGTGTACCATGGAAGGAGAGACAAGATTTGCCAAGTGTCAAGGTGTGAGCCATGGATGTGGTCAAAGTGTCAAATTTCATTTCCTCTCTTCTTTCTCCCTCCAACTAAGTCGGCTAGAAGCATGGACCAAGGGAAAAATCTGTGTTATCATCATCATCACCTTCTCTCTCATAAACCTCCATTTTCATATGAGCTTAAGAGGAAAGAGAAACAAAGAAAAGACTAAGGTTAGTGCCCTACATGTCTTCTAATGCTCAAACACTCTTCATTAATATTGATCATGGTGATGAGAGCTTGATTGCTATGGTTGTAGATTTTTGAAAAGTGGTGTTTAAGTGCTTGAAGAAATTTGAAAGTTGAAAAATCAAGAAACCAACCTTGGGAAGAGGAAGAGGTGAGTATTTGAAGCATTTTGATATGTTTATTATAATTATTGGTTAAGTTTTAAGATTTGTGGATGTTGCCCTAAATTTGGTATAATTTTGGAATGCATGAATTGGTAGTGTATGGTGGTGAAATTAGTGTTAGGTTATGTCATGGGTTCAATAGACGTTATTTGGAACCTTAGAAAGGAAATTGGTGTCATTGGTTGATGTATGGGATGTAGTGTCCAAAGCAAGAACTTGTTGTTAGAATGAGAATTTAGTTGTTTTGGTGTTTTCAATGTGTTCCTTATGAAAATTTGGTGGGGATAGAGCTGTTTGTGGATTCTAGGAACTATTGGATACTTTGGTAGAAGTTTGGAAAAATTTTGTCAGTTGCTGCGTTTTGATTCTTGATAAGCCTTACTCGAGTGCACAGGGGTGTCACTCGAGTACAGCATCGTATTTTCCCTTTTCCTTCAGCTGTTGGTCGCACTTCTATGCCAGAATGCAAGAGTGCACGTTCTTACTTGTGAGTGATATGGGTCATTACTCGAGTAAACCTTGTCTCACTCGAGTGCAAGAGTATTTTGCACTATGAGGCCGCGTCTCGGGTTGTCACTCATAGGCTATTTTTCAAGAGTGTGTCTTAACACCCATAGGTGTTGTGACATCACTCGAGTGTCAGAGCTAGTGCTCGAGTATACTTCTTATTTTAGGGTTTTTGTTGCTCTCGGGTAGTCACTTCTTGTGCCTCACTATGTAGGACTTGAGTGAGTTTGAATTTATCACTCGAGTGTGGGGTTCAGGACACGAGTGCTGTAATCACTTTCTGTCTCTGTGGTTGCTCTCGGGCAAGCACTCACACAAGTGACCTTCCATGCTCAAGTGCAAATCTTGTTATCACTCTAGTGAGGCCTTCTTCACTCGAGTGAATGAGTTAAAAATCAATGTTATACTTCCAAAAAAGGGGTGTTTGGTGTAGCTCTTCCCAACCCTTTAGGCATGTGTCTAGGCTTCTAGTAGACACCTAAAGAGTTCAAATGATAACCAACCTTAAGTGTTATGAAGATAAGAATTTGGAATAGAGAATAACCTATCATCCTTGATTTTGGTTATAGGGTTTAATATTTGCCCTGCTCGTGAGCCATCTGTGCTGGAGCACACTTGGAAAGAACAAGGTAGTGACTCTTTCCCTTATACTATATGTGATACATGGTATGTTTGATTGATCATTGTTTGTGGGTCTATCACCTGTGACCCATCAGTGTTGATGGTGGGAGGACCGTGCCTTCAGGGTGGTGGAATACAAGGGATGAGACTATGTGAAAGCCGAAAGGCTATATGTGAAAGCCGAAAAGCTATTTGTGAAACCTTCACCCGTGGCCCATCGGTGTTATCAGTGGGAGAACCATACCTTCGGGGCTGTGGAATATAGGGGATGAGACTATGTTATTATGTGCATATGTGGCAGCTTGTGTGCTGTGTTTTATGCTGTGATACTGCTTGATGATATCATTGCATGCTTTGTGATTATGTATGGTATGAGTGATTTGTTACTACTGGGATTCTTTTGAATCTTATTCTTTCCATTGACTAATATTCAGACAAGGCAAGTGGCTCCAAGGGGAAGAAGACGACCAATGGCGGATATGACTCTTTAAGGAGATTTATATTTTGGTTGTTGGTTATCAGTTTTGGTATTGGGATTATTGTACATATTTGGGATGTAAACATTGAAATGATTTTGTGTAATCTCCTAAGTAGGAAATTGTAAAGCCTTAGTATTTACATGAAACCCGGGGGTTGCCAGGATTTTTGTTGTAAATTGGTATATTAATGTGATTTAGCTATGTAGGGTAATTATATTCGAATTGTGAAATTTAAGACCAAGGTAGGGCAGAAATTTTGAAAGAATTTGTGAAAACCCTATCGGAAGGAAGGGATTGGAAATGAATTTTAATTATCCATTGGTCTTTAATCCATTTTAACTCCGTATTTTTGAATCATAATTATTGTTTATAAGGCAGGGGGTTATAGTAACCCCTACCTTGAAAGCTGTTAATTTGGTTTGAAAATATGTTATTATGTCAAATTAGAGACCAATAGATAATTCAAAACTTATCAAATGTCCTAACCCCAAGACAGGGTTCGATCCTATGATAAAGTGGGTTTTCAAAAACTTTTTTCAAAACTAGTTCAATACGGTCTCACATTCAACCTTCAAATATATTTGGCCTATGCAGTTTTGTTCCATTCATAAATACCAGAGTATATAGAAAAATTCCCGATGACTCTTGGATTTCATCTATTTACCACAAGGGTTTACAGGGCATATTCTCTTCTTTCAGTTTCCCATATCGGGGATTACATCACACTATCCAAATTTATAACATTTATAATATGTACAATAATCCCAAAACATATGATAACCAACTAACAAAACTAAAACTCCTAGTTGGGAGCACTAGCCGCCCTTGGTCGCTTGTTTCTCCTTCGACCCACTTGCCCTGGCTGTAGTCAATACAAAGAGAGAGATTCGAAGGAAACTTAGTAGTAACAATTCACTCATATAATATATAATAATATAGCATGTAAGCAAATCACAAAGCAGCAACAGCAGCAACAATCATAATGATGCGTGACTTTCATCACAAACAACAGCTCTCACGGCTGTATCCACATGATGCATGACTTACATCACAAACAACAGCTCTCACAGCTGTATTCACATGATGCATGACTTGCGTCACAAAATGACAGCTCTCACAGCTGCTACATAAAGCTTTTATAGCATACATCGTTGTATTTGCAATCAACACAATTCAATGTAAGACATACATACAATGAATTATATATAATATAAGAGAAGAAAGTCACTACCTTGTTCTTTCTGGTCTTGTTCTTGCACAGATTTCTTGCTCTCAGGGCAGATATCGAATTCTATAATTAAAATTACGGACGACAGGTTATTACTTATTCCAACTCTTCTTTAATTCAAACACTCAAGTTGGTTATCATTAAGGACATTTACTCAAGTTAACTAAGGAGTTAAAAGGGTCAAGAATCTAAAAGACCAATTTTTAACCTTAGAGTTCAACAATATGACATTATCCCATTACATCTTCAATTTTCGCACAAGTTACCAAATCTGCCAGAATTTTTCAACAACTTTGGAAAATCATATCTTTATGTACAAAAATTGAATTGAGGTGATTCCAAAGGCTATGTGACCCTTATTTAGTATATTTTCAAGGAAAAATACCACCCATAGCCAGTTGGATACACCGCATTACCAGATTTGTCATTTATTGCATACTGCCAGAATTCAACCCAGTTTTCATGACCTAATTTCAACAATTCATAACTCCTAGTGTACAATTTGAAATGATGCAAATGACATATCAAATCAAATCTTGATATGTCTACTTTTATTTTGGAAAGTTTCAGATTTTTTTTACATAATTGGTTTATCCAAAAACACCACACATTCAGAGTACCTTGCTGGAATCCTATTCGGGCAGAAAATCCAATTTTGAGTTGAGTTTCAATGACTCAAAATTCAAAACCCAGGGCTATACCCACACAATTTTTTGTGTAGAAAACAATGGTAACATCAAAATGAACAAATTCCCATTGCTTCATGATGCCTTGTTCAGGTCATAATTTTAGGGTTTTCTCTAAAACAAGCAACTATTCACAACTTAATCATCAAACTTAGTTCATTTGCTCCCAAATCAACATATAATCACATGTATGGGATGAAAGCATCATGGACCCAAATAAACCATAAAATTATGAATTTAGGGCTGCCAAATAACCCACCTAAAACTCAACCAAATCAAGCAACACATGTAAAAGTGATGCTCATACTCACCTCTTGCTCTTCCTTAAGCTCTTCTCTTGGTTCTCCAACTTTTGGTCCTGCTAGGAATCTCAAAACACCTCCCCTTAAAATTCTAAAACTATAAAAATGAAGCTAAGAAAGAGAGGAGCAAGTTTTATGAAGGGTATATTAGCTAGAAAGGTCATTTTCCAAGTGAAAATTCAAGAAGATCTCACCTTCAAGTTGTTCTTCAACTTTCATCTTTCTCTTTCCTCTTTCATTTTTCTCTTTCTTTTCCACGGTTTTGCAGATGAATGAGGGAGTATAATATGTGTTTAAATGATTCACTTAAGCCCCCAAAATTACTTGGACGAAATTTGTAGAGAAAAAGGAGAAAAGACCATGTGTCAATCTGTCGTGGCATCTTGAAAAAAGGTGGACTAGTTAATTAACTATGGTGGTTTGGGATCATTGGGTTGAGTTTTCTCTTTCCTCATTCCTCTTATGATTGACCGAAATGATTAATTGAAAAGGAAGAGGATTTTTGACCAATTCACTCTTGGATTATGACTTTTTTTATCAACTTTAGTATGGAAAAAAAACTTGAGACTTGCTGACTTGTTCTTCTTGCTCTCTTTCCTTTCTTATTTTTTTTGACTTGTTAATGGATATGATTTAATTGCATATGCTCTTCCTTCCCTTTTTGAAGTCTTGACCAAAATACCTCTCCTAAATAGGAAAAAGAACATTGATCAATTCTCTCTTCTTGCTTTATTTATTCCTAGCCACAATTGTTGACTTTTCAAATGGAAAAGTGAAGAAGTATATCATTTAAATTCTCTTTCCCTCTTTCTATGGTCTTGAACATTTTTTATCAAGGGAAAATGAAGGGAAATTACTTCTAGCTAATCGAATCTAAAGTCATGTAAAATTTCTAAGGCAATTCTATCATTAATCCTACTATCTATTTTGTACATTTAGCCCTTGGATGTATTTTAGGATATTACAATATCCGAGTCTGGGTCCGAAGGTGGAGGATTAGAAGGAGCTTTGGATTTGCCTTTTCCCACTAACGTTGAAGCTTTTGTTTTTGATCTAGTAGCCATTGGTTCTTGAATGACTACTCCTTTAGCCTTAGGTTGTGGTTCTAGTGGAGAATTTAGAGACTTGGACTTCAGAGTTGTGAATTTCTTCTACTTTTTTGTTGGAGGAGGTGGAGGAGACCTAGAAGATTGGCCTCTAGTAGTCTTAGTTCTGGCCATTTTGAAATGAGAGATTAAAATCCTTCAATTTCTCCCTGTGGAATCGCGGTAATAGAGAGATAGGGCACTAGATTCAGAGAGATTAGAGAGGTTTTTAAGTGTGAAAATTGAAGGGTTTTGTTTAGATTTGAGTGGGTAAGAGTATATAAGAAGTTTTTGGTTGAGCACTGGGAGAGTCACTGGAAGTGATTTGGTGAAAATGACTTTGTTCTTAATGATTAGCTCAATTTTTCGACATCACTCGAGTGATCTTGAGTCATCACTTGAGTGATCATACTTAAAGAAAGTTTTAGATGAGAGATTATGCAATACTTGACCCAAGTAATCTTGTAATTACTCATAAATGGATCCTTAGTAAATAAAAAGACTGATTACAACCCTTGATTTTCTTGATGAAACAATATTTTGACTGAATTCTTTCCTTCTTTGTTGATCACTCGAGTGATACTGGTTTCTCACTTGAGTGATCACTCAAGTGACTAGTCCCTTTAGTTCTACCTTTTCATTTTAACCATTACGCAGTTTTAGTTATGAGTCATTCCAACTTCTAGGGCTTTTCTTCCCATTACTCGAGTAGTCACTCGAGTGATGTTCTTCATCACTGGTTGACATCACTTGAGTGATGTCATAGTAATCATCTCCTCTATTCATCTCTATTTATCTTAGTATGGAATATGGATTTTGACACAATCCTGCAAAACAAACTTCTAGATACTCCAAGCCTAAGTTAGTTAAATTATCATCAAAACATAATTAAATTGCTTTTATAAACATAAAAAATACTTATAATTTACCATTCCCAATTCTCTTCTTATAAATAAAAATTGATCTTTTACCAGAGGTTTTGTGAAAATATAAGCTATCTAAAGATAAGTAGGAGTGAATACCACTTTGACATCTTTCTTTTGGACATGGTCTCTAATAAAGTGATGTCTGACATCAATATGCTTGGTTCTAGAGTGTTGAATAGGATTGTTTGCAAAGCTTATCATTTTGGTGTTGTCGTAGTAGATAGATATCTCTCTTAAGTAAATGCCAAGATCTTGAAGTTGTTGCTTTAACCAGAGCACTTAAGCACAACAACTTGAAGCAGCAACATACTCAGCTTTCGTTGATGATAGAGATATTGTGTTCTGTTTCTTGCTGAACCAAGATATCAATGAACCTCCAAGAAACTGACATTGCCCACCAGTGCTCTTTCTGTCTATTTTGTAATCACCATGGTCAGAATCTGAATATACAACAAGGTACTCATTTTCTCCCTTAGAATACCAGATATCTAACTTAGATGTTTCAGCAAGATATCCAAAGATTCTTTTAATTGTCTCAACATGTGATTCCTTTGGAGATGACTGATATTTTACACACATTCCAACACTAAATTGGATATCAAGTCTACTTGCCATGAGATAGAGTAATGAACCAATCATTCCTCTATATTTATTGATATTATAATTTGCTCCTTTTTATCGGTATCAAGTAGTGTGGTTGTGCTCATGGGGGTGTTTGCTCCATTTGCCTGATCCATTTCATACTTCTTCAATAGCTCGTTTAGATATTTTGTTTGAGATATAAAGATCTTGCTCTTCCTTTGTTTGATTTGCAAACCGAGGTAGAAGGTTAATTCTCCTATCATTGACATCTTAAACTCACTCTGTATTGTCTCAGAGAGTTCCTTGCATAAAAGATCATTAGTAGCATAAAAAATGATATCATCTACATATATTTGAACTATTAAAATGTCATTTCGTTTTTGTTTTATAAGTAATGTTGCATCAACTTTTCCCCTGGCAAAACCTTGATCAATGAGGAATTTGCTAAGTCTTTTGAACCGGGCCGTTGGAGCTTGCTTTAGACCATAAAGAGCTTTCTTTAGTTTGAAAACATGATCAGGTTTAGTCACATCCTCTAAACATAGAGGTTGTTCTATGTATACTTCTTCCATAATATATCCATTTAAAAATGCACTTTTCACATCCATTTGATAGAGTTTGAATCCCTTGTTGTATGCAATGGCTAAGAGTACTCATATGGCTTCCAATCTTGCTACTGGAGTATATGTTTCCTCATAATCAATACCTTCTTTTTTATTATAGCCTTTGGCACCAATCTTACCTTGTTTCTAACAAATATTGCAGATTCATCAAGTTTGTTTTTGAATACCCATTTAGTGCCAATGACCAGGTGATCTTTAGGCATGAGTACCAAATCCCAAACTTGATTTCTTTTAAATTGATTGAGTTCTTCTTGCATTGCTATCACCCAATCATTGTCTAACAGGGCTTCATCAATATTTGAAGGTTCAAGTTCATAAATAAATGTAGAGAAACTAACTTCATTTAAAGTTTTGTTTTTAGTTTTTACACCTCCACTTACTTCTCCTATGACTTGGTCTAGGAGATAACTCTTGTTATACTTCTAGGCTCTAGGTTGACTCTGTACAGAAGGTACATTTTCATTTTTAGCTTTATCTACCTCAGGAATAGAAGAGTTAGGGGTGGATTGGCTATTTTCTTGAGAGATGATTATTTCCTGATCATTGTCAAGGGCTTTGTCAATGGATTCATTTTCATCAAATACAACATGGATTGATTCTTCAACAATGCATGTTCTTCTATTAAAAATTCCATGAGCTTTGCTTCTATTAGAGTAACCTAAAAATATTCCTTCATTAGCTTTAGGATTGAAGTTTCCTAGGTTATTTTTACCACTATTGTGAATGAAACACTTACAACCGAAGATGTGTAAATGGGTAATGTTTGGCTTCCTTCCTTTGTATAGCTTATACAGAGTCTTTCCAAGCTTTGATATGATGTAAGCTCTGTTTGAAATATAACATGCAATTCGTATAGCATCAGCCCAAAACACTTGTGACACGTTCTTTTCATTCAGCATAGCTCTAGCCATCTTTGTAAAAACTCTGTTCTTTCTCTCTACAACTCCATTTTACTATGGAGTTCTTGGAGTGGAGAAGTTGTGATCAATCCCATTATTGTGGCTTAATTCTTCAAAGGCCTGATTCTCAAATTCACTCCATGATCTATGCTTATACCTGTAATAGACATACTGATAACTCCATATTTTATACATTTAAAGAATATTTTGAAGCTAATTGGAGAGTTATCTATGCAATTTTAGAAAATCCAATGAGATTTTATTATGAAAAGATCAAATCAAAGTGCAGAATTATTTATGGGATTTAGATTGTAAATATTCTGGATAAAATAATTAATTTTAATAAGATAAAGTATCTATAAAAAAAGAATTTAGTTGTTTTATTTTATCTTATTTTATTTTATGTGTTCTCATTTTGAATTTATTTAATGAGACCATTAGGAGTATGTACATTTGGGCTTGGACTTCTAATTCTAACTTAACATATGAAGAAGAGGACCAATGTGAAAGTGGGCCAAGGACCTATATGGACTAGAGAAGGAGAACCTAAAAGAAAGGAGGAAAAAGAAGACCTAAAAAAGAGAGGAAGAGAGAGGAGGCGCTGGAAGAAGAGGGAAGCACAGCCGCAATATTTGACGGGGGCATATTTTCATTATCTTTGAGAGCTGCATAGAAAAAGGAGAAGGATAGCAGCAGCCGCAATTGTTGACAGCAAAGCTTCATATCTTGACTTGAGGAGCAGAAAAAAAAAGAGATAGCTAGCTCGGAGCATGGTCTCTTACCATCTTCAACTATCAAAACCAGCGAGCTTCCTCCTTGACTAGAGACGAGCCGCACAGCAAAAGGAAGGCACCGTTTTCTGGACTTATTCTCGTCAATATCGCAGAGAAGATGACAGTGTTTTTTGGTTAAATTGGAGGAAGAGGAAACCTAAGCCGGAGGAAGTCACGGACGAGCAAAGAGCAGCAGACATCCGGAGGGAACGAGGCAGTATTTCTCTATTATTGCTCTATAATTTAATGGCTTTTGGACTGATTTGTTGCTGTGATGTATTTAATTAAAGCCATATATGGCTAGTTGTTTTTGAACCTAGAGTAGTTATAAACTAATTTAAGGATTTGAGCATGTATGAACCATTTAATTGTGTTTAGTGTTAATTTTTGTTTACTTAATCTTGTATTAATTTATCTACTTTGTGCTTGATCACCACTTAGTATGAATTTGGGGAGTTTAGATTATCCTTGGGAGAGGGATCTTAATTGGACCATAGGATTAAGTAATGTGGGATTAGAATTTATTCTAATTTGCCAATAGGATAGGAATATACTTATTGGACCCATATAATCATATTAGAGTGAATTTGGACATTTATTGCCTCTTGAGTAAATTAGTTAGGAATAACAATTTTAACTTGAGAGAGGAGTATAAGTGATTGGAAGATACTTATATTCATTTAAACTCTAGATTAACAATTTAACACTAAGTACTTTTAATTGGGTAAATGCATGCTCTAAAACTTAAAGAAGGGATTAGTCACTCTAGGTTATTTTCATTAATTGAAGTCTTTAAATCATTATATTTGTTTCTTTTGCATTTGTTTAAATTGTCTTTCAATCTCTGCCTTTGATTTGCTCAACTTAAATGAAAATGAGAATTTTAATGCCTAATTATCTATTACCTTGGATCTTTGTGGGATGACCTTAATTTGCTATTATACTATTCTACGACCCGTACACTTGTGGTGCATATTTAAAATTTAGCAGCATCAAGTTTTTGCACTTTCCTAGAAAATACAATAAATTCACTGAATGTTTTATCCTTTGAAGACAAGAAAATAGTCCATGTAAATCTAGAGAAATGATCAACAATGACCAATGAGTATAAACTAGCACCAAAACTTTTAACTATTGCTAGTCTAACTAAGTCCATATGGAGTAGTTGAAATGGTTTGGTTGTTGTGATTTCCTTTTTCGATTTCAAAGATGATTTTGTTTATTTACCCTTTTGACTTACATCACAGACTAAATCATTTTTTAAGTTTAATTTTGGTAATCTAATTACTAAGTCATCTTCAAGTAGTTTGCCTAGTTGGGTCATATTGACATGAGCCAGTCTTTTCTACCATAGCTAACTTTCATTGACATTACTTAGAAAATAGTTTTCAGAGACGTTATTACTTATATCAAGAGTATAGGAATTACCTTCTCTTGTTGCTTTGATTTTTACCTTGAGATTCTTCTTCTCTATTTGTAAATCCTTCTTGCTTACAATTAGTTCTTCTGAGTCAAATATTACCCAATTGTCTTTTATTTTTGCTTTGACACACACTTAGCATATTATGGCACAACCTTCCACATAATATACATCTTTTACTTGAATTCCCATATTGCCTCCAACTTCTCCTATTCCTGCTATCTTGCCGGACTAGTTTCCTTCAAATTTTACTTTTCTGCCTTCTTTGGGCTCTAACATTGAAAAAATTTCTCGGTCACCAGTCATATGATGGGATCATCCACTATTTATGTACCATTTGTTGGTTTTGGTTGCTCCAAGACTTACCTGCAATCAAAGATAGTTAAGTTTTAAGTACCCATATCTTTTTTGGTCCCTTTGGGTTAGTATGGATCACTTTATGAATATGTGATCCTTTAAGTACCCATTTGTAGGTTCCTATTCTACCTTTCTTTTTATCAAAACATGATGAAGTATAATGTTCCTTTCTATTGCAGAAATTACAATGTGCAAAAGGATTTGATACATGTACATAATGTTGAAAATAATTTAAATATGTTTTGCCTCCTGTTTTCTTCCTTTCTTTTTGTCTGATTTAGGATCATATCCAATACCAGACCGATCATTTACAAAATGTTGGGCTTTCAAAATGATATTTAGCATCTCACTGCCTTTTGTGAATTTTTTGAGTGTTTTAGTGAGATAGGCATTTTTATTTTGCAAAGGAGAACAATTTTCACAATCATTTTCAGAAACAGAAAGTTCCTCAAGTTTTTCTTCAATAACTTTATTATTCTTTTTGTAAGAAACCAATTCTTTAACTATTTTGATAAATTTAGAATGTAAAAGCATTATATTCAGAATGTAATTCAGGGTAAGTAGGGTCAGAGTCAATTACCTCTTCCTCTTTTGACCCTTCTTAAGCAACTAGACAGATATTGGCTACTTCTTCATCAAAGGAACTATCTCCCCATAGTACAATACAAATGCCTTCTTTTTGTTGAAGAACTTGCTATTTCTCTTTTCTTTGTTCTTCTAAAGCTCTGGACATTCGACTTGATATGTTCTAGCTTTCTGCATTCATAATTGATGATATATTCCTTGGCCTCCTTTCTATTGTTAGTTCCCCCTTTTTGAAAGTTTCTGAATCCTTGACCTTTATTATAGAACTTCTTGAATCTTTTTACTATTAGCTCCATTTAATCATTGTCAAACTCTTTCTCATCCTCTTAAGCCTTTTCTTCCTTTATCATGTTCAGTGCTAGGCTTTTCTTTTTCTTATCATCGACCTCTTCTAGTTCATGTTTAAACTTTAGTTTGCTCTCATATTTGGAAAGACTTCTAAATAGAGAAGCCACTAATCGCATTGATTCACCTTTGGCTTCCTCTATTGCCATGACTTTGGCCTCCTACTCTTTAGAGAGAATGTTTAGAATCTTCCTCACTTGGGTATTCTAATCATAAAACTTCCCGAGTGTACCAAGTTGATTTACCATATGTGTATATTTGAGTTCAAACTCAGCTATTGATTCTCCTGACTACATTCAGAGTAGATCAAATTCTGTAACGACTGTTGATCCATTTTCTTTTATACCTGTTGTTCCTTCATGAGCTATTTCCAAGGCTTGCCATATTTCCTTTGTTGTTGGAAGTGTGCAAATCCTGAAATACTCCTTTTAACTTAAGGCACTTTGGATTATCAGGATTGCTTTGCTGTTAAGAGTTATGAGCTTTTTGTCATTGTCATTGAATTTTACTGGTGACTTAGGAACTGGTTGTCCTTCTACAATGTTTATAGGTACGTAATTCCCATTTTGAATAACCTCCCAGAGTCCGTATTTGTAGCCATTATGAATACTCTGAACTTCACTTTCCAAAAAGAGAAGTGTTCTCCATTAAAGCCTGGAGGTCTAGTAATTGAAGCTCTGTCAGGAAGTATTTCTTTACCCATGATTGCCATTGGATCCTTCTTAGGTTGTTATACATGAATAAGAAGACCTATGCTCTAATACCAAATGTTAGTACAAGCGTTTCACCCAAGAGGGGGTGAATTGAAGGAATATAAAAAATTTAACTAATAATAACAATTAATAGAAATTAAATTGGAGTTGAGAGTTGGAAAAATATCACCAAAGGGTACACCAGAGATTTATACTGGTTCGGTTAAAAAATTTTTGTCCTACATCCAGTCCTCAAATTCCCTATAAGATTTTCACTATTGCTTCCAATATTTAGTGGGTTATTGGCACCTTAGTACACTGTAAGTTCCTTCACCAAACACCTCGCTCTCCCTTACACAATGTAAACTAATACTTGACTTAAGGTCCCACAACCTTAAGTAAACTCAATAAAGTGTATTGAGTTTTTGATGAATTTCTCTCTCAAAGAGTAAATGTATAATCACCGAAGAACAAAGTACAAAGAGAATAATAAAGAATTGAAAACAGAGCACTTAAAGTAGACTTGAATGATTTTACTATTTGATAGTTACTCCACTTTGAATGCTTCTGTATTTATAGTTGGAGTGTAATAAATGACCGTTGTATGCATTCAATTTGTCCGTTAGAGTATCGTTGCTTTCTCTGAACATTCTTTGTGTGTTTTAAAGTAGCTGTTGGAGTAGAGAGGATGTCTTTGTTCAAATACTACTCACATTTAATTCTTATGACACAAAATCACTTTTTCTTCTCTTCTCATGATCTTTTCATTTTTCACCTGAGAAAGGCTTTATACTCTAATGCAATAAAGTATTAGAGTGAAAGAGAGTTAAAAAGAACAAATTATATAATCATTTAGTGACTTTGAAAATCAAGGGAATATGCTCTGTTTTTCTGAAATCTATCACTGAGTGATGTTTACTTAGAAGTTTGAAAACAAAACACATTACTGGATGGATCACTCAAGTGTTGTGCTAGTGATCCGAAAATGTCATCACTTGAATGATTACTCGAGTGATCTTTACTTTTGAATTTTTACAACATATCATATCACTAGATTGATCACTCAAGTGTTAATCCACAAATAGCATCACTTAAGTGTATGTAATGGATCACTTAAGTGCTCTGCTAGTGATCCATAAATGTCATTACTCGAGTGATAATCAATAGATCACTTTGATATATCATTTGAGTACTTTGCTAGTGATTTTTAACTCTATACATCACTCGAGTGTACTGTTAGTGATCTTAAAAATGGGAATACTCAACTAACTTTATACTTAGAAAAATTTTCACCTGAGATCACTTTCAAAATCACTGCAGTGATATACTAGTAATGCCTTTGACTCATCGCTCAAGTGGTCACTCAAGTGATTTAGGGTCATCACTTGAGTGATGTCTTTCAAAACTTGATAGAGATAATCACTTGAGCAGGCTTTTGTCAACACTTCATCACGCGAGTGCTCCCTCGAGTTATGTCACTATTGGGATTAGAAAACTCTATTATTGGTTATTCAAAAACTCTTATTTAACATTGAAATCTTATGTAATGCCTATTCAAGCTTTGTTATCATCAAAATATGGGATCTAATAGATAGTATGATACATGTGCTTGGATAGATTGTCAGGAATTGTAGGTACACGATTGGTACCAACTTTAGTTGGACGAACCTAGGTTGGCTAGTGCTTCAGCTTCTCAATTGTCATCCTTGCCAATCTGTGTTATTTTGAATTCATGGAATTCCTTTATCAAAGATGTGCCTAATTTTTGGTACATCTACATACGCAGGTTTTTGGCTTGTTATGAACCATCTAGCTGCTTAGAGACCAGTTGTGAGTTGCTTTTGACTTTGAGTTTTCTGACTCCCAATTCTTTTCTAGCTACAAACCTATAATTAAATCTTCACACTCTGCTTCATTATTAGTAGCTTTAAATTCACAACATACGGACTATTGTATAGTATCACCTTCAGAGGATTTTAACACTATGCATAGTCCTGTTCCTTTAACATTAGACAAACCATTCACAAATAGTGTCCAATTATTGTTCTAGTTTTGAGCACTTATACACAAAAGTTTTTTATCTATATCTAGTTGCATATCAAGACTAAAGTTAGCTACAAAATATGCTAGGACTTGTGATTTTATGGCAGTATTTGGCACATAAGTTATGTCAAATTGGCTTAGTTCTACGACCAATTTAACTAACCACTAGACAGGTATGGTTTGTGTAGCACGTTTTTCAAGGGATATGCTTTGATGGGGTGACATTGGAATTATGGACCAATTTTTTGGAAACAGATATAAGGGATAAAGCTATTTTTTTCAAGTTGAGAATTCCTAGTTTTGGCGTTTAAGAGTGTCTTGTTGGTATAGTAAACAGGGTGTTGCTTATCTCCCTCCTCTTTAACCAAAATAGCATTAACTACCTTGTGTAAGACTTTTAGGTACATAGAGCATCCCACCTTCCTTTGGCTTGGACAACAATGGTGCATTAGTCAAGTACTATTTCAATTGTTGTAGTGCAGTTTTGTAGTCATTGCTCCACTCGAAGCTCTTGTTCTTTCTTAATACATCAAAGAATAAGTGGCACTTTTTGGATGACTTAGGAATACACCTGTTTAGTGTAACACCGTACTTTATAAAGCATTACGATGAGTTCTAGTCATGTAATGTTTACAAACCTGAGACATTGTTCTATTTTAAGTTATTAAAGCCTCGACTTTAATACAGGGTTTGAACTTGTACTGGAGTGGGTTTTGAAAACTTTTGACAATACTTTAGGTGTAGTCTCACATTGGTTTGCAAATTCATTACCACTTATTAGTTTCAAAACCTTTTATTTAAAATACATAGTGTTTTTTTGGCAATAACACGCGTATTGGTGGTTAACCTATGGGCTTTTAACATTTGGTTGCCCGATTCTAATTTACTTATTGTTTTAGATTACTAGCGTGTTTATTGATGTACTAACGTATTGGTTATGACTGATGCAGTTAATGTTATAGCTACTGGCACTGCTACAACTGCTTCTACTTTTACAATTATTACAATCTTCCAAAATAAAGATAACCAAAGGAACTTTAATTAATCAGTGTTCACTCTGCTCGTCCATGTTGCCTTTATGCCCTTAGAGCTGGTCACCTTTGCTGTATATCATTGGTTAGAAAGGGTGAGATTCAAAAGAATGCTAATAGTACATAGATCACTCATATGATATTCAGAATACTAAGTAGATAATAGGGAATGCATACATAGTAGCACATATGATATAAGTGATAGGGTACTACCTAGCAGCCTTTCTAAACTCTATTCTTCTTCCCAATCTCGAGGGTGACCCAGGCAAATGTCAAATCCTATAAGTTAGAATTCATGGACATCAAATTATTACTTGCCCCAAATTTTGATAACTTATAACTCTTATATTGGCTATCTTTAAATCTAGTGTATGGGGTCACATAAGGTGTCAATGTGTCAACACTAGCTTTATGGCCTTAGTGCTACCCTTGAAGTTCAAGTTTACTACATTTCGCCCTTACTTTCTCAAATTGGCATGTTAGCTAAAAGCTACCAGAATTTTCAATAAACTTTGAAAATTCATATCTTTTTCTAGAAATATCCAATCTAGGTGGCTCAAAGTTCTATGTGTCAATTATTAAGTCTATTTTGAAGAAAAAGTGTCTCATTAGCCCATCCCACACATAGAATTCCAAAACCACAGATTAACTATACTGCCACAGAATCATTCCCGTTTTAAATTCCTAACTTCAAAAATTCATAACTCCTAATGTACTAATCCAATTTTCTCATATTATATACTACCTCCAGTCCTAAATATAGGACATAGTTTGTAGTGCAAATTGCACTACAAACTATGTCCTATATTTAGGATCGGGGGGAGTATCAATTTAAAGCTTATTATTTCTACTTGCAAACTAGAAAATATCATAATCACACTTAAATTCCAAATTTTTAGAGTCTTTAATCTAATCTACCCAAACTCATAACTAGGGCTATTCCTACACCATTTTTTGTGTAGAATCCATTGGTGATATCAAAAATAGCAAAATCACACTCCCTCCTTATGTTCTGGTTCTGGCCAAACCAACACCCAAACCAACAACAAGCAAGATTTGAAATTTAAACTACCAACTAGTCAAATATCATCATGAAACACCATATATCATATTCAAGCTTGAATCAACATTAAGCCCCAAAAATCCCTTGGATGAAACCCTAGGGCAGTCTAAGGATGCATGAAAATTCAATAAAAACCAAAACATATTCTGTTCAAAACGAAGCTTAGGCTTACCTCTTCGTGTTTCTATAATCATTTTGGAATTCTGGCAACACTCTGGCTAACTAAACAACACCAAACACCTCTAATAAGAAAACTGAGACCATAAAAAGAAAGCTCTCAGTGAGTAGAACAACTTTTCTAAAGGGCTTACCTATTAAAAACAGTGTTATGGGGTCAGAATCGGCTCAAGAACTCTAGAATTTTTACTATTCCTCTCTCTTCTCTCTTCTTTATATTTCTCTTGAGTTTTTGCTATCTTTCCTCTTCATTCTTGGTGTTGGCCAAAATGTTTAAAGAGGGAGGGAGGAGTTGGATTTGATAAGTAAAAAATTTGCATATTTATTTTTCCTCATATGATGATTTTGTGGAGGATATTTGAGCTTAATTTAATGAATTTAAGTGTATCTGATAAATAAATAATAATTTTGGCATAAAATAGAATTTCTTGAAAAATACTAAATTAGACTCTATTTCAGTTTCAGGCAATATTTGGAGCTCTAGATGTCAGATTAGGACATTCTTTATATGGATAAAAAGCTAAGAAAGAGCTCTACAACTTTTATGTTGAGGCCAAAACCTAGTTCTATCTCCAGGGGTTTCGAATTTTGCTTGGAAGTTGAGAGTGAGAATCATCTACCATTTCATAAACTCTACTTCACCTATCACTTTATCTACCACTTCATCTTTCATTTCACCTACTACTTCATCTACCACTTCATCTTCCATTTCACCTACCACTTCATCTTCCATTTCACCTACTCCACTCTTCCCTATATATAGCCATTCTCTCCCTCCAATTTGTAACACACAATTTTCATATCCATTACTTTCCTCTCTTCTCCACATGCACCATCATCTTAAAGTTAATTTCATACATTGTATTTGCTTTTTACATGCCTCCTTCATGGAAGGCTTAGGTAGTCCTCCTTCATGCATCTTGTGGTTGTATTTTTATGTTTTAGAATTTAATAATTAAGTTTATTGCAATATTTATCAAGTTTTCAATTTACTTTATTTGTGTTTTTAATTTCATCATGTGCTAAACTTTTACTTTCCTAGGGTGATGACGTAGCTTACTAATGACGAATTGAATCTTAACTTATTAAATCTAGTTTTAATTTTTTTTCCTTCATGATTGAGTTTTAATTATTATTCTTAATGATTTCAATTGATTAGCCATCCTTTGAATGATTTTAATATGCATGTCGAGACCGAAAGGAGATGCATATGTGTAGACTCTATAATTAAAACCATGACTTGCATATGAAATAGGAATATATTCATATGAGTTGTGTAGTCTTAATGAGTTCCATAAATTTTAATGCATGATTAATTGCTTGAATTCATATAGGAATATATTGGATTAGCAATTAATTATAGAATTGCTGGACCTTAGAAATGGCTAGTAATTAAATGAGGGAAAATCAGCTATCAATCATGTGGAATAAATTGGACTGGAATAGATAAGTGATTCAATCCAAAATTTGTTAAGTGAAATCTAATCCCTAGGGCTTTTTCTCATAGTTTCTTTCATATCATTTGCACTCATATTTAATCATCTTTTATTTTATACTCTCAATCACCAACTAATCGATCGACTAAATGAATTAAAATTACCCATTTTAGTACTTAGTGATCAATCCTCATTGGAATGATACTC
The DNA here is from genome assembly GCA_963855925.1 of Inga laurina. NCBI lineage: Eukaryota > Viridiplantae > Streptophyta > Magnoliopsida > Fabales > Fabaceae > Inga > Inga laurina. The sequence continues at coordinate 30,570,258 of OY979710.1, forward strand.
TACTCACTTCTATATTACTTGATTGCGACAGTGTACACTTGCACTTTTTAATAAACCATTTACACTCGTAACAAGTTTTTGGTGCTGTTGCCAGGGATTGTTGTCATTAATATCAATACAAAATAATTTTAATACTAATTTGGTCTTCATATTACATGTTTTTGTCTTTTTGGTGTCTTGTGTTTCTTTTCAGGCTTTTGCTTATTGTATGACCAGATCAAAGGAAACTAAACTATAACCTCTTGATTCTGAGATCAAAAGAACTTGTGAAGAAATTAAAGAGTATGGAAGCAGTCTACTTCAATCCTAAGTAATCCAATGGCAAATCCGGAGAGAGAAACAATAGATACTAAAACACTCCATGACTATGCAACACCAACAATCACGGGGGCAAATTCAGGAATCAGAAAATCGCCAGTAGTAGCCAACAATTTTGAAATTAAGCTTGCAGTTATCTAGATAGTGCAAGTAAATCAGTTTGGTGGTTTACCAATAGAAGATCATAAAGCACATATAGCCAACTTCCTGGAGATCTGCGACACATTCAAGCATAATGGTGTTACTGATGATGCCATTAAACTTAGACTTTTCCCTTTCTTACTTAGGGATAAGGCTAGGAGCTGGTTACAATTGCTACCAGTGGGAAGCATAACTACTTAGGATATTATGGCACACAAATTTTTGAAAAAAATACTTTCCTTGAGCAAAAACTACTATATTGAGGAATGAAATTGGCTCATTTACCCAGCATGAACAAGAAAGCCTCTATGAAGTGTGGGAAAGATACAAGGAGTTGCCAAGGAGATGTCCTCATCATGGGTTACCAGACTGGTGGCAACTATAAACTTTCTATAGTGGGATGATGCACATCTCCAAAATTCTTGTAGATGCTGCAGCTGGAGGATCTTTAATGGGAAAAATTCTAGAAGATGTTTACAATCTACTTGAGGAGATGCAGCCAATGCATACCAATAGCCTTCTGAATGTAACATTTCAAAGAAAGCACTTAGAGTGCACAAGCTGGATGTTCTTAAAACATTGTCTTCTCAAGTTACATCTATATACAAGCAAGTGGGCTCATTGACAAACCAAGAAAATGTAATTAGCACTCCTACTGAAGCTGTGATCAATGTAGAGGACCTCATGTGAGCACGTAATGTCAAGAAGGATATTTATTCATGCTGGAGCAAGCTCATTATGCCAGAAATCAAAGAAATGACCCATTCTCAAACACTTACAATCTAGGTTGGCGAAATTATCCAAACTTTAGTTGGAGGAATAATCAAAATATGTTCAAGCCGTATGGAAATTACCATCAACAAACTCTTCAACCAGCAAATCCATCACAGCAAAAAGTGAATGTGGAAGATGCACTAGCTCAACTAACTATGAATACATCTTAATTCATAGCTAGGACCGACGTAACACTCAAAAGCTAAGAAGCCTCAATAAAGAACTTAGAGATCCAGATGGGACAAATTGCAAATATGTTGAATTCTAGGAAACCAAGAACTCTACCAAGGTACAGCGAAAGAAACCCAAGAGAGCACGTGAAGGTCATTGTACTAAGAAGTGGGAAATAATTGAGAGATCCTATAATTAAAAACAAGAATGACGTAGAAAAGAAAGTGGAGAAGAATAGAAGGAGGAAGTATAAAAATCGAAGGAAGAGATGTGATACTAGGAAGAATTAGCCTTCCAGATAATCATCCTTCATATGTACTACCAGTTCCATACCCTCAGAGACTTGCGAAGGCAAAGCTAGACAAGCAATTTAGCAAGTTTCTGGAGGTTTTTAAAAAGTTACATATCAATATTCTTCTTGCAAATGCTCTTGCCTAAAGGCCCAGTTATGCAAAATTCTTGAAGGCCATTCTCTCAAATAAGTATAAGCTTAAGGAATTTGAGATAGTTGCACTTACTGAGGATTGCAGTGCTATTCTATAAAAGAAGTTACCACCAAAGTTGAAAGATCCAGGAAGCTTCTGCATACCACCAAAGTTGCAGTGCTATTCATTTTGAAAGAATACTTTATGATCTTGGAGCAAGCGTAAACCTCATGCCTTTATTTGTCTACAAGAAACTCATTCTTGGAGTGGTGAAGTCGACCACAGTTTTATTACTTCTAGTTGACCGATCAATAAAACATATGAGGGGTGTCTTAGAAGATGTTCTGGTGAAGGTGGAAAAACTCATATTCCCAACTGTTTTTATAATACTCGATATGGAAGAAGACCAAGAAATTCCTATCATTCTTGGGAGGCCATTTCTAGCAATTGGGAGAATGTTAATAGATGTACAATAGGGAAAGTTAACCTTGCGAGTTTAATATAATCAAGTATCATTCAACATTTTCAAGGCTTTGTCCTTCCAGATGAAGGTGACACCTGTTACAGAATAAATACATTGACCAGCTGCACAACAGACGTGGTAGGAGAAATCTGCATGGATCAACTATTAGTAATGAGAATGGTAGATGTATCAAAATCTACCAATCCTGAAGTCTTTGAGCGGATTAGGTACCTGGAAGCAAATTCCCCAAGTTTTATCAAGAAACCATTTGAATATTTGGGGGAAAGGTAGAGTAAGCTGGTACCATCAATAGAGAAACTACTAGTACTAGAGTTGAAAGAACTTCCATCCGACTTAAAGTATGCTTATCTGGGAGGAAATTCAATATTACCATTAATCATCTCTGCAGCTCTTACTCCCGATGAAGAAGAAAATTTATTAAGAGTTCTAAGAGAGTATAAAACAGCATTTGGATGATCAATAGTTGATATAAAAGGGATTAGTCCTTTAATTTATATGTATAAGATCTTGATGAGGGACAACTACAACCCATCAGTCAAGTACCAGTGAAGACTCAATCCGAATATGAAGGAGGTGGTGGGAAAGGAGGTAATAAAGTGGCTGGATGCTGGCATAATCTACCCAATCTCTGACAGTCAATGGGTAAGTCTAGTTCAAGTTATGTCAAAGAAAGGTGGAATGACAGTGGTGCCTAATGAGAAAAATGAACTGATTCCTTAAGGAACAGTAATTGGATAGAGAGTGTGCATCGACTACAGAAAGCTCAATAAAGCCATAAGAAAATATCACTTTCCTCTACCATTTATAGACCAGATGCTGGATAGACTAGCTGGAAAAGCCTATTATTGTTTTCTAAATAGATATATAGGATATAATCAAATTATAATTACACCAGAGGATCAAGAGAAAACAACTTTTACATGTTCATATGGTACCTTGCCTTTAGAAAGATGCTATTTGGTCTATGTAATACACTAGCAACATTTCAAAGGAGTATGATAACGATCTTTTCAGATATGGTGGAAAGGTTCATTGAGGTGTTCATGGATAATTTTTCAATTTTTGGAAAATCATTTTATCTTTGTCTTTCAAATATTGAAAAAGTCTTGCAACATTTTGTGGAGACAAATTTGGTTCTAAATTAGGAGAGATGTCATTTCATGGTAAAAGAAGAAATCATGCTGGGTCACAAGATATATGATCGAGGCATTAAAGTGGACCGAGCTAAGATTAAAACAATTAAAAAGCTACCACCTCCCTCATCAATCAAGGGTATCCAGAGTTTTTTAAGACATGTTGGTTTCTATAGAAGATTTATCAAGGACTTCTCAAAAATCGCAAAGCCACTTTGCATGCTGTTGGAGAAAAACACTCCCTTTGTGTTTAATGAGGAGTGCTTATCAGCCTTCTAAAGTCTAGAAAGTGCCTTGACGTTTGGACCAGTTATCATAGCTCTAGATTGGAACCTTGAATTCAAAATGATGTATGATGCAAGTGATTATACATTTAGAGCTATTTTAGGCCAAAGAAGAAACAAGGCCTTTCATGCATCTATTATGTTAGCTAGGCACTCTCAGACGTACAACTGAATTATGCAACAATAGAAAAGGAGCTCTTCACAGTAGTGTTTGCATTCAACAAATTCAGAGCCTACTTGATCGGGTCAAAGGCCATTGTCTGGACAGACCACTCAACAATTAAATACTTGATTAAGAAGAAAGTTGCTAAGCCCATATTGATCAGATGGGGCTTCTGCTACAAGAATTTGATTTGGAGATCAAAGATAAAAAAGGGATCGAGAATCTCATTGTAGATCATCTTTCTCGGTTAGAGCCACCTGAACGAAAGAGAGAATCACCAATCCAGGAGAATTTCCCAAATGAGCAACTTTTTGTCATACAATCACAACCCCCTCTTTGGCATGCTGATTTTATGAATTATTTGGCAAGTGGAGTAATGCCTTATGAACTTTCTAACTTACAAAAGAAGAAGTTTCTAACTAATGTAAGGCATTACTTTTGGGTGGATTCATTCTTATACAAACAATACCCAGATTGAATAATCAGATGATGTGTTCCTGATAAAGAAATGGCCAGCATCTTTAATTACTGCCATTCATCCCTATATAGTGGTCATTTTGGAGCAAATAGAACAGCTACTAAAGTCCTTCAATCAGGGTTGTATTGGCCCACACCCTTTATGGACTGCCATAAAATTGTGACAACTTGTAACAGATGTCAAAAGGCGGGAAACATCTCAAGGAGACATGAAGCCCCTTTAACCAACATCTTAGAAGTTAAACTTTTTGATCTATGGGGGATCGATTTTATGGGGCCTTTTCCATCCTCATTTAGCAATCAGTTTATTTTAGTAGCTGTTGACTATATCTCTAAGTGGGTTGAAGCAGCTAATTCTTGAGTAGTCATAAAGTTTTTAAGGAAGAATATATTTACAAGATCTGAAGTGCCTAGAGCCATTATCAGTGATAGAGGAAGGCATTTTTACAATCAACATCTCCAATTAGTGTTAGTTAAATATGTAGTAACTTATAAGGTTGTAACTCCATATCATCTACAAATTAGCTGGCCAATGGCAATCTCAAATGGAAAACTGAAATGGATCTTAGAGAAGATGGTGAATTCCAATTGGAAGGACTGGGCACAAAAATTAGGTGATGCACTTTGTCCTTGTAAAATTGCCTTCAAAACACCAATTGGTACATCCACATATCAATTGGTCTAAATAAAAGTATGCCAGTTTCCAATAGAAATGGAACATAAAGCATATTGGGCAGTAAAAGCCTTAAATTTTGACTTCAAGGCAATTGGTGTGAAGAGGCTTCTCCAACTCAATGAGCTTGAAGAATTCAGACAACAAGCTTATGAAAATGCCAAGTTATACAAGGAGAAGACAAAAATATGGCATGACAGAATAATTTTAAGGAGAGACTTCACACTGGGGAAAAAAGTGCTTTTATATAACTCAAGGTTAAAGCTCTTCCCAAAAAAGATGAGATCAAGGTGGTCAGGACCTTTTATTGTGACTCAAGTATAGCCATATGGAATCATGGAAATTCAAGATGGTGATCAAAAATTCAAATTGAATGGGTAGAGGCTAAAGGAGTATAATGACGATGTACTCAACACTTTGAAAAATATCATCACGTTTGAGGAACCAACAGGTAAGCCCTCCTTCTCATTAAAATAAAAATAAAAAAAATAATTTTTTTATAAACAAGGTCAATTGGTTTAGTTTTTGTCTAGCTAAAGACATTAAAGAAGGGCGGCTATGTGGGAGGCAACCCAAAACTTCTTTTTCTTGCTCATTTTTCTTTCTTACTACTGAAACACACTGCACTATGTTGAGAATTTTAGTTTTCATCAGTTTCATTTCAAGTTCACATTGAGGAATCTCCTATAAATCTTAAGAATAGGTTCCCCACTCTTCTCAAAGATGTGCTCAGAAAGATCTACAGTTGTCGACTTGAAAGGATGAAGATACTCAAGCGTTTGGGCCTTCCTGAGGATGTACGCTGGATCATTGAAGCTAAGGTATATTTAGCAAGTGAGATTCATAAGTCAATTATTAAACTTATGGAAGAAATAGGAAGAATTTCTTACTTCAAAAAGAGAAGAGCTAAATGAATGCAAGTCTGCCATAAATGTGCAAGGTGGACATGTGATAAGTGCTGTAAGAGCAAAGGTATAGTTTCTATAAATCGAGAAGATAAAATTAAATTCATAAAGGATGGACTGAGTAAGGAGTCACTGGATAATATCATTTAAACTCTTAAGACGCATCCAAGTGGTGATGCTCATCGTATCTTCTTGATTTAATGGACATATTCAACAAAGAAAAAGAGCGCTACTATCTTAGGAATCTGACATTAAAAGACCTTGTTTGCCAGTTTATAAGAAAACTGGATGGGAAGCAAATCCTCAATTCATAGAAAGCATTTAAGTCATTACTGGACAAAAAACTAGAGGAAGATGTAAGCCAAAATCACAACTACTATATATAATCATGCTTTTGTCTAATCCGTCTTCTCTTTTCAGTAACTTTTGACTTTCTTTACTCATTTTGTTTAATTTCTTCACGCAATAGCCCACCAATCATCTGTGTCTTTAATTTTTTCAAACTTCTTTGAAAAATGCATGATTTGCATGATCTGGTTGTTGTTGTTTTACTATTATATATATGTACTCTTTCATTTGTAAATACGCACTCTTTACTTGTAAATATGCACTCTTCTACTTGTAAATACAAATGGTCTAAGAGAAAAGACTAGAAAAAGGGTATCACACTAAAATATAAGTTTAAATCTATCTATATTTTTTATCATGTTGGAGTGTTTCCAACTAGAGCACAAGAATTAGGAAATGCATTAGCTGCTCGAAAGATCAACTTTGTATATAGGGCAGGTATCCAAGGCCTCAGGGGAAGTGTGACTATTGTTGTGACCATTAATGGAAGCAAGGGTTTTAATGTAAAGGTTAAGGAGTTAGATGGTTACATCTTTTCCTTAGGACAAGAGTTATAGGTTTCAAACTTGTCTGAACGTATGGGATGTATGTTCTACAGGCCTGAAGCTTTTATCACTCTACCCAGTGGTTTGAAAACATTGGATGGGATTTCCAGCATTGTATATTGGGTTAAGTTAAACTTTCAAAAAAAGCCATTAGGATTGTTAAATGTTAATGGTTTTTATGATGATATGTTGTCTTTTTTTGTTAATGCTGTGGAAACAGGATTCATACCCCAAGCGACTCGCCATTCCATAATTTCTGCATCAACTGCTGATCAACTACAAACCTATAGACCTAAACCAGATCTATTAGATAAGCAAATAGGTGGGCAATCTTCAGATAGCAGACAGAAGCAAGATCCAAATACCACTCTTTGGTTGTAACTTTCCTTAATCTCTTGGTTTTACTTTGTTGTGTGTTTATGTAAAAAAACTTTCTTTAAGCTCTAGAAAACATTAGGGACAATGTCAAATTTAGGTTAAGGGAGGAGAAAAAAAATTTATATATTTAGTTTGTTAGTAAAACCACTAGATGTATGGGGTGTGAAAAAAATTGGCAGAGTAAGGAGTTATTCTTAACTCCTAAGACACATTTTATTAGTTGCATGTTTTTGTTTCTTCTTTAAAAAAATCATCCTGTTTGAGTGCTCTGTAATGATCTTAAGAAGTATATAAGTTTTAAGTATATATCAATTGAATTTAGAGATTTCATAACATGAATGAACAATTGATTATTGCAATTGGTGATGAATTTTGAGATTGAATGAGCTAAGTTTGAAAGCCCCTAACCGTGAGCTTTTAAGTCTATAATAATTATTTATCTTATGTGTGATATTCACCTATTAAGTTGTCACTCTAGAACTTACTTTAAATCTAGTTGGGATTACAATTTATTTGCACATTCAAAAATGATAAAGACATTAATTTTCTTTTTAGCCAGAGACAAATAACCAACCTTGCAATTATATTGTTGATAAGCTCCTTTGAAACTAATTGATTTCTTTGTTCTCAACCCATTAACATGTGTTTTAATGATATATCAAATGATTTTACCTTATTTAGAAGGTTAGCAAAGCATTTGAAATTTTTGTGAAGTGGGCTTTTGACAAGTGTGGGGGTGTTTATATCATCAACTTTAGAGTTGCAGGAAAAAAATAAAAAGAAAAAGAAAAAAATGAAAAAAAAGAGAGAGAAAAATTGATTATTCGAATTATGGGTTGTTGTTATGAAATAGATTTATTCAGAAACTGGCCCATTTTTCAATTGTTTTATTAATTTCTTAAATTTAGCCCTTCATATCACATTTTGCATTTATTTTACCTTAACCCCATTACAACCCTTAATAAGTCCTTTTGATTTGAATTATGCATGTGAATTAGGTAGTAGAGATTGAGGATTTTAGCAAGCCTATGGTAGTGCAATTTTTTCAGCTGAATTTGAGCGAAATACTTACCTTAAACACTTGAGAGATTGGGAGAATGAGTCACAATTACGAACTCGGTTAATTCATTTGCAAATAAAATTACCATTTTATATTTTTGTTGATTCATGAATATTATGATTACTTTATTTTTCAATTGTATTCTTTCTTATGACTTGATGCTTCTAATTTTGTTAGAAGCACTTATTAGTCACTCCTTGTACGAGGACATTCAAGAGCTTAGTGTGGGGGAATGTGATAAGTAAAAACGTTGCATATTTATTTTCCCTCGTATGATGATTTTTTAAAGGATATTTAAGCTTAATTTAATGAATTTGAGTATAATTAATGTTAGTGCAAGCGTTTCACCCAAAAGGGGGGTGAATTGGGTGATACCAAAAATTTTGTTGCATATAAAAAATTGATAGAATATTTAAAGCAGTTGAGAGCAAGGAGAAATATCACCGAAGTGTACACCAGGAGTTATACTAGTTCGGCTACAACCACTTTGACCTATGTCCAGTCCTCAGAGCGTCTCTGAGAGTTTCACTATATCTTCCAAGATTCATTGGGTTCTTGGCACCTCAGTACACAGCAAGTTCCTTCACCTGGATACTCGCTCCCCCTTACACGTTGTAATCAAATCCCCAACTCAAGGTTCCACAACCTTAAGTTGTCTCAATAATGAATATTGAGTTTGTAATGAATATCTCTCTCACAGAGCAAATGAATAATCACTGAAGTACAAATAATGAGTATAAGAAAATAAAACAGAGCACTAAGAATGTGTTGATCGGTGTATGTTCGTGTGTTCTGAATTATTGTGTTCTGTTCTGTGAATGCTCCATATATATAGATGATTTATGATGTCCGTTGGAAGCATTTCAAACATGTTCATTAAAGTCGCGCAGCTATGGTTGACCGTTATTCAAATTTGAAAACTATTCGTTTGCGGTAGGTAGCGGGAGGTGAGATCTCAGACATTTTATTTGAATTTTCTCTCATTGCATGATTTCTTCATTGTTTCTCTACAAATATACTCATAATACTAATACAATAAAAGGTTAATCATATAGATAACAAACCAATAAGCATAAGATTAAAATCATGCTTTCTGGACTACCTTACTTGAGTGACTACTCGAGTGATCATGTCCATTACTCTAGTAGTCACTCGAGTAATCTTATTAAAAATATGGCAAAGAGCAAGTCAATATTCATTAACCACATTACTCGGGTAATCTATCAAGTAATCCTTCTACAAAAACCTTTGCATACCTAGTTATTTGAGTGGTCCTTGGAGTAAACATGTCTTTTCTTTACTGGTTACTCGAGTGATCCCTCAAGTAAGCTTTCTAATAAGTTTGCATATTACTTGAGTAGTCCCTCGAGTAATGATACTCAAATCTTGGCTGACAGTATCTGTTCTTTGCTAACCTGATTACTCGAGTAATCCTTTAAATAACTCTGTAGATTACTGGAGTGCTTCCTCGAGTAAAGCCTTTTTCTCACCTAGTTACTTGAGTGGTCACTAGAGTAAATTGTGACATTTCTTGGCCGAGAGCTATTGGATGATTTCTACACTGGTTACTCAAGTGGCTACTCAAGTAATGGTTCATATAAATTTGCAGATTACTCGAGTGGCTACTCGAGTAACTTCATCCAAAATTTGACAGTACTTCACTGGAAGATTTTCTCCATCATTACTCGAGTAATGCTTTGAGTAACAAGTTTCATCACTCGAGTAACCCCTGCAAAAATCTGCCAGTGATATTTTTCCTTTGCTGTGTCTCTCAGTTCTTCTTTATTACTCCAGTGCTTACTTCAAGTAATGCTTTTGTCTGCCATTTAGTTACTTTGTTCAAATTCTTTTGTTTGTCATGAAATCCTTTTGTATTATAGATCGAATCTTTGTTATCATGAAAATACATGGGATCCAAAATTCTCCCCCTTTTTAATGATGACAAAATTTGGTGATTTTAAACAGTTTTTCACAAGCCATTGTTCACAAAATCACTCAAGCTCTTTTCCTCCTTTTTGTCTTCATCACAAGGGTAGGATCAATCAAGATCAGAAGGATGAATAGATGGCTTGGCTACAGAGATAGGATGACGGGAAGTACTAAAGATTCATGTGAATCATTTGAACTGGAAGAATCTGAAGATGATGGTTCAAGTTTAGGATGATTCACTGGGGGTACCTTAGGATCTTATGGAAGATTCTGAGGTTGAAATGGAACTAGAGAAGTAATCTCTACCTCCTCTGTAGCAGCAGGTGAAGATACAATCACTTCCTTAGTGCATGCATGTGAGGAAATAGGAGTAGGCACTGAGTCACGCTAAACTTGTTGTGCTACATCATCAGAGGTGATGTGAATAGGCTGGGATGTAGTTGGGTCAGGTATAGAAAATAAGAATTTCTTTGAAATATAGATAGGTAAGGGAGGAAGAGGAGTGGATAAGGGTTTAGGCTTAAAAGGTATAGACTGAGAAGGTCTAGGCTGAGAAGGTGGTACAAGTTCAGGCACAAAAGAAGGCATAGAAGGACTAGGGGCAGAGGAGCTAGATGCCATAGCATCAAGTCTGGAAACAATTGATCTCAGAAGTGACCCTGGGCACGTTGTTCTGCTAACATTACTCCGTGCCTCTTATCCATTCTCTCCACAAGTTGTCCCATCTTCTCATTCAGATGCGTTATCAACTCCGTATTGGTATTGGCAATGTCAATATGGAAACCCTTCAAAATGTTCTCCATGAATGTTTGCATTAAGGCACCAAAGAATGAAGGAGAGGATGTATTAGCTGGAGTAAAAGATTGGGAGTCATCCATCTGACTAGTCTCAATCATAGTCTTCTTTTTCTTCTTAGGACTTACTTCAAGAGGAGTCTTCAGGGAATATCAATGTTCAGATTTCCAATTTTATTTCGTCCCACTGAAGGTAACCTCTCAATTGGTTCTCTACTCTACAAGTACCAAATCTTGTTCTTCTTCAATATAGTTGTTGGATTTGTTGACTATGGCTCTCGAATAGATAAACCATATGACTCGATGAAAATCACACATATCACTCGAATTGAAATTGAGGGGTCCCACTATCTCATCAGGTCTTAGGATAGAAAAAAACTGGTTTGAATCAAGGTTAGGATAATTATCATCAGGAGGATCCTCTATTCCTAACCAGGTATTGATTCTGGAAGTAAGATTAGAATTCTTTGTCCTATAACCTTAAAAGTCATTTCTTCTTCCACAAACTTTCTAATGAGATCATTTATGGGCTTTAGATTGCAATAAAAATACCTCACAACTTTGGTGCAAAAAGGGAGTTTAATAGACAGCCAAGGCAAATACGAATCAAGATAAGGACTTAGGTCAAATTTTAATACCTCTTGAAGAACCTTGTAGTCAATCTAGTGCATTTTCCACACACTTCTTCTTGCAAAATGACTCAAGTACTTCAGTGATTCCTCAAACTTGATCACATTGAATCCCTTTAGAGGGAATGTGATTTCTTCTTCCCTTTCTTCTAGTTGCTTTGAAGATTGCCCTTTCTTTCCTCCCTTAGATTGAATAGTTTCCTCTAGAATGTTTGCCATGACCTTTTTAATCTTTTAATCATACTTTGGCCTTTTAGATGATTTGGGAGAAAATGTACGTGTGTCGGATAAGTCAGAAGGAGGAAGAGATGACTCTTTTGTTTCTTTGCCTCTTCCTGGAGGTGTATTCTTCTTGGTTTAAGCTCTTGTTATAATATCCCAAAAAGTGATTAAGGCCTAATGACTTTAAAAGTGGATGTAATTAATTTTGAATAAACACCTTTGGAGAATGTGTGATGAGAATTTGGTGGCTTTAGTGATTCCAATGATTTTCTTGTGAAAAATTGTGTGCAAATAGGTTTGATTGTTGATTTTGGAGCCATTGGACACAATAGTTGAAAATTTGAAAAACTGTTAAGTGTAATTCTGTGCAGGGCAGTCAGTTTGTATGGACATTTTGAATGGGCAAATGGTGTCTAAAAATTATGAAACTATCCACTCTTAAATTTCACATGTCAAGCTTCAAAATGGACACATAATTTGTGTCATTTTGATTTGTGAGCTAAGAGTTATGAATTTTTTAAGTTTTCCCAGCTAAATTGATTATTTTCTGAAGCAGCAGTCAAAGAAATTAACTCCAGGAATGATATACTTCTAGCTAGTAAAAGGCTATATTTTTCCTTGAAACTAGACTCAATAAGGGTTCTATAGCCTTTGGAATCACTGCAATTCAATTTTTCTAAAATTAGTTATGATTTTTCAAAGATTGGGTAGAAAATTTGCCAAAAATCTGAAAATGGGAAAATAGTGAATTATGACATCAGCTCATTAAAAGATGATGTCAGCATGGATTATTAATCATATTGCCTCATCTTCTTCAGCCATTTCATGCCATTTTCAGCTCAAGCAAGAGAGAGAAAGTTGAGAGGTTTAGAGAGAGAAAGGGAAGAAATCTCACAAGGTAAGCCAATTTCTCGACGATTTAGCTCCTAGCGCGTATAACTCCGACCCTAAGCTACTCTTCTTTGTTCTTTAAGGTTTGGAGGCTTAAAAACCTGTTGTTATTTAGGTTAGGGTTTCAGCCATATTTCGGAAAAGCTTGTAGGAGCTTGAGGTAACTTTCAAACCTTCATATATTAATTATTCTAGCTGCTATGGACAATTTAATCGGTGAAATTTTGCCGAATTGCCATTGGTTTTAAACTTTAGAAATGTATGTGCCTAAGAATTATGCTGCCCAATTTTAGTTCAAATGGTAGTAATAACTCAATTAGATGGTTAATAAAGTAGTTAGGAGTATAAAGTAACTCATTTACGGAGCTGAAATCACAAAACCCCGATTTTCCCCGGAGAACACATAAATTTTGGTCAGCTCTAGAAATGGGTCTTAGAGTTGGATTTTCAATGATTTCATAGTTCAATTGAGTTTAGGAGGGAAAATTAGGTCGGGTTACAATTGGTCACTTTTTCAAAAAAACCAAAAAAGTATAATTACGAAAATGCCCTTGAAACCCTTAAAGTGGGGGTGCCACGGGTAAATTTGTAATTTAACATTGAATTTGATAATTACAAATCTGAAAATGGATTTCTTGGGCAAAAATATGTTAGGTTAGCTTAGGTTAGAATTTCAGGAAAAGTGTAGCCAGATCAGGTATGGCCGGGCCGAGCCAGGTCCCTGGGGGCATTTTTATAAATTTTCATTATAGACTCATATAACCCCCAGAAATACTATAGAAGTGTCTAAATGGTGCATTTGGAATTATAGGATTCGACATTTGCCCTGATAGTAAACGACCCATGCCAGAGCACGTTCAGAAAGAACCAGGTAGTGACTCTTTCTCTTATAGTATGTGTAATGCACTGTATGTGTGTTGTATCACTATTTTGTGATGATTTCTAATGCTGCTGCGGTTACAGCTGGTGATAGCTTTTGTTATACAGTGAAAGCTGTCATTTACAGCACAAGCTATCCTTATTGTGATTATAGCGTAAGCTGTTGTGATTGTGATTACAGTGAGAACTGTCGTATTGTGTATACAGCTGTGAGTGTTGTTGTTTATGGTAAAAGCCATATATCTTTATGCTGCTGTTGCTATTTGTGATTTACTTACATGCATTGTGCTTATATATTGTATGAGTGACTTGTAACTACTAAGATTCTTTTAAATCTCATTCTTTCCATGAATTGACCTAAAGATAGGGCAAGTGACTCAAAAGGGAAGTCGAAAACCAAGAGTGGCTAGGACTTCTTAGAGATCTTTGATGTTGGTTGTTGTTACCCATTTTGATTTGGGATTACTATGTATATGTGAAATGATTTTGTGTAATCCCCTAGATGGGGAACTGTAAACCCTTAGTGAATGAATAAAACCTGGGGGTTGCTGGGATTTTTGTTGTACACTCTGATATGTATGAATGTGATTCAACTACACAGGGTAATTATATTCGAAACTTGAATTTGAGACCAAAATAGGAATGAAATTTTGAGAGAGTTGGTGAAAAACCTACCATAAGGAGGGGAGTTTGAAATGAGTTTAATTATTCGTCAGTCTCTAATTCATTTTAGTTACACCTTTTTGAATCATAATTACGGTTTTTGAGGCAGGGGATTACATTTTGTTAGATATGATTAGTTTTGATGATGTCAAATATAGATATGAAGTGATAAGAGCAAAAAGTTTATATAATGTATTTCTTTGACTAACTACTATATTTAATGTTACATATTTTGTAGATTAGTCAAGCAAAGAATGAAGAAGATTGAATTAATGAAAATGAACAAGAGGAAGAAGAAGAAGAGAATTTGAAGATAGTCAAGGAGATGCCTACTCGGATTATGAAGAATTATTATCAAGAGGAAAACCAAGAAGAAAGATATTGAAGAATGAAGAACTTGGAAGATCTATCATGAATATCAAGATTCAAGTTGTTAGATGTGATATTGGAGGTTTCTATAATGATACCGGAGGTTTTTATGATCAAATGATGGTTGGAATAGGTTAATACGAAGCTAAGATAACTTATATATGAGTTTTGGCACTTCTAGAGGTGTTATGCTCGAGCACGAGGTGTTTCACTCGAGCACAGGAAGAACACACTCGAGCACAGATGAATTCACTCGAGCACGGGGTGAATACTCTATTCTACTCTGTTTTACGTTCAGTCTGACCGAGGTCCGGTATTTTGATCATATCTCTCAAACCACAAATCGGATTGACCCGAAACAGGTGGCATATGAAAGAGGACTCACAACACGTAAAATTGGCACCAGGATCACATTGAAAGAAGATCAAATGAAGGAGATATGATTCGTGGAAAATGAAACTGAAATCACCGTCACTTTTCGACACAGGGTCGGTATTTTGCTCGTAACTTACAAACTACACATTGGATTGAGACGAGACCAGTGCCAAATGAAAGTAGACTCAAAGATATTTCCATGGATAGGTAATTTGCCTAATTTGAACGTATATTCTAGGAGCTATGCCTTCTGGAAGTTGATACTTGTGCAGACTAGCGAAATATACACTCTTTCAATCATAACTTGCAGAATACAAGGAGTTTGGAGCTGATTCTTGTTGCATTGGAATGCATATAGCAAGAGCATTCTTATGATACATCATTTGAATCAAATGAATAAAATTTTTCTAAAGTGGCCCCACATCACCCGCGAGTGTAAAAACTATCTCCCTGAAAAAGTTGTGCAAGTGATGTCCAGAAGCAGCTGAAACGCGAAGAAATTTGCAACACTCGAGCACTAGGATTTATGCTCGAGCATTGGATGATTTCTCACTCGAGCACATGCAAGTTTTGTCATGGAAGTGATAACCCGAGAAGAAGATTGTACGTGAAAGCATGAAACTTACTCGAGCATGACTAGTTGTGCTCGAGTGATTCGAGAATTCACTCGAGCAGATGCGAGTGAAGTGCAGCGAGTGCTTGCCCGAGAGGAAGTCAGAATGTGAAAATATGAACTGCACTCGAGTGAGCCATATTGCACTCGAGTGAGGTCCTGACTGAAGCAACGTAGAAGTTCATACTCTCACGGCCATCAATCCAAACGTGGTTAATTGTTATACAATCATTATGTTTTCATTTGTTATTGTTCCTAAACATTAACTAACATATATTTCAAGTGTAAAACAGGAGATTAAATATTTGGGTTGCATCTTCAAGAATGGAGGTCACGTATGAAAAATCTTCACTCAACGTGATGAGTCCCAGAAGCCAGATATTTAGCTTTTGACCAATAATCCAACATACCCATGACTAATACTTCATCATATTAATGATTAAGTATTTTGCAGTGTGAAACAGGGTATTAAACGTTCGGGTTGCAGATTCAAATAAAAGTCAATTACGGTGAACTCTATCATTACACACCGAATGGTGGCTACCAACCACGACAAGTAACTGACCCACCATGAGAGATTGTCTGGAAACTCAAACGAATTCATCCCGCTCCACAATGTTACTATAGCTCAAAATGAATCTTCCTGCTGTTCAACAAAACCCTCCACTTTGCAACGGACAGTAGCTCGTTTTCAAATATGCTCAACGGTCAAAATGACTCCAACGGATGAATGCTCACAACGGTCATCATATTCATCAACTATAAATGAGAGAGCATTCAACGTCAATGGGTAACTGAGAAAAACGAAAAAAAATAAGAGACAGCGAGCAACTACGAGAAAAGTGATAGAAATGTGAATCCTCTGCTTCTACCCAAACACTCTCTATTTTCCAGTTTCTATATTACTTATCATTGAGAGAGTGATTATTTGTATTGTACTTCAGTGAGTATTATACCTACTCTGTGAGAGTCTATAAACACCTTCAAATATATTTCTGAGTTGATCTCAAGGTAGAGGGACCTTGAGAGGGTTGATTTTCTTACGGAGAAGCTGTAGAGAGAATTGCCAGTAAGACATTCTGCTCGTAAGACTTACAAGGTGCAAGCAGTAGAGAACGATGCTGCTCATAAGACTTACAGGGGTGTAAGCAGGAGAGAACGTTGCTGCTCGTAAGACTTGCATGAGTAAGCAGGAGAGGAAGATCTTCGGGATTGCTCTGCTCGTAAGACTTGCCGTAAGGGGGAGTATTTCAGTGAGAGATTTGTAAAAGGTTTCACAAGTACCCGGCTAAACTTGTGGGATTGTAAAGGCTTTTCTTGTGCCCGAATTAAACAAGAAGATAGTGGATTTGAAAATCTCAGGAGGAGCCTGGGGACTGGACGTAGGCCATCACATATTGGACCGAACCAGGATAAATCACAGTTTGCATATTCTCTTCCCTAAACTCTTATATTTCCAGCATATATTATTTAATTTAACTGTTGATTTATAAACCTTCATACTTACCGCTTTCGTTAAGATACGAAAAGATTTCTAAAGTTCTTAAGTTTTTATTATACACCCAATTCACCCCCCTCTTGGGTGATAGCCGGTTCTAACACATTTGTGGTATCAGAGCTGTAGTTCCTGGTAAGAGTAGAGTTTACTAGGATAACTTTCTTAGTCTGGTCTTAGTGATAGAAGATGATTGTGAATGGTTGTTGTATATACACATATACTCTTTGCTATTTTGAATATATATGAGATTTGTGGACATATGTGTATACCTATTTGTGATATTGATGGGGTGAGTTATTTGTAGAATGAAGAAAATAAAATGTCACCCCAAAGTACAGCAAGTAGATCCAGAGGTGGAAGAAGTTAATGACAATCCACCAGATCCAAAACAAGAGCTTATGGGTCTGATAAGAGATCAAAGGTATATGATTATTGAGCTGAGAGAAGAGCTCCGAGAACAGAGAGTGGAGTATAAAGAAGACCGGGTTCAATCCACTCAAGAGGAGACCGGAAGAAACTACAGAAGGGTCGACACGACCACCAAAATCACCTCCTCACACTGAACCAAACTAAGAATCACATGGGGTTCCAGTTAGAGAGGAAAGGGATTTGCAATATTAGGTCTCAAAATTTTGAAAATACCTGCCTCCAGTGTTCTAAGGTATATTGATCCTCAAGTAGCTGAAGATTGGTTGAACCATCTTGAGAAGATTTTTGAAGTCCTTGAGTGCCCATCTGAAGTGAAGGCACGCCTGGCAATATACAAGCTTAAGGGAGATGCAGATCGCTGGTGGCGGAATATCACCTTAACACTATGGAATCGCAATATGCCCCTGACCTAGGAATTGTTTGAACAACGGTTCAATTGTTTGAACAACGGTTCAATAAAAAATATTTTCCTAAGTCAGTGTGGCTTAGAAGGAGATTGAATTTTTTTTATTAAGCAGGGTCCCACGATTATCTATCTCATTTCATCCGGTTGTCCAGGTATTCCTCGTATCTATGAAAAATGGATGATGAGGAGTGGAGTTTTTATATGCTGATACATGGGTTGAGGCGGGAATTAAGGAAAAGGTTAGCCACCCATCGATTCACTGAATTCAATAATGCGGTAGAGGAATGCAGGATCACCGAGAACAATTTGAGAGATTTATATCCAACCAAGGCTGCTGGTAGCCGCAATGAACCTAGTAAGGGTAATACTTCCCAGAAGTGGAAGGATCAGGGATTCTCTTCGTCTAAGGGCAGTGGTAAAAAGCCCTATCAGTCCGGGAGTCATAAATAGTAGAGAGCTCCTACATTATGGATATGCCCTCATTGTAACTAGCCACATCATGGCAAAACTTGTGAGGGTTTGATGATATGTTTTAATTGCAAGCAACCCAAGCATATTTCGAGTGAATGTAAATGGCCCTGACCAGAGCAGAGACTGAGGACTCAGGGGAGAGTATTCACCATGACACACGAAGAAGCTCGGAAGTCCCCTGATATGATTCAAGGTAATATAGTTCTCAATGGTAACTTGTTACAAGCGTTATTTAATTTGGGTACAAGTCACTCTTTCATTACTTATGATTGTGTGAAACGCCTAGGCATGCATGTGTATAAGTTTCCATTTAATCTGATTGTCTTGACCCCGATGGGTGTCAAAGCCTTAACCACTGAAGCTTGTTTAAATTGTGTTATAACTGTGGGGGGCACCAATCCATTGTGGATTTGATTTGTCTGCCGCTTTATCAATTAGAAGTCATTTTGGGTTTTGATTGGTTAACGGCAAATAATGTGTTGCTTGATTGTGGAAACAAGAGGATAGTGTATCCTACTTCTCAAAGTGTTAAGGATATGAATGGCAATATGAATTTCCTCTTGACGGCTAAAGTTGAGAAGTACTTGGAGAAGGGTTGCAGGGGTATATGGTGTTCTTTTTTGTACAAGGAGAGACCGAAGAAACTTTGAGTAGTATACCTGTGGTACGAGAATTCCCTGAGGTATTTCCAGATGATCTTACCGAATTGCCTCCTAAATGGGAAGTTCAATTCCCAATCGAGATTATGCCTGGAGCTGGTTCCATATCAAAGGCCCCATACCGTATGACCCCAAATAAAATGGCAGAATTGAAGAAGCAAATTGAAGACTTGCTTGAGAAGGGGTTCATTAGACCTAGTGTGTCACCGTGGGGAGCTCCAATGTTATTCGTTAAAAATAAAGATGGAAGTTTACGTTTATGTGTTGATTATAGAGAGTTAAACAAGATTACCGTCAAGAACAAGTACCCTCTCCCAATAATCGATGACCTTTTAGATTAACTATATGGGTCGTGTATGTTTTCAAAGATTGATATAAGGTCAGGATATCATCAGCTGCGTGTGAAAGCAGAAGATGTTCTGAAAACTGCTTTTAGAATGAGGTATGGGCATTATGAGTTTATGGTGATGCCATTTAGGCTAACCAATGCACCTAAAGTATTCATTGATTACATAAACGGTGCCTTTTGACAGTATCTGGATCAATTTGTTGTTATATTTCTTGATGATATTTTGATATACTCCAAGAGTAGGGAGGAGCATGAGTATCATTTGAGGATTGTGTTGAACATCTTGTATGAGAAGCAGCTTTATGCCAAATTGAGTAAATGTGAGTTTTGGCTACTAAAATTAAAATTCTTAGGCCATATTATCTTGCAAGAAGGGGTCTCTGTGGATCTCAGTAAGGTGGAAGCAGTACTGGACTAGAAGGCCAGAAAATGTTGCTGAGGTACACAGTTTTCTGGGTCTTGCTCGTTACTACCGGAGATTCATTCAGAATTTCTCTCGTATTGCTTTGCTAATGGCCAAGCTCAAGAGAAAAGATCAGTTGTTTGTGTGGGATGAGAAATGTGAAAATTGCTTTGTGGAGCTGAAGGAGAGATTGACTATGGCACCTGTGTTGAATATACCTGATCCCAGCTTGACTTATGTTGTGTATAATGATGCGAGTTAGCAGGGATTAGGGTGTGTCCTTATATAGCAAGGACGTGGTGGCCTATGCCTCTCGACAGATTAAACCTCATGAAATGAATTATCCCACCTATCATCTTGAGCTTGCGGCCATTGTGTTTGCTTTGAAAATTTGGCGACATTATTTGTATGGTGTGACGGTAGAACTGTACTGCGACTATAAGAGTCTCAAGTATTTGTATGATAAGAAAGAATTGAATATGAGACAATGTTGTTGGATGGAGTTGTTGAAAGACTACAACCTAGAAATCAAATATCATCCGGGTAAGGCAAATGTAGTCGCGGATGCTCTTAGTCAAAAGATGGTGCTTGTGGCAGTAATGATGATACAAGAAGGGAAGTTGATAGAAGACTTTCAAGATTTGAATTTGTCAAACCAGATCATCTGTGCCAACTACAATGTTTCTTAAGGGGAAAGTGATTTGAGAGCTGAGATTGAAAAAGCTCAAAGGTAGGATAGTCGGATGCAATTAATTTGGGCTAGAATCGAACGGGGAGAAGCTTAGGACTATGATTTATCGCCTAGTGGATTGGTTCGTTACCAAAGAGAATTTGTATTCCACTTAAGGCAGAGTTGAGGCAAAAGATTCTTGATGAAGCACATAAGAGCCGATACACTCTTTATCCAGGTATGACCAAAATGTATCATAATTTGAAATCTATGTATTGGTGGCCGGGATTGAAGAGTGATGTGACAAAATATATAGCATGATGTCTTGCCTGCCATAGGGTAAAGATTGAACACCAAAGACCACCAGGGTTGTTGCAGAGTCCTGAGATTCTAGAATGGAAATGGGAAAGCATGACCATGGACCTTGTTGTGGGATTGCCCAGGATCAAGAATTATGATGTAATCTGGGTAATTGTAGACCGGGTAACAAAGTCAGCACACTTCATACCGATCAATGCTAGTTACTCTCCAGGCAAGCTAGCAGAGATTTATATCCGGGAGATGTTGAAGCTCTATGGTATACCAAGGAATATCATTTCTGACCGAGATCCTCGATTTACTTTGAGATTCTGGAGGGCATTGCATAAGGCCCTAGGAACTCAATTGAGATTTAGTATAGCCTATCATCCTCAGACGGATGGACAGTCAGAGAGGACTATTCATATGCTAGAGGATATGCTACGAGCTTGTGTCCTTGATTTTAAAGGGAATTGGGACTACTTTCTTCCACTTGCCGAGTTTGCCTACAACATTAGCTATCATGCGAGCATTCAAATGGCGCCGTACAAAGCATTGTGTGGGAGGAAGTTTCAATCACCCCTGTGTTGGAATGAGTTATCTGAGAAGAAGTAGTATGGGCCGGAGCTCGTTGATCAAATCTCAGCACAGATTCGAATCATTCGTAAGAGGCTTTTTGTAGCACAGAGTCGATAAAAAAGCTACACTAACAAGAGGAGATGGCCTCTAGAGTTTGAAGTTGGTGACCATGTGTTCTTGAGAGTGTCACCAGTTACCGACATCAAAAGAGCTATAAAGTGGAAGAAGCTGAGCCTGAGATATATAGGTCCTTTAGAGATTCTTGCGAGAATTAGGCCTGTTGCTTAACGAGCAGCCCTACCCCCAAACTTGAGCAAGCTTCACAATGTGTTTCATATTTCCCAACTGAAGATGTACCAACCGGATCCATCTCACATTGTTGAATATGAAGAAGTCGAGTTACAGGATAACTTCACATATGCGGTAGAGCCAGAAAATATTATTGAGTGAGAAGAATGACAGCTCAAATACTGAATCATTCCATTTGTGAAGGTGATCTAGAAGGGAGTGACTCAGAGAGAAGCAACTTGGGAAGCGGAAGTCGATATGCGAAGATGTTATCCAGAGTTTATGGCTCAAGTTGTGTGACAAATTTTGAGGACGAAATTCATTTTACGAGGGGAGAAATGTAATATCCCAAAAAGTAAATAATGGCTAATGACTACAAAAGTGGATGTAATTATTGTCAAATAAACACTTTTGGAGAATGAGTAATGGGAATTTGGTGGTTTTAGTGATTCCAATGCTTTTCTTGTGAAAAATTGTGTAGGAATAGGTTTGATTATTGATTTTGGAGCCATTGGACACATCGGTTGAAAATTTGAAAAACTGTTAAGTGTAATTCTGCGCAAGGCAGTCGGTTTATATGGACATTTTGAATGGGCAAATGGTGTCTAAAAATTTTGAAACTTTCCACTCTTAAAGTTCACATGTCAAGCTTCAAAATGGACATATTGTGTTATTTCAATTTGTGGGCTAAGAGTTATGAATTTTTGAAGTTTTCCCCAGCTAAATTGATTATTTTCTGGAGAAGAAGTAAAAGAAATTAACTCAGGGAATGATATAGTTCCAGCTAGTAAAAGGCTATATTTTTCCTTGAAACTAGACTCAATAAGGGTTCTATAGCCTTTGGAATTACTCTAATTCGGTTTTTCAAAGATTGGGCAGAAAATATGCTAGAAAATCTGAAAATGGGAAAATAGTGAATTATGACATCAACTCATTAAAAGATGATGCCAGCATGGATTATTAATCAAATTGCCTCATCTTCTTCAGCCATTTCACGCCATTTTTCAGCTGAAGTAAGAGAGAGAGTTGAGAGAGTTTAGAAAGAGAAAGGGAAGAAATCTCACAAGGTAAGCCGATTTCTCCAACGATTTTGCTCCTAACGCGTATAACTCTTACCCTAAGCTACTCTTCTTTGTTCTTTAAGGCTTGGAGGCTCAAAAATCTGTTGTTATTTAGGTTAGGGTTTCAGCCATATTTAGGAAAAGCTTGTGGGAGCTTGAGGTAACTTCCAAACCTTCATATATTAACTATTTTGGCTAATGTGGGCAATTTAATAGGTTAATTTTTGGTGAATTGCCATTGGTTTTAAACTCTAGAAATGTATGTGTCTAAGGGTTATGCTACCCAATTTTAGTTCAAATGGTAGTAATAAATCAATTAGATGGATAATAAAGTGGTTAGGAATATAAAGGAACGCGTTTACAGAGCCGAAATCACAAAACCCCGATTTTCCCCTGAGAACACATAAATTTTGGTTAGCTCTAGAAATGGGTATTAGAGTTGGATTTTCAATGATTTGATGGTTTCATTGAGTTCAAGAGGGAAAATTAGGTGGGGTTACAGTTGGCCACTTTTTTGGAAAAGGCTGAAAAAGCATAATTACGAAAACACCCCTGAAAACCTTAAAGTAGGGCTGCCAAGGGTAAATTTTTAATATAACATTGAATTTGATAATTTTGAGTTCAGAAATGGATTCCTTGGATGGAAATATGTTAGTTTAGCTCAAGTTAGAATTTTGGGAAAAGTGCAGCCGAACCGGGTACGGCTGGGTCGGGCCAGGGCCTCAGGGGCATTTTTATAAATTTTCATTATAAACTCATATAACCCCCAGAAACACTATAGAAGTGTCTAAATGGTGCATTTGGAATTTTAGGATTTGACATTTGCCCTGATCGTGAACGACTTGTGCCAAAGCACGTTCGGAAAGAACCAGGTAGTGACTCTTTCTCTTATACTATGTATAATGCACTGTATATGTGTTGTATCACTGTTTTGTGATGATTTCTGATGCTTCTGTGGTTACATCTGGTGATAGCAATCGTTATACAGCGAAAGCTGTCGTTTACAGTGCAAGCTGTCGTTATTGTGTATACAGCCGTGAGTGCTGTCGTTTGTGGTAAAAGCCATGTATCTTTGTGTTGCTTTTGCTATTGTTGTTTGTGATTTACTTACATGATGTGTGCTTATATATTGTATGAGTGACTTGTTACTACTGGGATTCTTTTAAATCTCATTCTTTCCATAAACTGACCTACAGATAGGGCAAGTGACTCACAAGGGAAGCAGACAACCAAGAGCAGCAAGGACTCCTTAGATATCCTTGATGTTGGTTGTTGTTATCCATTTTGATTTGGGACTATTGTATATATGTGGAATGATTTTGTGTAATCCCCTATATGGGAAATTATAAACCCTTAGTGAGTGAATGAAACCTGGGTATTGTCGGGATTTTTGTTGTACACTCTGATATGTATGAATGCAATTCAACTGCACAAGGTAATTATATTTGAAACTTGAATTTGAGACCAGAATAGGAATGAAATTTTGAAAGAGTTTGTGAAAACCCTACTGTAAGGAGAGGAGTGTGAAATGAGTTTAATTATTCGTCGGTCTCTAATTCATTTTAATTACGCCTTTTCGAATTATAATTACAGTTTTTGAAGAAGGAGGTTACACTTGTGGTCACTGGTTCCTTGATGACAACCCCTTTCACCTTGGGCTTAGCTTGCGGCTTGGTTTTAGCTTTAGGTTTGGGAGATAATTTTCTTTTCTTGGTAAGAGGAGAGGAAAGTAAATCAGAGGATTGATATAGTTTAAAGGAGTTAGAAGGAGTACTAAGATTAGGAGATTTTGTCCTCGCTATTGTGATTTGAGAAAAGAGGAATTTCTTCAAATGGAGCTGTTGAAAGTCGTGAATATAGGGTAGAAGATTCTGAGCAATCTGAGTTCTTTTTGAAGATATAAGTAGTGGGTTTTGATAGAAATGAGAAGACAAAGTGTTTGTGAAAAATCTTTACAGAGCACTAGGAGAATTCAAGGTATTAAAACCCGGACCGGGCATTGAACCGCTCGGGGTACTGGGTTAAGGGTCAGTGGGTCAAACCGGGACCAAACCGGAGCTAAACCGGGACCAAACCGGTGAGAAATTGAAAATTTTAGACTTATAGTATGAAATTCTAAAGGAAAAAGTAAAAAAAATTTTTTTTTTTTTATAAGTGACCCGGACCGGACCGGGAACCGGACCGGTTTCCCGGCCGGTTCGCCGGGTCCCGGGCCGGACCGGCCGGTCCGGTCCGGGTCTCACAACACTGGGAGAATCACTCAATGAGATTTTGTGAAGAATGACGTAGTAGCAATTGAAATAGCTTTAAAGCCCGACATCACTCGAGGGCTTACTCAGTGATCATGAGCTTCACTTGTATAGATACTCGAGTAATCATACCAGAAATTTAAAAATGCAGTAAATTCAAGAGCGTACCTGGCATAAATAATATTATAATTACCCATGTATATTCCCTCGATCATTTTATGGCTCTTTAAGAAAAATTTGAGCTAAAACTCAGCAAATTTGTGATTTGCAACCATATTTGCTCGAGGCCTTACTCGAGTAAGCTTGAAGTTTACTCAAGGCCTTCCTCGGGTAATCTGCCCCTTTACACTATGACTGTTCATTTCCAACCGTTATGCTATTTCATTTGAATTCATTGTGAATTAATGCTTCACTGTCACATTTTCCAGGCCATTACTCGATTATCTACTTGAGTAACTATTCATTTACTTCAAGGTGTTACTCCAGTAATGATAGTTACTTGAAGTTGTCCCTCCAGTAATATTGTCCTCTGTTAACCTCTGCTTTTCATACCTCAAAAAAGAATATCAAAATCCTGCAAAATAACATCATCTAACATTTTGTAAACACTAAATAACTTACAATTCATTAGGATTTATCATTCCCAATTCTCTTCTAATATATAAGAATTAATCTTTTGCAAGAGGTTTTGTGAAGATATCAGCTAGTTGAAGATGAGTTGGAATGAATATCACTTTGACATCTTTCTTCTAGACATGATCTCTGATGAAGTGATGTCTAACATCAATATGCTTGGTTTGGGAATATTGAACAGGATTCTTTGCCAAGCTTATCGTGCTAGTGTTGTCACAGTATATTGATATCTCTTTTAGATAAATACCAAGATCTTAGAGTTGTTGCTTAAGCCATAACACTTATGCACAACAACTTGAAGCTGCAACATACTCAACTTCCATTGACGAAAGAGACACTGTATTTTGTTTCTTGCTAAACCATGAGACAAGTGAACCTCCAAGAAATTGGCTTTGTCCACTGGTACTCTTTTTGTCTATCTTGTATCCTCCATGAACACAGATTAAGTATGCAACTAGATATTCACTTCTTCCTTTAGGATACCAAAGACCTAATTCTACCGTGTCAGCAAGATATTGAAAGATACATTTGACAGTTTCAGCATGTAACTCTTTTGGT
The DNA here is from genome assembly GCA_963855925.1 of Inga laurina. Lineage (NCBI taxonomy): Eukaryota > Viridiplantae > Streptophyta > Magnoliopsida > Fabales > Fabaceae > Inga > Inga laurina. The sequence continues at coordinate 30,596,451 of OY979710.1, forward strand.
GCTGATTGATATCTTACACATATGCCAACACTGAATTGAATATCAGGTCTGCTTGTAGTGAGATACAGTAATGATCTAATCATTCCACTATATTTTGTGATGTTGTAATCTTTACCTTTGACATCAGCATCAAGCAACGTAGTTGAGCTCATAGGCATGTCCATTCCATACTTCTTCAATAGCTCTTTTAAATACTTCGTTTGAGATATGAAAATTCCATTCTTTCTTTGTTTGATTTGCAAACCAAGAAAGAAATTCAATTCTCCCATCATTGACATCTCAAACTCCTCCTGCATTATCTCAGAAAATTCCTTACACAAGGTTTCGTTAGTAGCATCGAAAACTATATCATCAACATATATTTGCACAATTAGAAAATCATCTCATTTTCATTTTGTAAAAAGTGTTGTATCAAATTTTCCTCATGCAAAACCTTGATCAATGAGAAATTTACTGAGCCTTTCGTACCATGCTCTAGGAGCTTGTTTTAAACCGTATAAAGCTTTTTTTTAGTTTGAAAACATGGTCAGGTTTGGTTACATCTTCAAAACCTGAAGGTTGATCTACATACACTTCCTCCATGATGTAGCCATTTAGAAATGTACTCTTTACATCTATTTTATAGAGTTTGAATCCTTTGATGCATGCAAAGGCTAAAAGTACTCGTATAGCTTCCAATCTAGCCACTGGAGCATACATTTCCTCATAATCAATTCCTTCTTCCTGATTATAGCCTTTGGGCACCAATCTTGCCTTGTTTCTAACAATGATTGCAGATTCATCAAGTTTGTTCTTGAATACCTATTTAGTGCCAATGATCGGATGATCCTTAGGTCGGGGAACCAAATCCCAAACTTGATTTCTTTCAAATTGGTTTAGCTCTTCTTGCATTGCTATTATCCAATCATTGTTTGATAGGGCTTTGTCGATATTAGAAGGTTAAATCTCAAAAATAAAAGCAGAGAAACTAACTTCATTGAAAATTCTATTTTTAGTTTGGGTTAAGTAGTAAATTTGCCCTGGAAGTATGGGTCTAGGAGCAATTTTGCCCTGGAAGTTTTTTTGGGATCAATTTCACCCCAGAGTTTCAAAATGTAGCAATGTTGCCCTTTTCAGTTAAATAACAAATGTTGACCATTAAAAATTGATGTTGACTATTAATTTTTTAATGGAAAAGGGCAACATTGCTACATTTTGAAACTTCTGGGGCGAAATTGATCTCCAAAAAACTTCTAGGGCAAAATTACTCCCAGACCCATACTTCTAAGGCAAATTTGTTACTTAACCCTTCTAGTTTTGACTCCTTCATTCACATCTCCTATGACTTGGTCTAAGGGATGACTTTTGTTGTATTTCCAGGCTCTAGGTTGTTCTAGTGACTGATCTTCTTCCTTGGTTTGGTCAACTTCTAGGATAGAAGATTTAGAATTAGGTTGACCATTTTCTTGATTTAAACTACTCATCATCAATGGTTTTTTTAGAGGATTCAAATTCATCAAACACAATATGAATTGATTCTTCAACAATATATGTTCGTTTATTGAAAACTCGATTAGAATAGCCTAGAAAAATTCCTCCATCTATTTTAGAATCAAATTTTCCTAAATTATATTTACCATTATTATGAATAAAACACTTACAACCGAAGATGTACAAATGGGTAAGGTTTGGCTTCCTTCCTTTGTATAGTTCATATGGTGTCTTTCCAAGTTTTGTTCTGATGTAGGCTCTGTTTGAAATGTAGCATGCTGTGCTCAGTGCATCGGCCTAGAAAACTTGAGACATATTCTTTTCATTCAGCATTGCTCTAGCCATTTCAGTAAGCACTCTCTTCTTTCGTTCCACGACTCCATTTTGTTGAGGTGTCTTTGGAGCAGAGAAATTGTGATCAATGCCATTTGTATCAATATATTCTTCAAAGGCTTGACTTTCAAATTCTCCACCATGGTCTGTCCTGATACCTGCAATTTACATACCTTTGCATTTTGCACTTTCTTGGAAAAAATAATAAATTCTCCAAAGGTTTCATCCTTTGATGACAAAAAAATAGTCCATGTAAATCTAGAGAAATCATCAACAATGACCAATGAATATAAGTTGCCACCAAGACTCTTAATTCTTGCTAGTTTAACTAAATCCATATATAGCAATTGAAATGGTCGATTTGTTGTAATTTCATTTTTTGATTTGAAAGATGATTTAGTTTGTTTACCCTTCTGACATGCGTCACAAATCAAATCATTTTTTAAATTTACTTTGGGTAATCCAAGGACTAGAAGTTTGCCTAGTTGGTACATGTTGACATTAGGTCAAAGTGATTGTGGCTGAACCAGTATAACTCTCGGTGTACACTTCGGTTATATTTCTCCTTGCTCTTAACTGCTTTAAATATTTTGTCAATTTTCTTCTACGCAACGAATTATCTGGTATCACCCAATTCACCCCCCCTCTTGGGTAAAACGCTTGCACTAACATTTGGTATCAGAGCGTAGGTCTTCTTGTTCAGGTTTAACAGTCTAAGAAGGATCCAATGGCAAGCATGGGCAAAGGAATTCTTCCCGACGGAGCTTCTATCATAAGACCTCCGGTTTTCAATGGCAAATACTTCTCATTCTGGAGAGCGAAGTTCAGAGTCTTCATAATAGCTACAGAATATGGGCTATGGGATGAGTTTGAGAGTGGAAACTACAAACCTGAAAAGATTATAGATTCACAAAGAGTTCCCAAGACACCAACAGAATATGATGAGAATGACAAGAAACTCATTACACTCAATAGTAAAGCAATTCTAATGATTCTAAGTGCCTTGAGTTAAAATGAGTACTTCAGAATATGCACAATCCCAACTGCTAAAGTAATGTGGGAAGCCTTGGAAATAACTCATGAAGGAACTACGGGAATAAAAGAAAACTGGATCAATATTCTGGTTACTGAGTTTCATTTACTTTGAATGAAATCAGGTGAGTCGATAGCTAAATTTGAACTTAGATATACTCACCTTGTTAATCAACTTGCAGTACTTGGAAAAGTCTATGATCAACATACCCAAGTATGAAAGATTTTAAATATTCTTTCTAAAGACTGGGAGGCAAAGGTCACTGCAATTGAGGAAGCAAAAGGTGAATCAATGCGATCGGTTGCTTCTCTAATCAGAAGCCTTTCTGAATATGAAGCAAATTAAAGTTCAAACGAGAACTAGATGATATTGGCGATAAGAAGAACAGAGGTCTAGCACTAAAAGCAAAAGAAGAAGAACAAGATGAAGATGAAGAGGTTGATGATGATGAAATGGGCCTAATCATAAAACATTTCAGAAAGTTTTATAAGAAAGGCCAAGGATTCAAAAACTTTCAGAAAAGAGGAACAAGCAATAAAGAACACATCATCTGCTATGAATGTGGAAAGCCAGGACATTTCAAATCAAAATGTCAAGAACTGATTCAGAAGAATAAAGAGAAGAGAAAAGACAAATTCTACAACAAGAAGAAAGCCTTTGTATATGCCATATGGGGAGATAGTTCTTCTGAAGAAAGAGATGAAGAGGAAGTAGCGGATATCTGTCTAGTTGCTCAAGAGGAAACAGAAGAAGAGGTAACTGATTCTGATCTTACCTATGATGAATTACTTTCCAAATATAATGCTTTACATTCTGAATTCATCAAAGTAGTTAAAGAACTAGTTATTTTCAAAAAGAAAAACAAAGCTCTTGAAGTAGAGCTTAAAGGGAATTTTGAAAAGGATTGTGAAAATTGCACTTCTTTGAAAAAGAAAAACACTGATCTTACTAAATCTCTTGAAAAATTTGCTAAAGGAAGTGAAATGCTAAATGTGATTTTAAAAGCTCAACGATTTGTGAATGATCAGTCTGGAATTGGATATGATCCAAAATCAAATAGAAGGAAATGAAGCAAGAAAGCTGGAGGTAAATTATACTTGAATTATTTTCAGCATTCTGTGCATACATTAATCCTTTTGCACATTGTAATTATTGTAATAGAAAAGGTCATTATACTTTATCATGTATTCATAGGAAGAAAGGAAATATAGGAACCTACAAATGGGTACCTAAAGGTTCATATATTCCAAAAAATTGTTGTTCTAACCCAAAAGGACCCAAAAAGATGTGGGTAGCTAAGACTTAATCATATTTGATTACAGATATGTCTTAAAGCATCCAAAAACAACAAGTGGTACATAGACAGTGGATGCTCTAGACATATGACCGATGATTTCCAAAGTTTTACCACATTGCAACCTAAGGAATGTGGAAAGGTAAAATTTGGAGGAAATCAATCCAGAAAAATAGCAAGAATTGGTGAAATCAAAATCGCCAAAGGAATACAAGTCAAAGATATATATTACATTGAAGGCTTGTGTCATAATTTGCTGAGTGTAAGTCAAAGTATAGATAAAGACAACTGGATAATATTTGATTCAGAGGAATGTCTGATTGTCAACAAGAAAGACTTACAACTTGATAAGAAAAATATCAAGGCAGAGCTCAGAGCAAAGAGGGAAGGTAACTACTATACACTTGATATCAATAGAAATAACTCTGAAAATTGCTTTCTGAGTAATCCCGATGAAAGTTGGTCATGTCATAAGAGACTAGCTCATGTCAACATGCACCAACTAGGCAAACTACTCAAAAATGATTTAGTTCTTGGATTATCCAAAGTAAGTTTTAAAAATGATTTGATTTGTGACGCATGTCAAAAAGGTAAACAAACTAAATCATCTTTCAAATCAAAAAATGAGATTACTATAAATCGACCACTTCAATTGATACATATGGATTTAGTTAGTCCAGCAAGAGTTAAAAGCCTTGGTGGCAACTTATATTCATTGGTCATTGTTGATGATTTCTCTAGATTTACATGGGCTATTTTTCTGTCATCAAAGGATGAAACCTTTGCAGAATTCATTGTTTTTGCCAAGAAAGTGCAAAATGAGAAAGGTATGTCCATTGCAAGTATTATGACAGATAAAGGTAGAGAATTTGAAAATCAAGCCTTTGAAGAATATTGTGATACTAATGTCATTGATCACAATTTCTTTACTCCAAGGACACCACAACAAAACAAATTCGTGGAACGTAAGAACAGAGTGCTCACTGAAATGGCTAGTGCAATACTAAATGAAAATAACGTGTCTCAAGTTTTCTGGTCTGATGCAATGAGCACAACATGCTATATTTCAAATAAAGTCTATATTTGAATAAAACTTGGAAAGACACCATACGAGTTATACAAATGAAGAAAGCTGAACCTTGCTCATTTACACATCTTTGGTTGTAAGTGTTTCATTCATAATAATGGTAAAGATAACTTAGAAAAATTTGATTCTAGAACAGATGAAGGAATTTTCCTAGGTTATTCTAACCAAAGTAAAGCATATAGAATTTTCAATAAACAAACATGTGTTGTTGAAGAATCAATTCACGTTGTATTTGATGAATTTGAATCCTCTAACAAAACCATTGATGATGAGCAGGAAGTTGTTTTAAATCAAGAAAATAATCAATCTATTTCTAAATCTCTTATTCCAGAAGTTAATCAAACCAAGGAAGAAGATCAGTCACTAGGACAACCTAAAGCCTGGAAATACAATAAGAGTCATCCACTAGATCAAGTCATAGGAGATGTGAATGAAGGAATTAAAACTAGAAATAGAATTTTTAATGAAGTAAGTTTTTCTGCATTCATTTTTTAGATTAAACCTTCTAACATTGACGAAGCTCTATTAGACAATGATTGGGTTATAGAAATGCAAGAAGAACTAAACCAATTTGAAAGAAATCAAGTTTGGGATTTGGTACCCTGACCTAAGGATCATCCGATTATTTGCACTAAATGGGTATTCAAGAACAAACTTGATGAATCCATAATTATTTTCAGAAACAAGGCAAGATTGGTGGCCAAAGACTATAATCATGAAGAAGGAATTGATTATTAGGAAACTTATGCTTTAGTGGCTAGATTGGAAGCTATACGAGTACTCTTAGCCTTTGCATGCATCAAAGGATTCAAACTCTATCAAATGGATGTAAAGAGTGCATTTTTAAATGGCTACATCATGGAAGAAGTATATGTAGAGCAACCTCCAGGTTTTGAAGATGTAACCCAACTTGACCATGTTCTCAAACTCAAAAAGGCTTTATATGGTTTAAAACAAGCTCCTAGAGCATAGTACGAAAGGCTCAGTAAATTTCTTATTGATCAAGGTTTTGTATGAGGAAAAGTTGATACAACACTTTTTACAAAATGAAAACGTGATGATATATTAATTGTGCAAATATATGTTGATGATATAGTTTTCAGTGCTACTAACAAAACTATGTGCAAAGAATTTTCTGAGATAATGCAGGGGGAGTTTGAGATGTCAATGATGGGAGAATTGAATTTCTTTCTCAGTTTGCAAATCAAACAAAGAAAGAATGGAATTTTCATATCTCAAACTAAATATTTGAAAGAGCTATTGAAGAAGTATGGATTGGATGAAGCAAATAGAACGGACACACCTATGAGCTCAACCACATTGCTTGATGTGGATGTTAAGGGAAAAGATTACAATATCATAAAATATAGAGGAATGATTAGACCATTACTCTATCTCACTGCAAGCAGGCCTGACATTCAATTCAGTATAGGTATGTGTGCAAGATATCAATCAGTACCAAAAGAGTCACATGCTGAAATCGTCAAATGAATCTTCCGATATGTTGCTGACACACTGAATTGCGTCTCTGGTATCCCAAAGGAAGAAGTGAATATCTAGTTGCATACTCAGACTCTGATCATGGAGGATACAAGACGGACAGAAAGAGTACAAGAGGACAAGGCCAGTTTCTTGGAGGCTCACTTGTATTATGGTTTAGCAAGAAACAAACTACAGTGTCTCTTTCATCAACGGAAGCTAAGTATGTTACAGTATCAAGTTGTTGTGCACAAGTAATATGGTTAAAGCAACAACTCCAGGATCTTGGTATTTATTTGAAAGAAGCACCAATATACTGTGACAATACTAGCATGATAAGCTTGGCAAAGAATCCTGTTCAATATTCCAAAACCAAGCATATTGATGTTAGACATCACTTCATCAGAGATCAAGTCCAAAAGAAAGATGTCAAAGTGATATTCATTCCAACTCATCTTCAACTAGCTGATATCTTCACAAAACCTCTTGCAAAAGATCAATTTTTATATATTAGACAAGAATTGGGAATGGTAAATCCCAATGAATTGTAAGTTATTTAATGTTTACAAAATGTTAGATGATATTATTTATTGATGTTTTGATGATTACTAACTTAAGCTTTAGAGGTTCTAGCAATTTGTTTTACAGGATCATAATAATATGTTTTGAAGTATGAATAGCAGAGGTTAACAGAGGACAACATTATTGGAGTGAGAACTTCAAGTAATGAGCATTACTGGAGTGACACCTTGAAGTAATGGATGTATTACTCGAGTAGCCACTTGAGTAATGAGCTTGGAAATATGCCAGTGAAGCATTAATTTCAAATGAAATGGCACAACAGTTGGAAATGAACAGTCAGAAGGTGAAGAGACAGCTTGCCTGAGGGAGGCCTCGAGAAAACTTCAACATTACTCGAGTAAGGCCTTGAGTGAACCTGGGTCCAAATTTCAAATCAGTTGAGTTTCAATTCAAATCTGTTTTAAAGAGTCATCAAATGATCGAGGGAATATACATGGATAATTACAATATTATTCATGCCAGGTACGCTCTCAAATTTGCTGTATTTTAAAATTTTTTGTATGATCACTCGATTAGCTACCTGAGTAAAGCTGATGATCACTCGAGTAAGGCCTCGAGTGATGTCGATCTCTAGGTTATTTCAACTCGATACTCGATCATTTCTCACAAAATTTCCTCGAGTAATTCTCCTAGTGCTCTCACAAAAACTTTCCAAAATCTTTTTCTCTTCCCATAACCATCAAAACCAAGTGATTTACACCTTCAAAAACCTCTCAGATTACTCTAAATCATCTACCCTAAACTCGCGACACTCGTCTCTATTTTTCTAAAATTTTTGATTTTCTAAAATCACAATGGTGAGGACAAAATCTCTCAATCTTAGCACTTCTTCTGAGTCTTCTGAGCCATATTAACCCTCTGATTCACATTCCTCTTCTCCTACCAAGAAGAGGAAAATTTCTCCCAAACCAAAATCCAAGACCAAGCCGCAAGCTAAGCCTAAGGTAAAGGGGTTGTGATTAAGGAGCCCATTGCCACAAGAGCTCAATCCAAGAAGAGCTCACCCCCTAGAAAAGGCAAAACAACAAAAGAACCATCTCCTCCTTCCTCTGATTCATCGGACACACCAACCTTTTCTCCTAAGACTCTAAAGAAGCCCAAGGTTGATGAGAATCTTACCAAAGTCATGGTAGGCATGCTTGAGGAAGCTTTCCAATCTAAGGAAGCAAAGAAAGGGCAATCCTCAAATCAAACAGAAGAGAGGGATAAAGAAATTACATTTCCACCAAAAGGATTCAACGTGAGCAAGCTTGAGGAATCTCAGAAGTACCTGAGTCATTTTACAAGAAGAAATGTGTGCAAGATGCACTACATTGACTTCAAGGTGCTTCAAGAGGTATTGAAATACAATCTGAGTCCCTATCATGATTCCTATATGCCCTGGCTATCTATAAAACTCCTATTTTGCACTAAAGTGTGAGACATTTTTATTGTAACCTTGAACCTATTCATGATCTTGTTAGGAAGTCTGTGGAAGAAGAAATGACTTCTAAGGTTAGAGGACAAAAAATTCTAATCTCACCTTCCAGAATCAATAACTGGTTAGGAATAGAAAACCCTCCTGATGATGATTACCCTAACCTTGATTCAAAGAAGATATTCTCTATCCTCAGACCTGGTGAGATAGTGGGACCTCACAACTTCAATCCGAGTGATATGAGTGATTTTCATAGAGTCCTATGGTATATCTACTCTAGAGCCATGGTGAACAAATCCAATAACTTCACTCATTTTATTGAGAGAGACTTCAGGAAATTTGCCTCATTGATCCTCAAAGAGCAAAAGGACTTGGTAGAGTATATCTTCAATGAGATCAAGAAATATAGATATAAAGGAAAACCTACTGCTCCAATGCCTTATCCTCAACTTATTTCCTTGTTTCTCAAGAAGAACAAGATTTGGTATTTGGAGAGTATGGAGCCGATTGAGAGGTTAGTACCAGTGGGAAGGAATCAAATTGGAAAGTTGAATATTGAGATTCCTCTGAAGACACCTCTAGAAGCAAGTCCTAAGAAAAAGAAGAAGACTGACACAGCAACAAGCTGAATGGATGACACACAGTCTTCTGCTCCAGCCAACACATCTTCTCCATCCTTTTTTGGTGCCACAATGCAAACGTTCATAGAGAACATCCTGAGGAGTTTCCATATCGATATTGTGAATACCAATGTGGAATTGGTAACCCATATGAATGAGAAGATGGGAAAACTTGTGAATAAGATGGATAAGAGGCACGAAGAGTTCCTAGTTGAACAACGTGCCCAGGGTGAGCTTCTGAGATCCATTGTTGCCAGACTTGATGCTATGGCATCTAGATCCTCTACTCCTGGTCCTTCTAGTATTCCTAAGCCCATACCTGTCCCTGAACATAGACCCTCTATACCCACTGAGCATAGACCCTCTGAGAGTGGACCTAGCAATGTGTTGTTCTCTATGTCTGACCCTGACACATCTAAGCCTATCCACATCACCACTGATGATCCACCTCAGCCTATTCAGGCAGAGCCCATACCTACTCCCATTGCATCACCAACACATACTGAGGAGGTGCTTGTGTCTTCACCGGTTGCTACAGAGGAAGTAGAAATGACTTCTCTGCTTTCTTACACTTCATCTCTGGTGAAACCTCCAAAGGATCTTCAAACACTGCCAGTGAACCTTCCTGACCCTGAACCATCATCTTCAGATCCTTCAAGTTTAGATGACTCATGAGTCATTGGCATTTCCTGTCACTCCTATCTCAGTAGCCAAGCCATATACTCCTCCTCATAATTGATTCTACCTTTGTGATGAAGACAAAAAGGGGGAGAAGAGCCTGAGTGATTTTGTGATGAATGGCTAAGTTGATTGGGACTTGGGTGTATGTTGATTGGGATTTGGGTGTATAGGGTTTTAGGGTGCTTTTTGCTTTTTACCTTTGATTATGTATTGAATTCTTCATTATGCAATTTGTTCCTTTATGACATTTCATTGAAATTATATTGCATTTTAGGACTAATGTGTTTTTGATTGTGTATGCAAGGTAAACAAGTAAATATAAGAACAAAAAAATTTGAAAAGATCTTTAATAAGATATTTCAAAAGAGTTTTGAAGTTTAAATTCAACAAAAGATTTCATATGAAAAGAATTTAAGAAGCATATGTCTCAAAACTCAATTTCAAAAACTTTGTTCAAAATCACCAAGTTTTGTCATCATCAAAAAGGGGGAGAATGTTAAATCCCATATGTTTTGATGATAACAAAGATTAGATTAATGATATAAAAGAATTTCATAACAAACAAATCAATTTGAACAAAGTGGCAAAGCATTACTTGGAATAAGCACTGGAGTGATGAACCCATTCTGTGAAGGCTTACTTGAGTAGTCACTCGAGTAAGGGAAGCCATTACTCGAGTAGCCACTTGAGTAATCACAGAGAATTTCATCCAGTGAAGCACTGCCAACGTTTGGATGAAGTTACTCGAGGGACCACTCGAGTAATTTGTAAAGTTATATAGACCAGTACTTGAGTAGCCACTCGAGTAACCAAGGTAAAAATCTTCCAGTAGCTCTCGGCCAAGAAATGCAACAATTTACTCGAGTGGCCACTTGAGGCACCACCAGAGTAATCTGCAGAGTTATTTGAAGCATTACTTGAGTAGCCACTCGAGTAATCAGAAAGCAAACTCTCGGCCAAGAATTTAATGCAATTACCTAAGGGAGTAATCGAGTAATCTGTCAGGTTATTTGAAATCTACTTGAGGGACTACTCGAGTAAGGTGTGAAGAAAAGAGAAGGCTACTCGACTAATCAGTTTACTAGAGACAACACCGGAGTAACCTGTGAAGAAAAGACATGGCCCCTCGAGTAGCCACTCGAGTAATCACGTATTTTCAAGGTTTGTGATCTACCTCACTCCATATCGAGTAATATCTTATGAAACATGTTGAGTTACCCACTGTCATATTTTTGATAGGTTTACTCGAGGGACTACTCGAGTAACAAACTTGATCACTCGAGTAGCCACTCGAGTAAGGCAGTCCAGAAATTATGCTTTTAATCGAATGTTTATTAAATTGTTATCTATATGATTAACTCTTCATTGCATTAGTATCCTAAGTACACTTGCAGAGAAACAAGATATAGATCATGCAAGAAGAGCAAAGTCAAATAAAGTGTCTGAACTTTCACCTATCGCTACCTACCGTAAATGGATAGTTTTCAAATTTAAAGAATGGTCAACCGTTGCTGCGTAACTCTAACGGACATGTTTGAATTGCTTTTAACAGACATTACAAATTATCTATATATACGAAGCATTCATAGAAAAGAAAAGAATATACAAGAACTGAGAACACATATCGATCAACACACTCTTAGTGCTTTATTTTTCATATACTTATTCATTGTACTTCAGTGATTACATATTTGCTCTGTGAGAGAGTTTTTCATTATAAACTCAATATTTGTTATTGAGACAACTTAAGAAAGTGGAACCTTGAGTTGGGGATTTGATTACAATGTGTAAGGGGGAGCGAGTGTCTAGGTAAAGGAACTTGCTGTGTACTGAGGTGCCAAGAACCCACTGAATCTTAGAGAATATAGTGAAACTCTCAGAGACGCTCTGAGGACTGGACGTAGGTCAAAGTGGTTGTGGTCAAACCAGTATAACTCCCGGTGTACACTTCGGTGATATTTCTCCTTGCTCTTAACTACTTTAAATATTTTGTCAATTTTCTTATACGCAACAAATTATCTGGTATCACCCAATTCACTCCCCCCCTCTTGGGTGAAATGCTTGCACTAACACATCCACTGTCTATGTACCATTTGTTATTTTTGGATGCTTTAAGATATATCTGCAATCAAATACGATTAAGTCTTAAGTACCCACATCTTTTTGGGTTCTTTTGGGTTAGTACAAAATATTTTCTGAACATATGAACCTTTAGGTATCCATTTGTAGGTTCCTATTTTTCCTTTCTTTTTATGAATACATGATGAAGTATAATGACCCTTTCTATTACAGTAATTGCAATATGCGAAAGGATTTGATGTATGAACAGAATGCTGAAAGTAACTTAAGTATGTCTTACCTCCAGCTTTCTTTCTTCCTTCCTTTCCTTTTATCTGATTTTGGATCACATCTAATACTAGATCGGTCATTTACAAATCATTAAGCTTTTAAAATCACATTTAACATCCTTTGGTGAATTTTTCAAGAGTTTTTGTGAGATTAGTGTTTTTCTTTTTCAAAGAGAAACAGTTTTCACAATCCATTTCTAAATTCTCTTTAAGTTTTAATTCAAGAACTCTATTTTTCTTTTTGAAACAAACTAGTTCTTTAACTACTTTGATGAATTCGGAATGTAAAGCATTGTATTTAAAAAGTAATTCATCATAGGTAGGATCAGAATCAGTTACCTCTTCTTGTGTTTCTTCTTAGGAAACTAGATAGATATTGGCTACTTCCTCATCATCGCTATTTTCGTCAGATGAGCTATCTCCCCCTATGGCAGATACAAAGGCTTTCTTCTTATTTTTAAACTTGCCTTTTCTCTTTTCTTTATTTTTCTGAGCCAGTTTTTGACATTCCGATTTGATATGTCCTGGCTTTCCACATTCATAGCAGATAATGTGTTTTTTACTGCTTGTTCCTCCTTTCTGAAAGTTTTTAAAACCTTGACCTTTCTTGTAAAACTTTCTGAATTGTTTTATCATTAGGCCCATTTCATCATCGTCAAACTCTTCATCTTCATCTTGATTTTCTTCTTTTGCTTTCAGTACTAGACCTCTCTTCTTCTTGTCACCAATATCATCTAGCTCTCATTTAAACTTTAATTTACTTTCATATTTAGAAAGACTTTCGAATAGAGAAGTAACTGATCGTATTGATTCACCTTTTGCTTCCTCAATTACAGTGAATTTGGCCTCTCATTCTTTAGAGAGTATATTAAGAATCTTTCTTACTTGGGTATGCTGATTATAGACTTTATCAAGTGCTGCAAGTTGATTAACAAGATGAGTATATCTAAGTTCAAATTCAGATATTGACTCTCCTGATTTCATTTAAAGTAAATTGAATTCAGTAACCAGTGTGTTGATCCAGTTTTCTTTAATTCCTAAAGTTCCTTTATGAGCTATTTCCAAAGCTTCCCACATTTCCTTAGCCATTGGAAGTGCGCAGATTCTGAAGTACTCATTTTGAGTCAAAGCAATTTGGATCATCAGAATTGCCTTGCTGTTAAGAGTGATGAGTTTCTTGTCATTCTTATCATATTCCACTGGCGTCTTAGAAATATTTTGGGAATCTACAATTTTAATAGGTTGATAGTTTTCACTTGCAATCACATCCCATAGCCCATATTTTGTAGCCATTACGAATACTCTGAACTTTGCTTTCTAGAAGGAGAAGTGTTCGCCATTGAAACCCAGAGGTCTGGTGATAGAAGCTCCGTCAGGAAGAATTCCTTCACCCATGCTTGCCATTGGATCCTTCTTTGGTTGTTATACCTTAACAAGAAGACCTATGCTTTGATACCAAATGTTAGTGTAAGAGTTTCACCCAAGAAGGGGGTGAATTAGGTGATACCAAAAATTTTGTTGTGTATAAAAAAATTGATAGAATATTTAAAGCAGTTGAGAGCAAGGAGAAATATCACCAAAGTATACACCAGGAGTTATACTGGTTCAGCCACAACCACTTTGACCTATGTCCAGTTCTCAGAGCGTCTCTGAGAGTTTCACTATATCTTCCAAGAGTTAGTGGGTTTTTGGCACCTCAGTACACAACAAGTTTCTTCACTTGGACACTCGCTCCCCCTTACACATTGTAATCAAATCCCCAACTCAAGGTTCCACAATCTTAAGTTGTCTCAATAATGAATATTGAGTTTGTAATGAATATCTCTCTCATAGAGTAAATGAATAATCACTGAAGTACAAATAATGAGTATAAGAAAAAAAATAGAGCACTAAGAATGTGTTGATTGGTGTATGTTCGTGTGTTCTCAGTTGTTGTGTTCTGTTCTGTGAATGCTCTATATATATAGATGATTTATGATGTCTGTTGGAAGCACTTCAAATATGTCCATTAGAGTCACACAGCTATGGTTGATCGTTATTCAAATTTGAAAACTATCCGTTTGTGGTAGGTAGTAGTAGGTGAGATCTCAGATGTTTTATTTGACTTTTCTCTCATCGCATGATTTCTTTATTGTTTCTCTGCAAATATACTCAGAATACTAATACAATAAAAGGTTAATCATATAGATAACAAACACATAAACATACGATTAAAATAATGCTTTCTGAGCTGCCTTACTTGAATGATCATGTCCATTACTCGAGTAGTCACTTGAGTAATCTTATTAAAAATATGGCAGAGAGTAAGTCAATATTCATTAACCATATTACTCGGGTTATCCATAGAGTAATCCTTCTGTAAAAACCTCTGCATACCTAGTTACTCGAGTGGTCCCTTGAGTAAACATGTCTTTTCTTCACTGGTTACTCGAGTGATCCCTCGAGTAAGCTTTCTAATAAGTTTGCATATTACTCGAGTGGTCCCTCGAGTAATGATACTCAAATCTTGGCCGACAGTACCTGTTATTTGCTAACCTGATTACTCGAGTGAGCCCTCGAGTAATCCTTTAAATAACTCTGCAGATTACTGGAGTGCTCCCTCGAGTAAAGCCTTTTTCTCACCTAGTTACTTGAGTGGTCACTAGAGTAAATTGTGAAATTTCTTGGCCGAGAGCTACTGGATGATTTCTGCACTAGTTATTCGAGTGGCTACTCGAGTAATGGTTCATATAACTTTGTAGATTACTCGAGTGGCTTCATCCAAAATTTGACAGTGCTTCACTAGAAGATTTTCTCCATCATTACTCGAGTAATACTTCGAGTAACAAGTTTCACTACTCGAGTGCTCACTCGAGTAACCCCTACAAAAATTTGCTAGTGATGTTTTTCCTTTGCTGTGTCTCTCAGTTCTTCTTCATTACTCCAGTGCTTACTTCAAGTAATGCTTTTGTCTGCCATTTAGTTACTTTGTTCAAATTCTTTTGTTTGTTATCAAATCGTTTTGTATTATAGATCAAATCTTTGTTATCATCAAAACACATGGGATCTAACAATTAATAAATAAATAATGATTTTGGCATAAAATAGAATTTCTTGAAAAATACTAAATCATACCCTATTTCAGTTTCAGGAAATATCTGGAGCTCTAGATGTCGGATTGGGACATTCTTTATATGGATAAAAAGCTAAGAAAGAGCTTTACAACCTTTATGTTAAGGCAAAAACCCAGTTCTATCTCCAAGGGTTTCAAATTTTGCTTAGAATTTGAGAGCGGAAATCATCTACCATTTCACCAACTCCACTTCATCTACCACTTCATCTTCCATTTCACCTACCACTTCATCTACCACTTCATCTTCCATTTCACCTACCACTTCATCTACCACTTCATCTTCCATTTCACCTACTCCATTCTTCCCTATATATAGCCATCCTCTCCCTTACATTTGCAACACAATTTTCATATCCATTACTTTCCTCTCTTCTCCACATATACCATCATCTTATAGTTAATTTCATATATTGTATTTGCTTCTTATATGCCTCCTTCATGGACGGCTTAGGTAGCCTTCTTTTATGTAATGTCCCGAATTTTGGGATCAGAGGCTTGAGAATAAGCCTAAATTAAGTGAACTCCTAAGCCCTGGTTTAACAAGTATCCCAAATTTATTCCCTAATGTTTCTTATATCTTTGAGGTAAAGGGAATAAAATAGTGAATTACAGAGTATGAGAATTTGTATACAAAAAATGTAATTTGTTGAAGTTGTAAGTGCATTCCGTTTCATTCCTTCAAGTGAGGCAATATTTTTGTGTAATCCATGTCATTGAACAATTAATACTCAAAAATTATGAAATTTTACAGGGTGAAAGTAGACAATTTGATAGGTCATATGACTCAATTACAGCTATATACAAAAATTTATCAATTTTTGAAATTTACCCAATGAAATTGATTATTTTCTAGAACAGCATGCTAAGATTGAAAATCTAGGAATTTTGTGCTTCTAGCTATCAAAAGGATATATTTTTCCTTGAAACTAGACTCAATAAGGGTTTAATAGCATTTAGAATCGCTCTGAAATGATGTCTACAAATTTAGTTATGATTTTTCAAAGTTTAGGAAGAAAATCTGCCAGAATTTTGAAAAAATTCAAAAATTAGGAAATTGATAAATAATTAAATTATGACTTCATCATGATATTAAATCATCATCCCCCTCCTTTCTCTAGCAAAAACGATGCCAAACATAGCTGAACTAGAGAGGGAAAGTTGAGAGAAGTTGGAGAGAAAAGGAGAAGAAAAATCACCAGGTTGTTGAAGCTCAATTTTCCTTGTTAAGAAGCGCTAGGGTTTAGCCATATCAAGGAAAAGCCAAAGGAAGCTTGAGGATCGAATATGGAGCCCAAGCTATTTACACGTAGATTGAGGAACTATTTCTATTTAGCAAAAGGGACATAAAGTGAATACAGAAGGTACGCGAAAATCAAAGAAGAGAACTGCATGAGAAAGGGTTGCAGTGGTGGAGCGAAGATGGGAAGAAGTCTCCGTTTCACTGAGATCGGTTTAGACATCCTAGTAGCTCTATACAGCCACCTTAATTGTAAGTATCATGTACAAACCCTTATGAAGATTTTCTATAATCATGCACATATTATCAGTATATTTATGCTATTCCTATGTTACCCATCGAAACGTTCGTTAATATTCTGTTGCAAGTCAAAATAAGATAAGGGCTTGACACTTTATGGATGGCTTAGGTTGCAACCTACATGGAATGTTTTACGTCCAATATGGAAGGCTAAAATTTTCCATTTTCATGCATCTTGTGGTTGTATGTTTATGTTTTAGAATTTAATAATTTAGTTTAATTCAATGTTTATGAAGTTTTCAATTTATTTTATTTTTGTTTTTACTTTCATCATGTGCTAAACTTTCATTTTCCTAGGGTGATGACGTATCTTACTAATGACGGATTGAATCTTAACTTATTAATTCTAGTTTTAATTTTTTTTCCTTCATGATTGAGTTTTAATCATTGTTGTTAACACTTTCAATTAATTGGCCATCCTTTCAATGATTTCAATATGTATGTCGAGACCGGAAGGAGATGCATATGTGTAGACTCTGTAATTAAAACCATAGCTTGCATATGAAATAGGAATAGATTCATATGAGTTGTGTAGTCTTAATGAGTTCCATAAATTTTAATGCATGACTAATTTCTTGAATTTATATAGGAATATATTGGATTAGCAATTAATTATAGAATTACTTGACCTTGGAAATGGCTAGTAATTAAATGAGGGAAACTCGGCTATCAATCATGTGGAATAAATTAGACTAGAATAGATAAGTAATTCAATCAGAAATTTGTTAAGTGAAATCTAACCCCTAAGGCTTTTTCTCATAGTTGCTTTCATATCATTTGTAATCATATTTAATCATCTTTAGTTCATACTCTCAATCACCAACTAATTGATCGACTAAATACAATTAAAATTACCCATTTTGGTACTTAGTGATCAATCATTGTGGGAATGATACTCTATTAACTTCTGTATTACTTGATTATGATAGTGGGCACTTGCACCATTTAATAGACCATTTACACTTGTAACAGGATTTTTGACAAGTGCCCCTTACTTTGATCAAATGGTGCTATCGTGTGACAAGCGTCTTATGATTAAATCATAAGGTGACATATGTCCACCTTGCATCATCTTTTCACTCTCTTTCTCCCCTAGGCATCCTCGAGGGTCTGGGGAAAGAGGGGGCTAATAAATTTCCTTGACTTCCTGGTTTGATGTTCGGGAAGTTAATCAAGTGATCGAGCCGGGGACCGGTGGATTCCCTTGACTTAAGCGCTTGGTGTGTCTTCTAGAAGTGACAACACAAAAGTAGAAAAAGTAAGTGTCATGATGAGGGACAAGTGTCACTCTCTTGTGTTAGTGCAAGCGTTTCACCCAAGAGGGGGTGAATTGGGTGATACCAAAAATTTTGTCGTGTATAAGAAAATTGACAGAATATTTAAAGCAGTTGAGAGCAAGAAGAAATATCACCAAAGTGTACATCGGGAGTTATACTGGTTTGGCCACAACCACTTTGACTTACGTCCAGTCCTTAAAGCGTCTCTGAGAGTTTCACTATATTCTCTAAGATTCAGTGGGTTCTTGGCACCTCAGTACACAACAAATTCCTTCACCTGGACACTTGCTCCCCCTTACACATTGTAATCAAATCCCCAACTTAAGGTTCCACTACCTTAAGTTGTCTCAATAACAAATATTGAGTTTGTAATGAAAAACTCTCTCACAAAGCAAATATATAAACACTGAAGTACAATGAAAAAGTATAAGAAAACAAAGCACTAAGAGTGTGTTGATCAATGTATTCTCAGTTCTTGTGTGTTATTTTCTTTTCTTTGAATGCTCCATATATATAGATGATTTGTAGTGTCCCTTGGAAGCAATTCAAACATGTCTGTTAGAGTCACGCAGCAATGGTTGACTATTCTTCGAATTTTGAAAACTATCCGTTTACGGTAGGTTGCGGTAGGTGAGATCTCGAACTTTCATTTGACTTTGCTCTTCTTGCATGATCTCTTCATTATTTTTCTGTAAATATACTTAGGATACTAGTGCAATGAAGAGTTAATTATATAGAAAATAATTTAATAAACATTTAATCTAAGAACATAATTTCTGGACTTTCTTACTCGAGTGGCTACTCGATTGATCATGTATGTTACTCGAGTAATCCCTCAAGTAATCCTATCAAAAATATGGCAGTGCCTAATTCAACATTTTTCATAAGATATTACTCGGGTAAGACATGGAGTAAGATATATCACAAACCTTGGAAATACCTTATTACTCGAGTGGCTACTCGAGTGGCCATGTCTTTACTTCACAAGTTACTCAAGTGCTAACTCTGGTAATCTGATTACTCAAGTGGTTACTTGAGTAGCCTTCGCTTTTCTTCACATGTTACTCGAGTGAGCCCTCGAGTAAATTTCAAATAACCCGGCAGATTACTCAATTACTCCCTCGAGTAATTGCATCAAATTTCTGGCTAAGAGTTTGCTTTCTGATTACTCGAAAAACCCCTCAAGTAATGCTTCAAATAACTCTACAAATTACTCATGTGATCTTTCGAGTAATGCATTTTTCTCACCTGGTTACTCGAGTGGCTACTTGAGTAAAGTGTTGCATTTCTTGGCCGAGAGCTACTGGAAGATTTTTGACCTAGTTACTCGAGTGGCTACTTGAGTGATGCCTGTGAAAATAATGTTACTCGAGTGGCTACTCGAGTAATGGTCTATATAACTTTATAGATTACTCGAGTGGTCCCTCGAGCAACTTCTTCCAAATTTTGGCAATGCTTCTCTAGATGAAATTCTCCATGATTACTCGAGTGCTTACTCGAGTGGCAACTTCCCTTACTCGAGTGGCAACTCGAGTAAGCCATCACAAATTTTGCTTATTACTCCAGTGCTTACTTCAAGTAATGCTTTGCCACTTTGTTTAAATTCATTTGTTTGTTATCAAATCCTTTTATATCATTGATCCAATCTTTGTTATCATCAAAACATATGGGATCTAACATCTTGTTGGTGCCAACCTTAAAGTTAAACCATCTTTAGTCATGCTTAATTATCATTACTTACTTTATTAAAGCTACTTTAATAAAGTCACTTGAATAAAGCAACTTTATCTATCCTACTCAGGTTTTACTTGGAACTGCGGCACTCATATCAAGGCCCGCCAAATGATGCCATGAGCCCCCTATGTCCCCTAAATGGCATCAACTGTCCCATAGACATCGATAAATTTCCTCCAACTACTTTCACTCGCAATTCGTAACCATGACTTCTTAACTTTAGTAAATGACACCATGTGTGTCTGGAAATCCTGAAAATAGCTCTATATTTATATACATAAACATCGGTATTTATTTCATTTAACTGATTTACATATACAACTGTAACAATTACAAAGTTTGGTATATTACATTTAGGGCCGCTACACGACCTGTCAGCTTTTGCACATCCCTGATGCACCTTGGAAATGGTGTAATGACCCAAAATGTGTACAAGGGCTCATGACTCCAAAAGTGGACGTAATGAATTAGACCAACACCTTTTGGAGACTAGAGCGTGAATTATGACCCAAATTAACAGTAGAAAGTACCCAAACCCTATATTTAAGCTTAATCATGGTGATAAAGCTTAAGCTGAATTAAAAGTGATGGGACTGGGGCATAGAAGGAGAAAAGGAAATTAAATAATACCTCAAGTAGCAATCTAGCTGAAATTGCCATAGTCAGGGGCAAAACAGGAAGAAAGAAAATTTATCTGCCAAATAGTCAGTAACCGAAAAAGAAATTGACTAATAGCTAAAAGAGTAAGAGGTGTGACTAAATGGCTAATAGAATTGGTTGGTGTGACTAAATGGCTAATGGAATTGGTTAGTGTAACAAGAAAGTTACATGCTTTATGAGGAGGCATTGGATCATGACACTTAGCACCATAGGATTTAGTCAAAAAGTCCAAACATTCAACTCATCCTCCCCCACTCTCTCAAAGTTGACCAAGTGGCTTAAGGGAGTTGAAAAATCTGATCTCATCATCTTTTTTCTCTCTTCCCAAGCTCTCATGGACGTTAAGGTATGCAGGAGGAAAGAAAAAGTGAATTTTGTGAAGGGAGTCCTTTCTTGTGAGTTTTGACCTAGAAGTGAACTCTAATGCTTAAAACCTCTTCTTTAATCTTGTTCCTCTTGATGAAAGCTTCAATCCTATGGTTTTAGATTTTCAAGAAGAGGTGTTTTGTGTAACATCCTGGATTTTAATCAAGGAATTATGACTTCAAATGATGTAATTAATGTTAATTAATCATATTTGAAGTATATGTTGTGTAATGTGATAATAAGATCATTATTCATGATTTAATAAGTATTGTGCTAAACAGGGGTAAAACGGTAAATTTACCAACCGTCTAGTTAGTTATTGATGAGAAAACCCTTTAGTAATCAAGATCAATGGTTGAGATTGAAAGACCAAGGGGTGGAATCTTGTGTGGAGGAGTTTATATAAACTCATAAGAGGAAGGATGAGATGGTGACAAGTGTCCAAATGAGAGTCATTGGATGAGTCAACATTTTCAAACTCTTTCTCTCTCCCTCTTAGTCGGCCAAGTGCATGGGAGGAAGGGAAGGAAATGATCATTTTCATTCTCTCTCCATTTTCTTCCATTTCCGGCGGTGTAAGCAAGAAAGAGAAATTAAGGGCTTGAAATTGGTCAAGGTAAATGATCTTATATGCTTAGCTACCCTTCATTAATATTGATCAAGAG
The DNA here is from genome assembly GCA_963855925.1 of Inga laurina. Classification (NCBI taxonomy): domain Eukaryota; kingdom Viridiplantae; phylum Streptophyta; class Magnoliopsida; order Fabales; family Fabaceae; genus Inga; species Inga laurina. The sequence goes on from OY979710.1 coordinate 30,618,146, forward strand.
GTCAAGAGCATTATTTCTATGATTTCAGAATTTCCATTGGTGGTGTTTGATTGTGGGACAAATCTGAAAGTTGGTGGAATCAAGGTGTTGATTTCAGCAAGTTAAAGAGGTAGGCTTGTAATGCATTTTGATATATATGTCAAGATGTTTGCCTAATCAATGAAAATTCTGGAAATTTGACCTAATTATGATGTTAATTAAAGGGTAGGCTTGGATTAGTGGGTCACTGTTCATTTGGTCAGTTTTGACACTTGAGAGTGATTAGAAGTTGATTTGAAGTTGAATAAGGGAAATGTGTTAAGTTGTGGTTTTGGAGGTTTTGAGTGATTTGATGATTTAGAGAGAGAATGTGTTGAATGAGTTGAATTTGGGTTGTTTGTGGTTGCCAATGGGGTCCTTGTGTTGAAATAAGTGATAATGAGTCTTGACACAAGTTTAAGAACCCTTGGAGTCCATTTGGTGGATTTTGGAGAAGTTTACCAGTTGCTGCGATCTGGTTTCTGAGGTGATTTCTCGAGTGAGGGAAGAACTCACTCGAGCACAGGATGAATGTGCTCGCGAGTGAGCATGTTGTGCTCGAGTGAGGGTGCCTGAAATCACTGGGGGTGAGCGTCTCGGGTGATCACTCGTGGGTGGTTGCCAAGAGTGCGCTGGCACTCGCGAGTATTGGGAGCAAGCATTGGGAGATCACTCGAGCAATGGAGTTGTGCTCGAGTGAATCTGTTGCCTGGGAGTGGAGTTGCTCTCGGGTGGACACTCGCGGGACCTCACTTCCTTGTGCTCGCGAGCATTGAGGATCTGTGCTCGAGCACAGGTGTTTGTGCTAGAGTAAATGTGGAGGAAGATGTTGAGAGATGCTCTCGGGTCGTCACTCGCAAGCCTCACTTCCGTGGTGCTCGAGGGTGCTGGCGAGGTCTCTGCTCGAGCACAGCCTCTTGTGCTCGAGTGAGAGTGTAGGTTTGTCGCGGGAGTTGCTCTCGGGCAAGCACTTCCTGCGTCTCACTCGCATGTGTGCTCGAGTGAGAGGAGGGGTCATGCTCGAGCACGGCCTTCTGTGCTCGAGTAAAGGGACCAAAAATTAGTGTTTAGCTTTCCAAAGAAGGATCTTTAGGGATAGTTATCCCAACCCTTTAGGTATATGTTTAGGCATATAATAGCCATCTAAAGAGTCCAAATGAATACCAACTTAGAGTGTTATTGAAGTAATAACTTGGAAAAAAAAATTAACCAAATGTCCCTATTTTGATTATAGGATTCGACATCTGCTATCCTCGTGAGCCTACTGTGCCCAGAGCCATCAGGAAAGGATCAGGTAGTGACTTTTCTTTCGTACCATATATGATGCATTGCATGTGTGTGATATCGTTGATTGGGAATGGATTCGTATGCTGTGATCTTTGTGGATTTGTGTTAGCACTGTCATTCCAATAGTCCCTGAGTAGCTAGCAACGGTTCGGGTTAGGACTGTGTGCCTTCCCGGCGGAGAAAGGGGATGAGGATGAAGTGTGATATATGTGATATGTGAGCCGAAAGGCTATTTGTGAGGCCGACGGGCCAATTGTGAGAGCCGGATAGCTGTATGAGCTGTCAGGCTATGTTTATGCACTGCCACGCCAATAGTCCCTGAGTAGCTAGCAACGGTTCGGGTTAGGACTGTGTGCCTTCCCGGCGGAGAAAGGGGATGAGGGTGGAGTGTGATATGTGCTGCTGCTGCATGATGATTTGCTTACATGTTATGTGCTTATGTGTGGTATAAATGTTTAGTTACTACTGGGATTCTCTTGAATCTCATTCTTTCCTTTGAACTAACCTTTCAGACAGGGCGACTGGCTCCAAGGAGAAGCGCGTGACCCGAAGCGGGTAGAGTTCCGTAGGGACATTTATTTTGGACATGTTAGTTAGATAGTTTAATTGGGAATTACTGTATAACATTTTGAGAGGTATATAGTCTGAATACTTGGTTTTGTAATTCCCTAAACAGGATTTGAACTCTACATTTATAGTTGAACCCGGGGGTTGCCGGGATTTTGGGTTTTACACTCTGTCATACGTAAATGTAGATAAACTGCACAGGTGATTATATTCGATAATTGAACTTGAGACCGGAAGAGGAATGAAGTTTTGAAAATTTTGTAAAGTCCCTACTACTAAAGGGAAATTTAAATAAGTTTGTAAACTATTCGACGGTCTCTAATCTAATTTAATTACCTAATATCGAATTATAATTACGTGATTAAAGGCAGGGTGTTACATTTTGGTATCAGAGCTGTAGTTCCTGGCAAGGGTTGAGGTTGCTAGGATAGATCCCTTAGTTGGTTTTAGGGATATAAGAGTATCTGTGAATGATTGTTGTGTATGCACATGTATGTTTTGTTGACATGGATATATATATGTGAGATTTGTGACTATATGTGCATACTATCTCTGCTAGATTAATGGGGTAAGCTATTTGTAGAATGAAGAAGACTAGATGACGCCCCAAAATTCCGCGTGTGGACCCTGTGGTGGAGGTTGATAATGAAAATCCATCAGATCTAATGCATGAGCTAATGGGTCTAATCAAGGATCAGCGGGATATGATAACTGAGCTAAGAGAAGAGCTCAGAGCAGAGAAGGCAAAGAATAAGGAAGTTCCGGCTCAGTCTACTGCGGAAGAAACTCAAGAAGAGACCCGTTATGAAGATACTGCTGAGGGGTCAGCACGACCACTAGAGTCCCCACCTCACATTGTCCCAAATCAGGAATCACATGGTACGCCAGTTAAGGAGGAAAGAGATCTTCAGTACTGGGTTACCAGATTCTGTAAGCATCTGCCTCCGGCATTCAGAGGAAGGTTTGACCCACAAGCTGAAGACTGGTTGTACCGGCTGGAGAAAATATTTGAAGTACTTTGTTGTCCAGACGATGTAAAGCCACGGTTGGCAGTCTACAAACTAGAGGGTGATGCGGATCGTTGGTGGCGGAATATCGCCTCAACATTGAAGAGTAATAAGACGCCATTGACTTGGGAGCTGTTCCAACAAGAGTTCAACGAGAAGTACTTTCCCAAATCAGTGCGGCTGGAGAAGGAAACAGAATTCCTTAATATCAGGCAAGGGGACACAGAGAGCTTTGACGATTATTTGTCCCGTTTTGTTCGGTTGGCTCGATACTCCTCCTATCTCCGGTTTAAGGATGATGAAGAATGGAGTTCTGATATGCTTATTCGCGGTCTGAGGCGGAAGTTGAGGAAGCGCCTGGCTACGCATCAATTCACTAAGTTCAACAAGGCGGTTGAACAGTGCAGGATTACGGAGAATAACTTGAGAGAGTTGTATCCTGCCGGAGTTATTAGCCACCGCAGTGAACCCAGTAAGGGTAGCGCCGCTCAGAAGCGGAAAGGCCAAGGATCTTCTTCCTATAGGGGTGGTGACAAGAAGCCCTATCAGCCCAGAGACCGTGAACCTCAGAGATTTGTGACTGAGGAGAAATGTCGCCGTTGCAACAAATCACATTATGGGAAAAACTGTCAGGGAGAGATGGTTTGTTTCAACTGCAAACGGTCAGGACATCTTGCTAAGGATTGTCAGCAACCGAGAGCCGAACAGAGGCCGAAGACACAGGGTCGAGTGTTTGCAATGACCCACGAGGAGGCCCGTAGATCTCCTGAGTTGATACAAGGTAAAATCTCTCTAAATGGCTATCTATTACAAGCATTGTTCGACTCAAGTGCCAGTCATTCCTTCATTGCGTATGATTGTGTGAAACGCCTGGGTATGCATGTGCATAAGTTACCATTCGATTTGGTAGTATCAACTCCGATGGGTGTTAAAGCCTTGACCACAGAAGTTTGTCTGAATTGTGTTATAACTGTGGAAGGGCACCAGTCTGTTATAGACCTGATTTGTCTGCCGCTTTACCAATTGGAAGTCATCTTGGGTTTTGATTGGTTAACGGCAAACAACGTATTACTTGATTGTGGGAAGAAGAGGATAGTATATCCTACTTTTCAGAGGGCTGAGGTTGCGAATGCGAGTATGAATTTCTTTTCTACGGCTAAAGCTGAGAGATATATTGAAAAGGGTTGCCAGGGGTATATGGTATTCTTCTCCGTTCAGGGGGAAACTGGTGAAACCTTGAGTAATATACCCGTGGTAAATGAATTCCCTGAGGTGTTTCCAGATGACCTTAGCGGATTGCCTCCTGAGAGGGAAGTTCAATTCCCAATTGACATTACACCTGGAGTGGGTTCTATTTCAAAGGCCCCATATCGTATGGCCCCAAATGAGATGGCGGAGCTAAAGAAACAAATAGAAGATTTGCTTGAGAAAGGGTTCATCAGACCCAGTGTGTCGCATTGGGGAGCTCCAGTGTTGTTTGTAAAGAAGAAGGATGGGAGCCTACGCTTGTGTATCGACTACAGAGAGCTGAACAAGGTTACTATCAAGAATAAGTACCCACTTCCTCGAATTGACGACCTTTTAGATCAGTTATCTGGATCGTGCGTATTCTCAAAGATTGATCTAAGGTCAGGGTATCATCAGCTGCGAGTGAAAGCAGAGGATGTTCCAAAAACTGCTTTCAGGACCCGGTATGGTCATTATGAGTTTCTGGTGATGCCATTTGGGCTAACCAATACGCTTGCGGTTTTCATGGACTACATGAACCGTATCTTTCAACAGTATCTGGATCAGTTTGTTGTTGTGTTTATCGATGACATTCTGATATATTCCAAGAGTATGGAAGAGCATGAGCATCATCTGAGAGTTGTGCTGAATATTTTGCGTGAGAAGCAATTATATGCCAAATTGAGTAAGTGCGAGTTTTGGCTATCGGAGGTGAGATTCCTCGGCCATGTTATCTCGCAAGAAGGGGTCTCTGTGGATCCCAGTAAAGTGGAAGCAGTACTAGACTGGAAGAGGCCAGAATCTGTGGCAGAGGTACGCAGTTTTCTGGGTCTTGCCGGATACTACCGGAGATTCATTCAGAATTTCTCCCGTATTGCGTTACCAATGACCAAGCTCACGAGAAAGGATCAGCCGTTTGTGTGGGATGAGAAATGTGAAAAATGTTTTGTGGAGCTAAAGGAGAGGTTGACTACGGCACCAGTGTTGATTTTGCCCGATCCCAGTACGACATATGTTGTGTACTCTGATGCCAGTGGGCAGGGATTAGGGTGTGTCCTTATGTAGCAGGGACGTGTGGTGGCCTACGCCTCTCGACAGCTCAGGCCTCATGAATTGAACTATCCCACTCATGATCTGGAGCTTGCGGCCATTGTGTTTGCTTTGAAGATTTGGCGTCATTACCTGTATGGTGTGACTGTGGAACTGTACTGCGACCACAAGAGCCTTAAATACTTGTATGATCAAAAAGAACTGAACATGAGACAGCGTCGCTGGATGGAATTGCTTAAGGACTACAACCTGGAAATCAAATATCATCCAGGTAAAGCCAATGTAGTCGCTGATGCTCTTAGTCGAAAGACCGTGCTTGTTGCAGCTATGATGATACAAGAGAAGAAATTAATTGAAGATTTTCGTGATTTGAATTTGACAAACCAGATCATCTGTGCCAACTACACTATTTCCCAAGAGGAACATGATCTAAGAACTGAGATTGAAGAAGCTCAGGGGCAAGATGACTGGATACAGCGCAATCTGACTCGAATTGAACGGGGAGAAGTCCCAGGTTATGACCTATCGCCTCGTGGATTAGTACGCTATCAGAAAAGAGTTTGTGTTCCACTTAAGGCAGAGTTGAGGCAGAAAATTCTGGATGAGGCGCATAAGAGCCGATACACCCTTCATCCTGGTATGACCAAGATGTACCATAACCTGAAATCGGTATATTGGTGGCCGGGTTTGAAGAGTGATGTGACAAAGTATGTGGCGAGATGCCTCACTTGTCAGAAAGTGAAGATTGAGCACCAGAGACCACCTGGATTACTCCAAAGCCCTGAGATTCTGGAATGGAAATGGGAAAGTGTGACCATGGATTTGGTTGTGGGCTTGCCCAAGATCAGAAACTATGATGCGATCTGGGTTATTGTAGATCGATTAACGAAGTCAGCTCACTTCATACCAATCAATGCTGGTTATTCTCCTGATAAACTAGCAGAGATTTACATTCGTGAGATCGTGAAGCTCCATGGTACACCGAAGAATATCATATCTGATCGAGATCCTCGATTTACTTCAAGATTCTGGAAAGCGTTGCATGAAGCCTTGGGAACTCAATTGAGGTTCAGCACGGCTTATCATCCACAGACGGATGGACAGACAGAGAGAACAATCCAGACACTGGAAGATATGTTGCGAGCCTGTGTTCTCGATTTTAAGGGAAGTTGGGATCGCTTTCTTCCACTTGCGGAATTCGCCTACAACAATAGCTATCATGCGAGCATTCAGATGGCTCCGTATGAAGCGTTGTATGGAAGACGGTGTCAATCACCATTGTGCTGGAACGAGCTATCCGAGAGGAAGCTTTATAGACCGGATCTTGTTGATCAAACCTCAGCACAGATTCAGATTATTCGTAAGAGGTTACTTGCAGCGCAGAGTCGACAGAAAAGCTACGCTGACAAGAGAAGATGACCCCTAGAATTTGAGGTTGGAGATCACATTTTTCTAAGAGTATCTCCTGTCACGGGCGTTGGGCGAGCGATCAAGAGAAAGAAGTTAAGCCCAAGATACATAGGTCCTTTTGAAATCCTTGAGAGGATTGGGCCTGTTGCTTACCGAGTAGCCCTACCTCCGAGCTTGAGCAGACTTCATAATGTATTCCACATTTCTCAATTGAAAAAGTACCAACCGGATCCATCTCATATCATTGAGTATGAAGATGTCGAGCTTCAAGACAATTTCACATATGTAGTGGAGCCAGAGCAAGTTATTGATCGAGAGGAGCGACGGCTCAGACACAGGAGCATTCCATATGTGAAAGTGATCTGGAAGGGAATGACTTCGAGGGAAGCAACTTGGGAAGCGGAGGAAGATATGCAAAGAAGATATCCGGCGTTTATGGCTCAAGTAGTGTAACAATTTCGAGGACGAAATTAAATTGTCGGGGGGAGAATTGTAACATCCTGGATTTTAATCAAGGAATTATGACTTCAAATGATGTAATTAATGTTAATTAATCATATTTGAAGTATATGTTGTGTAATGTGATAATAAGATCATTATTCATGATTTAATAAGTATTGTGCTAAACAGGGGTAAAACGGTAAATTTACCAACCGTCTGGTTAGTTATTGATGAGAAAACCCTTTAGTAATCAAGATCAATGGTTGAGATTGAAAGACCAAGGGGTGGAATCTTGTGTGGAGGAGTTTATATAAACTCATAAGAGGAAGGATGAGATGGTGACAAGTGTCCAAATGAGAGTCATTGGATGAGTCAACATTTTCAAACTCTTTCTCTCTCCCTCTTAGTCGGCCAAGTGCATGGGAGGAAGGGAAGGAAATGATCATTTTCATTCTCTCTCCATTTTCTTCCATTTCCGGCGGTGTAAGCAAGAAAGAGAAATTAAGGGCTTGAAATTGGTCAAGGTAAATGATCTTATATGCTTAGCTACCCTTCATTAATATTGATCAAGAGGTCAAGAGCATTATTTCTATGATTTCAGAATTTCCATTGGTGGTGTTTGATTGTGGGACAAATCTGAAAGTTGGTGGAATCAAGGTGTTGATTTCAGCAAGTTAAAGAGGTAGGCTTGTAATGCATTTTGATATATATGTCAAGATGTTTGCCTAATCAATGAAAATTCTGGAAATTTGACCTAATTATGATGTTAATTAAAGGGTAGGCTTGGATTAGTGGGTCACTGTTCATTTGGTCAGTTTTGACACTTGAGAGTGATTAGAAGTTGATTTAAAGTTGAATAAGGGAAATGTGTTAAGTTGTGGTTTTGGAGGTTTTGAGTGATTTGATGATTTAGAGAGAGAATGTGTTGAATGAGTTGAATTTGGGTTGTTTGTGGTTGCCAATGGGGTCCTTGTGTTGAAATAAGTGATAATGAGTCTTGACACAAGTTTAAGAACCCTTGGAGTCCATTTGGTGGATTTTGGAGAAGTTTACCAGTTGCTGCGATCTGGTTTCTGAGGTGATTTCTCGAGTGAGGGAAGAACTCACTCGAGCACAGGATGAATGTGCTCGCGAGTGAGCATGTTGTGCTCGAGTGAGGGTGCCTGAAATCACTGGGGGTGAGCGTCTCGGGTGATCACTCGTGGGTGGTTGCCAAGAGTGCGCTGGCACTCGCGAGTATTGGGAGCAAGCATTGGGAGATCACTCGAGCAATGGAGTTGTGCTCGAGTGAATCTGTTGCCTGGGAGTGGAGTTGCTCTCGGGTGGACACTCGCGGGACCTCACTTCCTTGTGCTCGCGAGCATTGAGGATCTGTGCTCGAGCACAGGTGTTTGTGCTAGAGTAAATGTGGAGGAAGATGTTGAGAGATGCTCTCGGGTCGTCACTCGCAAGCCTCACTTCCGTGGTGCTCGAGGGTGCTGGCGAGGTCTCTGCTCGAGCACAGCCTCTTGTGCTCGAGTGAGAGTGTAGGTTTGTCGCGGGAGTTGCTCTCGGGCAAGCACTTCCTGCGTCTCACTCGCATGTGTGCTCGAGTGAGAGGAGGGGTCATGCTCGAGCACGGCCTTCTGTGCTCGAGTAAAGGGACCAAAAATTAGTGTTTAGCTTTCCAAAGAAGGATCTTTAGGGATAGTTATCCCAACCCTTTAGGTATATGTTTAGGCATATAATAGCCATCTAAAGAGTCCAAATGAATACCAACTTAGAGTGTTATTGAAGTAATAACTTGGAAAAAAAAATTAACCAAATGTCCCTATTTTGATTATAGGATTCGACATCTGCTATCCTCGTGAGCCTACTGTGCCCAGAGCCATCAGGAAAGGATCAGGTAGTGACTTTTCTTTCGTACCATATATGATGCATTGCATGTGTGTGATATCGTTGATTGGGAATGGATTCGTATGCTGTGATCTTTGTGGATTTGTGTTAGCACTGTCATTCCAATAGTCCCTGAGTAGCTAGCAACGGTTCGGGTTAGGACTGTGTGCCTTCCCGGCGGAGAAAGGGGATGAGGATGAAGTGTGATATATGTGATATGTGAGCCGAAAGGCTATTTGTGAGGCCGACGGGCCAATTACGAGAGCCGGATAGCTGTATGAGCTGTCAGGCTATGTTTATGCACTGCCACGCCAATAGTCCCTGAGTAGCTAGCAACGGTTCGGGTTAGGACTGTGTGCCTTCCCGGCGGAGAAAGGGGATGAGGGTGGAGTGTGATATGTGCTGCTGCTGCATGATGATTTGCTTACATGTTATGTGCTTATGTGTGGTATAAATGTTTAGTTACTACTGGGATTCTCTTGAATCTCATTCTTTCCTTTGAACTAACCTTTCAGACAGGGCGACTGGCTCCAAGGAGAAGCGCGTGACCCGGAGCGGGTAGAGTTCCGTAGGGACATTTATTTTGGACATGTTAGTTAGATAGTTTAATTGGGAATTACTGTATAACATTTTGAGAGGTATATAGTCTGAATACTTGGTTTTGTAATTCCCTAAACAGGATTTGAACTCTACATTTATAGTTGAACCCGCGGGTTGCCGGGATTTTGGGTTTTACACTCTGTCATACGTAAATGTAGATAAACTGCACAGGTGATTATATTCGATAATTGAACTTGAGACCGGAAGAGGAATGAAGTTTTGAAAATTTCGTAAAGTCCCTACTACTAAAGGGAAATTTAAATAAGTTTGTAAACTATTCGACGGTCTCTAATCTAATTTAATTACCTAATATCGAATTATAATTACGTGATTAAAGGCAGGGTGTTACATTTTGTATACTCAAGAAAAGCTAGTGGTTAGAGAATCAAAGAACCAACTAGAGGAAGAGAAAGAGGTGAGCAAAAGTTACCTTTTGACATGTATATTATAGTTATTGGTTGAGTATTTTGGCTTTTGAAAATTGCCCTAGTTTTTGTATGTATAGGGTTTTATGGAGTCCATGGTATTTTGTTGATGACACCACTCATCTCTAAACCACCTATCTCACTGATCTGCTGACGTTTTGGTCTTAGGAGGCCACTTCACCGCATCACCTATCTTCGTAAGTGTTTGAACTAACTCACCAGAGTTAACAGAGAAGTTATAGTCATTGTCCTTGTAGGAAGTACTTGGTTGAGGGCTAATAGGTTATTAGACTGGCTTCGTCCCTGGTGTATCATCGGGTATGGCTTTGCTCTCCAACTACGATCGGTTCTCTTGGGTTCCGACTCCTCTTATCTGATGGTTCGTCCTCGTGGTGGCGGGACTTACTGGCATTTACTTCATTCTCTTCCCACTTGATTTGGGCCTAAGCTCGAGCCAGCATATCACCTATGGTATGACAAGTGTATTTGGTTAGTTCCTTGTATAAATTAGAGTTAGGAAGCAAACCATTGTGAAAAGAAGTAATGACGGTTTGTGCGTCACAGTTGGGTATGTTGATTTTTTCTTTGTTGAACCAGCGACAAAGTCCTGCAGTGATTCTCAATTTCCTTAAATGACCTAGTAAAGGTCATTGGGCTTCTTTTCAAGCTTCTGGCTGCTAGAGAATTGTTGAACGAACAAGTCATTCAAGTCTGTGAATGATCCTATTGAGTTGGTTGGTAGGTTAGTAAATTATCTTAATGCTGGTCCAACCAGAATGACCCAAAACCTTTGCACATACAAGCTTCTTATGCCTTCCAAGGTATCACTGCTGTATGCATCCTTTGTCGGTACTGCGCCATATGTTCGTTTGGGTCTATCGAACCATCATAGTGTCATACAATTGGGAATGTGAACTTTTTGGGCATTTCTACTAGTGTAATGTCATCCATGAAAGGTGAATCAGTGAAGCTATTTGGGGCGCTTTTCTTAATGGGAGATGGTACGCCTGGTAGGTGATATATCATTGATTCTAGTTCTTGGAACTTCCTATCCCACTTCCCATCACCCAATATACTAGACCCTGGTGGGTCAGTCTTTGCAAGTGGTTCTGTCTACCCTTCCGTCTCGCCACTCGACGTAGTTGGTGTACCTGCAGCATGAGGATTATTAGTAATATTTCTAACTGGAATTTCGTTACCTACCATTCTGGGTGTGCTTGTCAAGGTATTGGGGGTCTCCAATGATGGCATGAGCGGGATAATAGTGGTTGGAAATCATCCTACTCGGTAAGGATTAGGAGTGACTTGGGTGGAGTGTATGGCAAGTCACTTCCATAAGGCATTGTTTTCCTCTTCCAAGCACTGGAGTTATTCCTATTCTTGTGCAGCCAAGCGAGCTTGAGTGGAAATTTGTTGAGTTTGTTCCTGCAGTAGGACAATCATCTCTTCCAGACGCTCCTAAAGGTTGGTAGGTGTGTCGCCCATGGTAGGTACATTTCCCACAGTAGGTACATTCGTCATGGCAAATAATCAAAGTGAATAGAGACGAAATGAATCTCACTAAATTTATTGTCGGTTGTCCCCATGGTTGGCGCCAAATTTTTAATGCAATTATTTGCAAAAGTGTATGTTTTCTTTGAGAGGTACTGACAATGTAAGAATTGGCAATAAACAGAATAGGGAGTTGATACATGAAAAGAGAGCTAACTGAGTAAAATGAGGAACAAGCTTTATTGTGGATTTTGATCGATTACAAAGCAAAGAGTACAGAAAATGATTGGAGCAGATGAGTCTACGAGTGTACTCAAGTGACTCCTACTTATAATACTAGACTAGCCAAACAAATATGTTAGTTCCATCATTTTGTGGATCTGAGTGCTCCTTTGGAATAGCTTATTTTTGGGCAATAAGTGCTTATAAATCGTGATTCACGGTATATGAGGTAAGTATATGAGAGGAGTTTTATCTTGACTTGCGTAATAAACACTTATATTCAAAAAATAAGTATTCCCAAACATGCACTTAAGTGGATCTAGGAACTAGATCCCTATATTTCGGATCAAGGCATTGGGTCTACTCTTGGACTTGACTAGGTACTCAAGGCAACAAGTTCGGCTTCAATATCTGGACCGTGGCCTGGTTGGCATGATTTATTAGGCCTCTCATCGGTGGACCAGTGGTTGTGGGCCCAAAGTGAGGATTTCTGGTCCTACATTAACCCTATATATACATACATATATATATATCAACTTAAAGAAGGAAACACTAATTATCTTATGATAGAAATAAGATCCAATCTCCAAGGTTTCACTGATAGATATAGGGAAGAAGCATTTATGCTAGTTAGACTATAAGGTTAAGGTTAATTAAGGTGTTTGCAGATATAATGATGAGCTAGTCCATACCCTTTTTTCTCAAATAATTAAGGGTTAAAGGCCAATTTTGCCCCGGAAGTGTGAAAATTGGACCAAAGTCGCCCTCTCCAAACGGTCGCCTAACATTGACCGTGAAAGTTACACAGTGGCAGTGCAATATACCACGCTGGCACGGTAATTGAACAATATGTGGCAAGGGATGGAAGGAATGGTGCAGCAGGCATGAACGTGGCAAGTGGAAAGAGAAGGCAGTGAGCTGAGATGAGACTAAACGACGTAAAGCGAAAAAGATCAGAAGGGGAAAAAATTTGAACAGACACTGTGCTAGGGTTCGTCGAAGTGGTCGCTGGTGATTTCTGAAGGTTGCAGCTTGTACGACGAGAGATTGGAGGTTGGAGCAAAGATTCGTCCATCCATAAACAGGTATGGAAGCTTTGCTTTTAAGTTTATCTTGAGATTAAATGAAGACGAAGCATTTTTTACTTTATTCAATGAAGACGAAGCTTCTCTTTTTGGATGCCTTTGTTCTCTTTGGTGTTAAATTAATATTTTTTTACTTTATTTAGTGGTATATGGCATCACATGGTAATGGTTGTGGTGGTCCCGAAAATGCTTCAAAGGGTGGTCCCGAGGGTGATGGGCATGGTGGGTGTGATTGGGGCTTGAAATACTTTAATAAACATTACGAAAGTCTAAAAGGGGGGTTGCAGGAAAGTAAACATGTTTTACTTAGACATGTAAACTCATGTTATGGGATACCAAGTGTGGAGAACTATGTGTATGACAAAGTAGAGGAGATACAAACAGGCAAGGTTGTTGTCAATGTCACTCATAATGAAATTGGACATGATAATGGGGATAATGATAGGTTAACTAGAATGGAAGGTGAAGAGGAAGATGTTGATAGTGAATCTGGCAGTCATGATACTGAATGTGAGGATAGGGAGGATAGTGATGGTGATAGTGATTATGAGGATTTATCTAGTATAGGGAACAAAACCACAGTAGATGATGGAGGTGTTGACTATGATGATGAGGAATTGGGTTTGGAGGGGGAATTGGGCCACGGTAGTTGTAATGGGCCATCAGCTGGAGTGGTTTTGGAAGAAGAGGGAATTGGGCCAGAGGAAAGACCATTTTTTATGGTGGGCATGTCTTTTGGAAACAAGGCAGAATTGGTAGCTGCAATTAATACTTATGCAATTACTAATGGGGTGAACTTGCACCTAAGCAAAAGTAAGCCTTGTAGGGTTAGAGCCAAATGTCAAAAGGGCTGCCCATTTGTACTGTATGCATCAACAGATGGATCCAACCCAGGCCTTGTAGTAAAGACATATGACTCAGAACACAGATGTAGCAGGGTGTTTAACAACCCTAGGGCAACAGTGAGGTGGTTGGCTTCACACTTTACGAAGAAGGTCCAAGAGAGACCAAGCTACAAGCTCGCAGACATGAAAAAGGACATGGAGGATGAATTCAAGCTGTATGTGAACCGATAGAAGTGTAGGAGGGCTAAAAGGATGATTATGAAGGATCTGGAAGGTAGTTACATAGATGAGTTCAGAAATGTTGAAGCCTACTGTAATGAGTTGAGGAATTCAAACCGTGGCTCAGATGTTTCTGTGGAAATAAGTAAGGAAGCTCTAGAACAAGGGAAGAGGGTTTTCAGCCGCATGTATATATGTTTTAATGCTGCAAAGGTACATGTATATTACTTCAAAGTTTATATTTATATTACATTCTGTATTTTTTGTTTGATATGCAAATTTTTTATGTGAATTGTTATCTGTTGCAAAGTGGTTGGAAGGTTGGCTGCAGGCCCATCATAGGGGTTGACAAGACTTTCCTAAAAGGTAACGCAAAAGGCATTATGCTAACAGCAATTGGCATAGATGCCGATGATTCTCTCTACCCCATAGCGTTTGCAATAACACAGAAGGAGACCACAATGAACTGGAAGTGGTTTCTGCAATGGTTGAAAAGATCCCTGGATTTGGACTATGGAGAACAACTGACTTTAATGTCAGACAGGTAGGACTAAATTTAACTTCAGATTGTGCTTGCTTAGTGTGTTTTACTAACAAATATCCACTTCTGTTGTAGGGCTTACATGTAGCTGTGAAGGAGGTGCTTCCACTTGCTGAGCATAGACTGTGTGCTAGACACGTCTATACTAATTGGAGCAAGGTATTAGAGTATATATTAGGTTGTTAGAGTACATAATTGCTGAATTAATTCTATATACCAGAATTTTATTCCTCTTCTTGGTTGCATATTACAAGGTGTAGAGAGGAGTTGAGTTGAAGAAGAAAATTTTTGGCTTGTTCATGGAGCACCTACGAAGAACAATTTAGTGACAATCTCACAGAGATGGCAGATAATAATGCTTGTGAAAGCTTCAATGCATGGATTTATGAGCTTAGGTTTCTTCCCATAATTAGAATGGTTTATGGCATTAGGATTAAGATGATGGCTAAGTGGGCAGAGAGTCAAAAAAATGCTTCTAAGTGGAGAGGTGAGTTTAGTCCTAAGTGTCTTCATTTATTTGAGGTTAACAAAAGGTTGTCTATGGGCTGTAATGTGTTCTTTAATGGTGATGACGGCTATGAGGTTTGTGAGGGAGATGATAGGCACACAGTGTGGATACATAAAAAGGAGTGTACATGTAGGGCGTGGCAATTGACTGGCATCCCATGTCAACATGCCATCTGTGGCCTTTATCATGCAAACATTGATCCACTAACACAAATCTCAAGGTTTTATCATAAAGGCACTTATATAGCTAGTTACGCGACCAAATTCCAGTCGGTTAGAGGTAAGAGGTTTTGGGGAATTCATAGATTTGAGCCAATGGACCCACCACCCTTGTGTACTATGCCTGGTCGTCCTACTGTAAAAAGAAAAAGAACTGAAGAAGGTGAGAGGAGAGAACAAGTTGGGACAGCAAAGCAGAGAGGGCCACAATCACCACCTACAAAGTTGAGCAAAAAAGGTTGTGCACCGAAGTGCTCGGTTTATCATAAAGAGGGCCACAACAGAGCTAGATGTACTGATGTAAGTTGAGTTCATTTATCATTAAGTAAATTATCATTATCATGGTAAATAATATATACATTCTCATTGTTGCAGGTTCCAAGCACAAGTCAGACTTCTTCATCACAACAATCTCAATCCACACAAAGATCCCATAATGGAAGAGCTTTCTATAGAAATTTATCTGTTACTAGAGTGGGAGTTCAAATTAATGAAGAAACTGGACGAACCGTGTATAATGTACCTTACTCAATTCAATATCTATATGCTGCAATGGTTCAGTATTTCTTCTTTGTTATATGTTGTTTCTGTAAGAATGGGGGTCTGTTGCAATGTTTGTTTGTTACTCTGGTATTTGCTGCAGTTTTTGCTCATTACGATGTTTGTTACTCTGGTATTTGCTGCAATTGTTCATATTTTTCCAATGTCTGTGCATATATACTAGTATATGCAATGTCTGTGCATATATGCTAGTATATGCAATTGTTCATATTTTTCCATTGTCTGTGCATATATACTAGTTGCTGCAATGTCTGTGCATATATACTAGTATATGCAATTGTTCATATTTTTCCAATGTCTGTGCATATATACTAGTTGCTGCAATGTCTGTGCATATATACTAGTATATGCAATTGTTCATATTTTTCTAATGTCTGTGCATATATACTAGTTGTTGCAATGTGTGTAGCAATAGTTCATTTTTTTTCCCTTGTAACTCATGTTGTTTCTTGATGTATTCCTATTACAGCCTGGCCAGCCATCACAAGTTGTCCTCAATGAAGGGTCTGGACAACACTATATGCAGAAACATGCCGACGTTGAGACCAGGTTCCCAATACCTAATGAGAGGAACATAAGGATTACAAGAAGCATATCTCGTAGGGTAAACAACAGTGGGACTCGACAAATCCAGCTGCAAAGTGTTTCACCATTTGGCCCAACTCCTTCTTCTGACTTGCCAGTTACACACCCAGGACTCATGTGGCAAGGACAAAGAGCAGTGACAACATCACAACTTTTGGCTCACCGGGACCACTCATTGATTTCTCAAAGTAGTCGAAAGAAATTCAATTCCAAGAGAGGGTGATAGATCTAGTGGTTCTACTTTTGTCCAGATACTTTTGTGGGTTGTCTTTTGTAATATTTATCATGATGTCCAGATACTTTTGTTGAAGACAAAGTACTTTCCTTACTAGTCTTCTTTTGTAATGGTATTATTATGATCTGAAGACAAATTTATTTAACTTCACATGTTGCAACTCTTTTGCATTATTAGTTGTAATTGACAAAGGCATTATTAGTTGTAATTATTAGTTGCAACAGACATTGCAGCAACAAACAGCATGAGTTGCAAGGTTCTTTCAACATAAAAGTCATTACACATAGTTGTTTCCACTTAGCCAACAGGGTTGTAATTGACAAAGGCATCCAACATAAAAGTCATTACACATATAGTTGTTTCCCAACACAACATTACACTTCCAGTCACTAATAAAATTCATCCCCACTGCCCAGGACTAAAGCATAATTTACTAATCTTGATTTAACCAAAAATCAAAGCTAAAAAAAACACCCACGTTAGCACTAAAGCATAAAACGCCAGCCTCATTCTCGTCTCTGTCTTCTTCATCTGCATATATATGGCATCTATTTGTGCTTGAGCATCAGCAGCTCCCTTCTCCTCTTGTCCTCTCTGCGTCATATTCTCCTCAAATAGCCTATCCACGTGCCCTAGCAACTCGTTTATCACATATGTTGACCTCTCACCCATTTCTTCATCCACCCATTGGAAAAATCCACATCCACCATGTATATTTCCCTCTTTGCAATCAGAACCTTATCAGCTATTAACCACAAAGAAAACAGATGAAACATGGGAAAAATAATACATACTTGTTAGTAATTCCTACAACCATAGAATCTCCTCCCTGGGTTGAACACCGTCCAAGAAGTATAAAGAGGAGCCGACATCCCACAGTAACATACCCTCGCTGAACCGTGGCTTTGAATCTCATTACCTCGACGAATCATAGCAGCGACCCTCCTCCTACTTCTGTTTGTTGAACTTGTCGACATTGAGTCCCCCATGCCTTCTCCTCTGCTTTATCGCATAACCGTCCTCTTCCTTGTCAAAATGGCGAACACCTAGGTTCGGAGCCTTGTCCTCTGCTCTCAAACTCTATCGCTTAACTCAGTCACCGTCGCAGACAGCATTTAAGAACCTACAGAAGCTACCATAGCAGTGTCTCTAATCCACCAAGCAACGTCTGTAATCCATCTTGGCATCCTCTGTGTCATTTTTGCACTCGTGGCAAACGTCAGTTGGGGCGACCGTTTGGAGAGGGCGACTTTGGTCCAGTTTTCACACTTCCGGGGCACAATTGGCCCCAAAAATACTTCCGAGGGACAATTGGCCCCCCCCGGTATACTTCCGGGGCAAAATTGGCCTTTAACCCAATAATTAATACTAAAACAGCTCCTGAAAAAAAATCGTCAGGTTCCTTCAAAATTCATAGAGCCAGAAGTTTATACTTTAACGTAGCATCTGCCACTTAAAACATTTTCCTAATCAATAGCACAATTTTACACAACCTTTATACTAGTATATCAAAGATATATATAGGTATTACATATTAATAATTGATAATGATATTGTTATATATTCAAAAGATGTTAGATATCAAAGTGAGGGGAAAAATTATTATTGCCCCTCATTTTTATCTACTTCAGCCAATCTAATGACGATTTAATATCAATTTACATTTTTTTTACCAGAAACATCGTTTAATATTAATTAATACGACTAATTCCAGGAAAAGACAAATCTGATCAATTCCACTTTAAGGCAATTGTGGGGGGCAAAAACAAAACTCCCTCAAACCTGCCTAATTCTAACAAGAAGAATAGTATATATTTCTTTATTCCTATAGCACTATAATATGTTTCATCACCAGAACTAAGGAAAAAAAAACTGGAAACCTTATTATCTCTATCTTAAAATTTTATAATGTTTTAAATTTGTCCTTGTTTAATAGGGAAAACTCCTTAAAGTACATATAGTTTCATTCAATTTTTAATTTAGTATATGTGTGTTTTTGTAACCCCCTTACCGTAATTACATCTGGATAATGAAATTAAAGTGAAATAGAGACCAATAATTACTAAAAAAAAATTTACAATTTCCTATCTTCTAGATAGGGTATTTACAAAACAGTTCAAAATACTAGTGTTAGGAAATAAATATGTTAGGCAATTAATATCTTAGTATCCCACATAATCAGGGATAATTAGGATTCCTCATAATTAGGGATTGTGATTGATATCAATCACCATAATGAGCCATTAATGTGGAGGCTCCTCTCTTGTATATAAATACCCTACATCTATACATGAATATACACTTTTCTGAGAATACAATTACATGGTATCAGAGCCTAGGAGCTCTTTGTTTCTCTTTTGGGTGTTTCCGGCGCTATTGGTGTCTGGTTTTCTTCGTCAGTCATTGTTCACACACAAGGGTCTCCGGTGACCGGACGCATCTGTGTACACGCGCCGCACAAGGAGTCTCACCGGCGTCCAATCGGCCCTTCCCCTGAGACTCGCCGCCATCCGAGCCGCGCGTGGGCGTCACGCGCCACCTCCAGATTTTCCGGAGATCCACGCGCCGGCGCGTGAGAGCATTTTCCGGCGACTTTGCCACCGCTGTTTGCTGCGTCAGGACCGACTCGCCACCGCCGTCATCTCCCATGTGGCTGTGTGTCGTGGGTACTCTCCGTTTTCTGCTTGATTGCTTATTTGTCCATTTGGTACCTTTGTTTCTCTGTTTCTGGGCGTCTGGTTCTCGGTTTCTGCTGCTATTTCTGGTTGCTGTATCTGATTCTCCATTTGGTACCTCTGGTTTTCTGTTTCTGGGCGTCTGTTCCTCTGTTTCTGGTTCTGTTTCTGGTTGCTGTGTCTGGTCCTCTATTTCTGGCTCTGTTTCTGGTTGGCCTTTGTACTACTTTGCTTTCTTGAGGGTTGATATTGTGGTGCTGTCCTTTGCTTGCTCTTGCTTGGGGCTGTTTGGTTGTTGTGGTGGTGAGGCCACTCCGTTTGCTTTCTTGGTTGTTGAGTATTTCTACTTAGAAGGGGTTTACTTGCATTGATGGATGATTCTAAGGCTAGTGTCACTACTGACATTGTTCCTGTGACTAATAAAATCACTTAGCACAAATTGACCTGGACAAATTATATGGATTGGAGCAAAACCGTCCGCATGTACTTGCTTAGTATTAAGAAGGAGGGCCATTTGACTGATACGCCTCCCACAGATGACCCTAAGATGACTTGGGCCCGAACGGATGCCCGTTTATTCTTGCAAATCCAGAATTCTATTAGCAGTGACATCCTTCCCTCGGTTAGTCACTGTAATACGGTTAAGGAACTTATGAGTTGCTTGGAATTCCTGTACTCTGGGAAAGGAAATATTACTCGCATTCATGATGTCTGCAAGGGATTCTATCGTGCTGAACAGCAAGGCCGTTCGTTGAAAAACTTTTATGTGGAGTTCAAGAAAATGTATGAAGAGTTGAAGATGTTAATGCCACCTACCACTGACCTTAAGGTTCAGGTTGATAATATGGAGAAACTAGCGATTCTCAGCTTTCTTACTGCCTTAGATCCTGCCTATGAAACTGTTCGTTCTCAGGTTCTATCTAGTTCTGAACTTCCTTCACTTCAGGATGTGTACTCTCGTGTGCTACGTGCAGATAGTCTCTTACACCCGACTCCTACTCCAAATGCCAGTGCATTAGCTGGCCGTGGTCCCACTGATAGCCGTCAACAAAATTTTGTAAAAGTTGGCCATGGTACACCATACTCGCCCTCTGCTGATTCACGGCACCAAGGTCCTCCACGCTCCGGCAACAATCCTTCGACTCCTGGTCCTATTGTCTGCTTCTACTATAAGGAACCTGGTCATACCAAACGGTATTGTCGTAAGTTACAGAATAAGCAACAACGTACTGGAGCTGCTCATATGACCCAATCCTCAGATCAATCTGATAATGTTCCATCCACTCCGAGTGCACTTGTTACAAGTAACGGCGACTCATGCCTTGCTACTTCTTCCTCGAAATGGATCATCGATTCCAGTGCCACTGACCACATGACAGGTAACCATCATTTGTTCTCTACGTATGCACCTTATGCCAACCCCTCTTTTATAACCATTGCCAATGGCTCGTCCTCTCGCGTCCTTGGCTCCAGAACTGTTACCCCTACATCCTCTGTTTCTCTATCATCAGTCCTTAATGTTCCTGATCTTGCTTTTAACCTTCTGTCTCCCAGCAAGCTTACTCGCCAATTGAATTGTTTTATCTCACTTTTCCCTGACCATTGTGTGATTCAGGATCTTACGACGAGACGGATTATTGGTAGGGGCTATGAATCTGGCGGCCATTACTTCCTTGACGATCGGGTGCCGCGTTCCGTTGCTTGCTCTGGTGGTCCTTCACTTTTTGATATTCATTGTCGTCTAGGTCATGTGTCATTGTCATCCTTGAAGAGGTTGTATCCTCAGTTTCATGATTTGTTGTCCTTAGAGTGTGAGTCGTGTCAGTTGCCAAACACCATCGGGTTCACCTGGCACCTCGTGTCAATAAACGGGCTGTGTCCCCCTTTGATTTGGTTCATTCTGATATTTGGGGTCCTTGTCCTATCATGTCCACGTCTGGTTTTAAGTACTTTGTTACTTTCGTTGATGATTTCTCTCGAACCACCTGGCTTTATTTAATGAAAAATCGTTCCGAGTTATTTTCTCACTTTTGCAATTTTTGTGTTGAGATCAAAACCCAGATTGGTATTTCTGTGAAAGCCTTACGAAGTGATAATGCTAAAGAGTATTTTTCTGGCCAGTTTCACGACTATATGCTTACACATGGCATGATTCATCAGTCCTCGTGTGCCGATACACCTGCTCAAAATGGTGTTGCAGAGCGCAAAAACCGGCACTTATTAGAAGTTGCCCGGGCTCTAATATTTCAAATGCAAGTTCCTAAATCCTTTTGGGCTGATACTGTGTCTACCGCATGCTTCCTTATTAATCGTATGCCATCTCCTATTCTCGGTGGTGACATTCCATACACAACATTGTTTTCTTCCAAACCCTTGTTTCCTATTGATCCCAAAATCTTTGGTTGTGTCTGTTTTGTTCGAGATATCCGTCCCACTGTCACCAAACTTGATCCAAAATCTCTCAAGTGTGCCTTCCTTGGCTATTCTAGGGTTTAGAAGGGTTATCAGTGCTATTCTCCCGATCTCCTACGCTATCTTGTGTCTACCAATGTCACTTTCCATGAGTCCACTTCGTTCTTCTCTGTCTCTGCTCTGCCTCCATCCCCGAACCCTGATCTTGATCACCTTTTAGTGTATGAGGTTCACTCCCCACCAGTGCAAGCGTCTGTGCTGGCTCCTGCTCCGCCTCCTATCCACCATGTCTATCAGAGACGTGCTAAGGAAAGTAATGCCGCTGCTAGTCTTTCTGACCTACCAATGCCCGTCTCGGCACCTGATCCGCACTTAGCCTCCTTGCCTCCGCTGACCCTGCCCTAATGCCTGAGTCTGTGCTGGATACTCTAGATCCTCCTGCCTCTTCTACTGACCTTCCTATTGCCCTCCGCAAAGGTAAACGCACTTGTACGTACCCTATTTCCTCGTTTGTTTCCTATCATCACCTATCTCCCGCATCCTGTTCCTTCATAGCATCCTTAGACTCTCTTACCATTCCCACCAACCTTTCCCAAGCCTTGGCCCATCCTAGTTGGCGTGCTGCGATGGACGAGGAAATGATGGCCCTCGATAAGGCTGGTACCTGGACTCTCGTTGATTTACCTCCTGGGAAGAAGGCTATTGGGTGTAAGTGGGTGTTTGCCGTTAAGACGAAAGCTGATGGTACTTTGGAACGATTGAAAGCTCGACTGGTTGCTAAGGGCTATGCTCAGACATATGGTGTTGACTATTCCGAAACCTTCTCTCTGTGGCCAAATTATCCTCTGTTCGTCTCTTCATCTCTATGGCAGCTACCCATGGTTGGGATCTTCATCAGCTGGATGTTAAGAATGCTTTTTTGAATGGCGACCTTCTTGAGGAAGTTTACATGGAGCAACCGCCTGGCTTTGTTGCTCAGGGGGAGCATGGCAAGGTATGCCACCTTCAGAAGTCTTTATATGGTTTGAAACAGAGTCCTCGTGCTTGGTTTGACAGATTTAGTTCTGTGGTTAAGAAGTTTGGTCTGAATCAAAGCAAATGTGATCATTCTGTGTTTTATCAATAGACAGACGCTGGTATGATTCTCTTAGTAGTCTATATCGACGACATTGTTATTACAGGTGGTGATACGACAGGGATCTCGTCACTCAAGGTCTTTCTTAATTCCCATTTTCAAACAAAGGATTTGGGTCAGTTAAAGTACTTTCTTGGGATCGAAGTTATGAGAAGCAAGAAAGGCATTTCCTAACCCAACGGAAATATGTCCTTGATCTACTAAAAGATACCGGGAAACTTGCAGCAACACCCAGTAGCTGTCCCATGATTCCGAATCCCTTTTTGGACATTGATGATAGTGTGCCGTTTGATGAGCTACCAGAGGATGTGAAAAAAAGGATTGATCCTGAGAAGATTAAACCATTTGCCTACCCTAAGCGATACCGAAGGCTGATTGGAAAATTGAATTATCTCACGGTAACTCGCCCTGATATAACCTTTCCTGTCAGTAGGCTTAGCCAATTCATGGTAGCACCAACCGTTGCTCAGTGGGAAGCTTTAGAGCATGTCTTACATTACTTGAAGGGCTCACCTGGTCGTGGTATACTCTATACGAATCATGGCCACACAAAGATTGAGTGTTTCTGTAATGCTGATCATGCGGGGATAAAGACGTCTAGGAGGTCTACTACAGGCTATTGTGTCCTTGTAGGTGGAAATTTGGTATCTTGGAGGAGCAAGAAGCAGGACGTGGTGGCAAAGTCTAGTGCAGAAGCTGAATATCAAGCCATGTCTCAATCTGTACAGGAGATTGTGTGGATTCACCAGTTAATGAAGGAAGTTGGTCTTGCCACGTCATTGTCTGCGAAGCTATGGTGTGATAATAAAGCTGCCTTACACATAGCCTCTAACTCCGTGTTCCATGAACTTACAAGGCATATTGAGATTGATTGTCACTTTATACGTGATAAGATCAAGGAGAACTTTATCTCTACAGGACATGTACCGTCTAGTGATCAGTTGGGTGATTTTTTGACTAAGGCCTTGGATGGCACTCGGGTTGACTATCTTTGTAACAAGTTGGGCATGATTAACATCTATGCTCCAACTTGAGGGGGAGTGTTAGGAAATAAATATGTTAGGCAATTAATATCTTAGTATCCCACATAATCAGCGATAATTAGGATTCCTCATAATTAGGGATTGTGATTGATATCAATCACCATAATGAGCCATTAATATGGAGGCTCCTCTCTTGTATATAAATACCCTACATCTATACATGAATATACACTTTTCTGAGAATACAATTACAACTAGTAACTTGATCTCACATTCAGCTTCGAATATAATTACCTGCACAGGTTAATCACATTTATAAATATCAGAGCGTACAACTAAAATCCCGGTAAGTCCCCGGGTTACATATATATTGGGTGTATCATTTTTCCCAAAAATGGGGATTACATAACTAAAGTAGTATTTACAACCCCAAATATATACAGTAATCCTTTTCTCAAAATAGATGACAAACAGTTCCAAGTCAAATATCTCTAAGAAGTCCTATCCGCTCTTGGTTATCCGCTTTTCCTTGGAGCCACTTGCCCTGTATGAAAGATTAGTCATAGCAAAGAGTGAGATTCAAAAGAATCTCAGTAGTAACAAATCATTCATACCATACCTAAACACATAGCATGTAAGCAAATCATCATACAACAGCAGCACGAATCACAATCCACCCTCATCCCCTTTTACCGCCAGGAAGGCACAACGTCCTAACCTAAACTGTTGTTAGTGACTTAGGGACTGTTGGCGTGGCAGTGCATACACATAGCCTTATAGCTCATATAGCATCCGGCTTTCACAATTGGCCCATCGACCTTCACAAATAGCCTTTAGGCTTTTCACACAATCACACATGTCACACCCTATCCTCATCCCCTTTTACGACCGGGAAGGCTCGCAGTCCTTACCCGAACCGTTATTAACGACTGAGGGACTATTGGTATGGCGGTTCTTACACATATCCACAAATGTCGCAGCATACAAATTCATCACAAATCAATGATATAACACACATACAATGCATCACATATGGTGTAAAAGAAAAAGTCATTACCTTGTTCTTTCCGATTGTGCTTTGGCGTAGGTGGATCATGAGCAGGACAAATATCGAATCCTATAAACCAAAATTAAGGACGACGAATTATTACCTATTCCAATTCTTTAATAACTCATAATACTTGGGTTGATTATCACTATGGTCATTTAATCAAGTCAACTAAGGAGCTAAAGTGGTCAATTAATCTAAAAGGCCAATTTCTAACCTCAAAGTTCCACAATATTACATTATGCCATAAAATCTTCAATTTTGCATAGGTGACCAATCTGCCAGAATTTTTCAACATCTTTGAAAAATCATCACTAATTCTAGAAAAATCAAAATGAGGTGATCCCAAAGCCTATTGAAAGCTCTTGAAGTCTTCTTCATAGGAAAAATATGAATCATTACCAGAAATCACCACACAATTCCAGAATTACACAAAATTTCACACTGCTCCAGAATTAAGTCCAGTTTCGACATCAAACTTTGGACAACAAGAACTCCCAACTCAAAAACAAATGACACAAATTATATATTCATTTTGAAGCTTGGAATGTGATCTTTAAGATTGAAAAGTTTCAAAATTTTTAGACACCAGTTGCCCACTCAAAATGTCCCTACAAACTGACTGCCCTGCATAGAGTTACACTTGACAGTTTTTCCAATTTTCAACCAATGTGTCCAATGGCTTCAAAATCAACAACCAAACCTATTCCCACATAATTTTCCGTGTAGAACACAATGGTAACATCAAGCTTATGCCATGTTGACTTTGTTCATTTGATTAAGTTTTCTCTTGCCTCTTCTCTTCTTGCTTTTGGATGTGATATGGGCTGCCCAAATGGAGAAGTATTATTGACCAACATGTTCTTCAAAAGGAGGAAGAAGGATTGACCAATTGCATGAACTTGCATAGCCATTGGTTACACAAATTTTCTAGTTGCAATTTTTGACTTTTCAAGGACAAAAGTGAAGAAGTGTATGAAGTAAATTCTCTTTCTTTCCTCTCTTAAAATCTGACCGAATATGGATGCTTGAAAGAGGTTAAAGCCTTATAAAATATCCCTTGGCATCTCTTCAATTTATCATAGTTAATTGCCTTTTGTTGCAATTGTTGACCAAGTCATCATCTTTTTATAACTTGGTCAAATTGTCTCCTCTTGCTTTCATTTTGAGTCAAGCATCATTCCCTCTGGCTTTGTCTCATGTCCTACACGAGATTATGGTTCTTTGAAGAGGAAAAATGATTTTTATAATATCTCCTTGAATAATATAGTTTAATGTTGAATTAGCATATGCTAATTAGACTTGTTGACTTCCCCTTTTTGTGTTTGGCCAAAAATGCTTCCATGTGTCTCATATTATGGAAAAATAAATATTCTCCTCATATTTCTCTTCCATAAGCCATTTTCCCCCTCTTCTCATGTTCAAATAAGTCCTTTAGTCTTTTTTTTTTTTTGACTTTAAGCGAAAAGACTAAATAGTTATTTCAAGTTAATTAGAACTAAAGTTATAACAAAAATTTCAGAAGTAATTCTGTCATTAATCCCACCGTCTATTATGTACATTTAGCTCTTGAATACATTTTGAGATATTACAGTTTTTCTCTTCTTATTAATTAAATCTATTCATGTTACACTGTTAGCCCAATTAGCTTTTATATAGGAACTAAATATGCTAACAGAGTAAAGTTATAATAGCTAACTATGCTAAAAGAGTAAAATGGAAAGATTTAATAAGAAAAGAAAACACCCAAGTGCCAAACTGAAAATGGAATGAAACTACATGTACCTCAATAATAATTTTTCATATCTAATATACATTATACTTCAAGAGTATAAAGTCTACACAATAATAAATGAAGTATAAAATTGTACATTTTACTTGTAAATAAGGGAAGAAACAATTTTACTCTACCCTATGAATATGATCTTAAGAGTATAGTTGACTGAAACCATTCCTTTATCAAAATCAACAATGTGTGAATGTCTCTATCTCTAATGTATATATTGACACAATCATATAAAGTTTATAATTAATTAACTCAAAACCAATCCCACGATGGCGTAATGCATTATTATTAATATTATTATTAATTAATATAGTGATGCTTTCATGCATTCAACGCTTAAAGTTATGCTGGTAGTTCAACCACGCACTAACATATTACCATAAAAAATCCAATTAAGTAAACGGCCCCACAGGATTTGCATGCTACCTCCTCCATGATTTAGAATTAAATCGAGCAGATCACAATATAAGTGAATATATATATATATATATATATATATATATATATATATATATATATATATATATATATATATATATATATATATATATATATATAATTATTGAATTGATGTTGAGCATGATTATGATGAGAAAAAGTCCAACTAGTTTGATATATTATTGACTTTCTTCAACCTAACCTTGTATCAATTTGGTGGTTCAAACACAAGCACAATATACGACCTTGAGCGTTCTAATTAATAAGGGTTGTATAATAATAATAATAGTTCTTGTGTCACAACCCAAACTGGACACACCGCTACCGGTGGTCAGCGGCTACCAGCCAAGGGCGGACCCACAAGCTATCCCCGGCCTACACAGGTTCCTTTTATCCTTTAAGCCTCCCCAACCTTGCACCCCCGACCCTGGGGTATGAGTGTTATATGAGAGCCGCTACTATTGAGCTAGCTAGTACAAGTGGCCACAAACTGGGTCATGGCGCACTACTTATCCTCAAGTAATGTGTTTGATTCCTTGGGGAGACGAAATAAATCCTCAACACCAGTATGGTGTGGAGGAGGGGACAATTCCTACCAGGGGCCTATGTGGGCCTGGCCGGCTGCCTGTGTGGGGCTGTTACATCTTGTATACTCCATTCTGTCTTATATATATCACATCTTCTATAAGTCAAGTTATTCTTGATCTTTTGAAGTTATTACAATACATTTGATAATTTTAAGGAGTGGTAAATAATTTTATTTTATATATGCTTATATTTAGTAAGGATATAGTGAAATGTAGAAATTAATATAATTTTGAAGTTCAGCATATTTAATAAAAATTATTTGAATTTTACTATGAGAAAAGGGATCTACAATCAAAGGGCCTTTAATCAAACAAGGACTCGGGCTCGAAATTTACTGGTCTTATATGCTCTTCATCGTTCTATATGTTACCATGTTGATGAATTTTTTATACAATTACAAGCTCAAGTCATTAATATAAAAATCAAACAAATTAGTATAAAGAAGACCCATAAATATAAATATTTTAATATAACTTATTAATTAGTTTCTTTAATCTCTTTAATAAAAGTCAATTGCTTTTATATTAAAGATCGGAGATAGTATTATCTAATACTAGATATATTGATTAAATTAAATTTAAATATTCCAGCAAAAAAAATTAAATTTAAAAATTTTTTTTAGACCATATTATAAATAGCCCTTTCATTATTAGCTTTTTCATCCACAAAGTTCAAAATCATAAATTTAATGCTCCTTTTGTCCTATTAATAAAATAGAAAGGAAAAAGTTTTTTGTCATATTTATATGTCAAATCTTTAAATTTTTCTTATGAATATAAACTTTTAACTTTCACTTATTATTGTGCAAATTTTATTCGCAAGGGGTATAATGAATATTGAATAGCATTAAATTTGAAAAGTTGTTAACTTTTAATGTAAGGTTAATAAGATATAAATTTTTTCTTAGTTAAAGTGAAATATGTTATAAATGACTTTTAAATATCATATATTTTAATTTCAGTTGATGAATGGTTAGCTTGTGAGAACTGTTTTTTACCTTTAGTTATTGAGAACTTGGTACTTTCTGGAAAGGGACATAAATTTAACCTTTCACTTCAACCCACACATATATATATATATATATATATATATATATATATATATATATATATATATATATATATATATATATATATATATATATATATATATATATATGTACATGGAAAATATTTAGCTAATGAAAGTTAGTATTGTCCGGGCAAAAAAGAAAGTCGGCATTGTCTCAGCATGGTAAATAACTTAAGTGAATCGGGATATACTCCTCTGGTTGAATAACCTAAATAATTAATTTGATTAGATTAATAAAATTAATTAAATTAGTTAATATGATATATTTTAATTTTTCTAAAATACCTTAACCATAAACCGAAAAAAATTGATAAATATGTAAAAATAAATATTATATTTAGGACTAATATTAACTTCTCAATGAGATATATTAACAACTAGAGGAGTATTAATTAATATTTATATCAATTAATTAATAATTCACATATATATCGCCATAAATAATAAACAGAAGCGTACACGTTGTGAATTAATTGGGGTCCAATAGCAATAAAGGGGCTCGTTCGGGCGCATGCCTCACGTACAAGAATGAGAGGCTTTTTGACGAAACTCACTTCTCATTAATGATTAAGTATTCATTTGGGATAATTTATTTTTTATTTATAAATTATGATTTACGGTATACAAGATAAGTATGTGAAAGGAGTTTTATCTCAACCTACGTAATAAGCACTAATTTTTCGAAAAAAAGCTATTCCAAATATAGCTAAGAATTATGCTCAAAGTATGCCCCACAATATATGTGACTTGCACTGCTTCTTATTCTTCACATAAAATACTCATCTGATCATATTTATATGATTAGGAGAATCATATGAATGTATAATTTCGCCCTTCATTTATTATATATTATGTAGACTTTGTTCTAAAGCATATATATACAAATATACTATTAAATAGATGCATATAAAATAGGGACAAAGTTGAAAATCCGTTGAATTTTAAGGTGGAATTTATGATATTTAAGTTTTTTTTTTTTAATGTTTCATTAAAATATGTGGGAAGTGACCTAAAAATAAGATCGTCTTAAAAGTTAGATCTCAATTCATTTTATCTTTAGAATTTATAATATGGTTTCTAAACTCGTCCTATGGATTGCACAAATTGAGGGAGTTTTCCATCAAGTAATATCCAATGCAAATTATTAAAATGAGTACTTTAAAAAAATCGACACACATAAATTTATAAATAACTAACTTAACTAATGTTCATAATCTTTGTAGATTAGTTTTCTTGCTTATACATTTGGGAGTAAAGAAAGTATTATGCCTTTTATCACCCAAAAAAAATGAAGAGCCCGTTTGATTTGATCCTATTACACTCTGCAATGCAGTGCAATGCGATGCAATGGTAATGCAATGCAATATTAATTACAAGGGTAATGTTTGGTTTGATTTTTAAGCAAAGTGCAATGAGTTAATATTTTAACAATTATTTAAAATTAATATATTGCACGAAGTCTATTTTACCCTTAATATAATCTTTGTAGAAAAAATAGTTAAAAGCTGACGGTGGTGGGGATGGAGGAGGAGGAGGTAGTGGGGGCGGCAACAATAGGGTTGGAGGAGGTGACGGTAGAGGAGGAGATAGTGGTGGTGGCAGTAGACGGGCGGCAGCGGCGGCAGAGGAGGTAATGGTGAAGGCAGCGGCAAAGGAGATAGTGGTGGCGGCGGGGGTGGAGGAGGAGGTAATGGCAGCAATGGCAACGGTGGAGGTGGCGGCTGTAGCAGTGGAGGAGGAAGAGGAGGAGGAGGTAGTGGTGGTGTTAGTTGTGACGTAATGTGGCAACTAAAATGAGATAAGTAAAACAAAGACACAGAAAACTAAAAAGTAAATTGGACTTTTTCAACCATGCAATGGATGGTAATGATGATTCATAGGGGAGGTATGAATGAGGATTACCAATTTTTGGTAATAATCATTACCATGCTAAAAAACAACTAAACACTCTTCTCTTGATAATGCAATCATGATTACCAATGCAGGCATGCAATATGATTGAACTAAACGGGCTTAAAGTATTATGCCTTTGCATATATCTCCCATATATACTCCCTTTGATCCCATATATAGGGCTCCTTTTAGAAAGGAAATGATTCCAAATATAAATCATTTGGTATGTCAATAATTAGTTTTTCAAAATATTATTCCTATTACAAATTATCAAAAGGAGATTTGAAGTTTAATATAGTGATTATTTATCCCCTTAATTGGAAAAAAAAAAAGGACAATCTTTTGTTTTGAGACTGTTAATGAGTAAGTCATCTCTCTTGAATTTTAATAATTTGTTTGAAAATGATTTATAATAAAAAAGGTTGGGAGTGTGTATTATAATATTATCGATTTGAGAGTTAAATTTGTTGATTGAGTAATTTGTAAATAATTAAGTATTTTAAGCATACTTTAATTATATCCACTCCGTGCGCATAAATTCATGCAACTTTTTGTATTTAAATGCAACATAATTGTTTGGGGAAAAAAATAGAAAAAGAATTCTGAAATTGTAAAATCTTAAATCAGGTTTATTATCAAGAGTTGATTAGGGAATGACGAAACTTGATAAGAAATTCAAAACTCATTTTTAGGAAATCTCTAATTTGGAATTTTGTAATTTCAAATTTCTTTTTCTATCTTTTTTCCTAACTGTTTTCTATGTTCTCTTTTATTTATTCCTGCCTTATAGTAATACAGGGAAGGATGGGAGTAAGCATAACCTTTCCTTTGATGCCAAAATGATGTGAAACAAAGGAATAAGGGGAAGAGAGAAGGAGAGAGAGGGGCTAAGAAAAAAGGAATTTAATTCAACACTCAAATCTAAATATAACCCTAGCTCTTTCTCTAAGATAAGGGTGAGTATGTAGCCCAA
This sequence comes from Inga laurina, assembly GCA_963855925.1. Lineage (NCBI taxonomy): Eukaryota > Viridiplantae > Streptophyta > Magnoliopsida > Fabales > Fabaceae > Inga > Inga laurina. Next base: position 30,649,565 of record OY979710.1, read on the forward strand.
TAGTCCGGAATGCTCACTCGAGCCCAGAAGAATAATGCTCAACCCTACCCAAAAATAGTGCTCGAAAGAACATTGGGCATATTTAGTCAGGGCCAGTTGTTAAGTAGGGCTAGGCATTGAGCATGGTATACTGCCTACCTAAAGAATTTATATTTTTTTATTTAAAATATATAACGTATATCTATAAAAAAAAACATATTATATGCATATATGTGTGCACGCGCGCGCTTGTGTGTGCGCTTGCACGTGTTTCATCAATCTTTTTGTTGCCTTATTACTTTTATGGATTATAGATTATTGGATGTTATTTATTTCTTGTTTAACTAAGAATGTTGTGTTAAAACCTATTGTACTGTGTTTAATTATGGAATGGAATTATGTGGACTGCTAGTATGTATATTTATTGTTTTTGAGTATTCCAAGTTGTGGAATTATGGAACATATTTGATGTTTTAAACATTGTTCTTAAGTCTTAGTTGGAGTTTTTTTCTTATTCGATTTTATGTGTATAATGTCAATGCTTAGGCTAAAATATTTGCCCTACCTAGCCTAAAATTACTAGACCTTTTCTTAAGTAGGGGCAGGCTGCAAATTACAACCGGTTCATTCTTTAAGCTGGGCATCGGGTAGGAATCATGCCATGCCCTGCCTTACCCATATCCACCTCTATATAGAACTTAGGAACTAATAAAATAATAATATTTAAAATTCAAACTTTTAAATATAAATCCTAATCAAATCATAATCCAAAAATAGTGAATATAATTGTAGGATACTAGATATATTATTTTATTGAGATTATGTAGATATTAAAAAGATAAATAAATAAATCCTAATTCTAATATATAAATATCCTTATTTAATATCGCTAATGGATAACCATAGATAATATAATTAAACCTAGATATTTCTTATCCCATACATATGCCACCAGGTACTTCCTTATTATCTAGTACTCCAAAAAAGAAAACCAATCCTCCTTATTATAGTCCTCCTAGAATCAATAACATTTAACAAAGCAAAATATATCTACTAGCTACTAACTTATCAAAATATATAGATATATAATATAAATATATTTTTTCCTTCCTCAAACAATATCATTTGGAGGAACATGAATATCCTGTTCAAGTTGTTCGCTCATGTTTCTATTTTGATTCATTCCCCATTCGTTTGATAATTTTGCTTACCTATCTCCTGTCCTCCTTTTTATAGCAAACAAAGAGTGTCTCTATTGATCTTTCTCTCAATTTCCTCTCTATTTATCATGTAGATTTTTATTATATTTAATATTGTAGTAATATTTTTATATAGTATTAAATCCCGACCATTGAAACTTAATCTAATAGTAAATTCATTAATTGGAGAGGAAATAGAAAAAGAGATCAATGGAGACATTCCTAAAAAATACATACACACACACACACACTAAAACCAAACTTCATATTTTAAGTCTTTTTTTGGAAGCCATGTTACTCAACTTAAGTTATTATAGTAATGAACCACACTAGGAATGGCTTTTCTATGTTTGTTTGAATGATACTTTACGTCTAAAAAAGCATATATAAATATGTAATTTTAAATTTTTATTTAAAATTATTCAAATAAATTTAAAATTAATTACCTATAAAGTATATTTATTATTGAAGATAATTAATTAATTTTAAATTAAAAACTAATATCCAGATAACTTGTTGATTGATTACAGAGAATTATTTAAATAAAAAAATCTTAATTAATTAAACATTATATTATGTAATTTCATACGTATTAATTAAAGACATCGGACGTATCACAAAAAAAAGACATCCGTGGGCGATATAATTAAATTCAATTTGAAATGATGATATTTAACTTGAATTAGAAAATTGTTCAAAATTTAATTAATATTCAAGTAAAATTTACAATTTAATTAAAAAATAATTCATTTTTTAGAATCTATAGCATTCGAAAATAAATAATTAATAATTCAAAATCAATCACACCATTAAACAAATAATGGAATGTGTAATTCAAAATCATTAATAAAAAAAGGCTATTGCATATATTCTTGAATTATTTATTTTGGAATGCTATAAATTCTAAAAAAAAAGAATTATTTTTTAATTAAATTTACAATTTAATTAAAGTTATAGCAAATAATGGAATGTGTAATTCAAAATCATAAATAAAAAAAGCCTATCGCATCTTCCTCCCCCTCTTCTTCTTCCTTTTTTTTTTTTTGGCTATAACTTTTCTTCAATTAGTAAACCATTATTTTTTATAAAAATAATATTTTCTTTAAAAAATACAATAAAACTGCAAGATTTTAGGATTAGATTTGACAAATCATATATACTATATATATAGATACATATCAACTTATACTGTAACAGGAAATTAATTATATTAACGATAATATATCATCAATTAAATTGATTGATATGGTAATTTAAACTGATTGGATACACTAATTGCCCCATTTAGTAATGCTTATTTAAATTTAAATGGATTAAGAGGGATTATGGTAGTTTAAATTGGATTCAACAGTTCAGTCCAAAAAAAAAAAAAATTGGATTCAACAGAATAAAGGTCCTGTGGGTCGAAATGGGGCTCAAGAAAGGGAAAAATTCTCAATAACAACAACGAAGAAGAACAAAAACACTCTGAAGTCTGAAGTTAAAAGGGCGAATCGTGGCGGCCCCACTCTCATACACGATTTCCTTCATTCAAAGCCGTTAGAATCCTTCTTCTTCTTGTTTAGAAAAAGCACTCTCTCGCATGTATTGAATTGACGCTCGCCACAAATACGAGAGAAAATCGCATCTCTTTATATTGTGCAAGTAGTCTCTCTGCCTTGCGACAAGCACTTAGACTCACTCTATCTCTTGCTTCTTACCGAAAACACAGATTCCCATTCTTCGGGTTATGATTTTGTTTTGGGGGCGGAAGAAAAAGGGGGAAGTTTTCGTAGCTTGAGGATATTGGATTCCATTCTTGTAAGAATCTCACTACTTCCCTTTCCCCTCTTCCCTTTTTGTTCTTTTCTTTTCCTTTCTTTCTTTCTTTCTTTCTTTCTGGGTCTGTTTCATCTTCCTCCTTTTTTCTCTCTGAGCCTTTCTCTCTCTCGGTACTTTCTCTTTTCTCTCTCCCTCTTTTGTCTTTGGAATGTGTCTGCAAAAGTTTGGAATTATTGGGCGCATGGCAATTTGACCTCTGGGTTTTTTATCCTGTTAAAGTGTTGTCTTTTGATAAAGATTTCTTACTTTAATGACACTCTTTTGGCCTTCGTGCTCACAATCATTCTTCAGATAATTTCTTGAATTATTTGCTTTTTTGTTCGGTTTCCATACATCTACTGTCGTTGATCTTCCTGTTGATGAAATTACCCCTCCTTCACCTTCTCTTTTCTGTAGCTTGTCTTGTGGGGCCCAGTTTTTTTTGGTACTGGGAATTTCAGCGTGAATATAAAGTTCGTCCAATTTTCAGTCAACCCAAGAGGACAATTGTCCTTTTCCTAAATATGCTTCTCGATGTTGCTAAAATGTTGGGTTTAATTTTTTTAAACGTGGATTTCATTAACAGGATTTCTGAAGCAGAAAAATAACTTATTCAAGAGATTTATCAGACCACACACGAAATACAAAAATATCTTCAAGAATGGGGGATCACTTTGTATTGCTGGTTGATCGTTTGATCACTGAATCCACATTAGAAGCTGCCCTTGAAAGCAGAAACCGTGCAATGCAGGAGGCTGCAGCCTCAGCTGTGAATGAAGCAGAAGAAGTTATAAAGATGGGCGTGGCAGATGTGAAATCTCCGAGGAAAATTGTTGAATGTCGGATATGTCATGATGAAGATGAAAATTCCAATATGGAGACACCCTGCTCCTGTTGTGGTAGCTTGAAGGTGAGAACAATTTCTTGAACATTTGCATGTTTTTTTATAATTTTTATAACTTGTTTAGTCTTCCTAGTAGACTCGGTACCTTTTCTTCTCACTTCAGGTCCTGAATTCTGTCTTGAATTAACGCAAAACTAGTGACTTGTGAGATTCCTTATTTCTCTTTTAACATTTACAGTGTCTGTTGCCAAATTTTATCCTATTGAATGTTCTTAACCATGAATAAGTTTCTGTCGATTCCTAATTCACTCGTATGGTTGGAAATATGAATACCATTTGTACAATGCTGAAACTACTGCCATTAAAGATGGTTTGAAGGATTTTGGTGGAATCCAGGGTATATTGTCTGGCAAGTTAATTTGTCATTATGATTCTGACTCCCTTTTATTTCATATGTTACGAAAAAACGAACATATCTGGAGAGATTGATCAGAAGCTTTAGAAATTTTTAGGTGAACCTGCTCTTTAAATGGTACTATTCCACTTATTCTCGAAAAGATGAAGTGACTCAAACAATAAGAGATGGGTCCCTTCTGAAAAGTGTGACATGCCTGGTTCAATGCCTAGCTTAGTCTACTTGTCTTTAATTGATTGTATCATTATTTTTCCTCATAAGCTTTTTCTTTCATGATTATATTTCTGGAAGAATTACAACTTGTATGTTCTTCTTGTACATTATACAATCTACACTGACTGTTGATCTGACATGCTATAACAAGGTGGACTCTTTATGTAACATGAAAAAGTTTTGCTATGGCCATTGGAGCAAAAATATGTATGCTACTACCTCCGGTCCTTAATATATGTATAGATCTTATATTAAGGACGAGCGGTAGTATATAATATGATATGTGAGCAGAAAGACGGACTATGAAATACCTATACTCTACTTGTTTTTGTTTTTCCATTCCTTTTATTTGGCATGTATGCTTCTAAAAAACTGTTCCCAGGTCTCTCTTATTCATGTTCCTATTCTTTGATTGTTGGCTCTTGAGAAGTAGTTGTACATACTTTTAGTTCTCAATTTGACTGAAGTCAGCTGTTGTTTGACCAGTCATAATGAGCCTGTGTTACGTGAGGTTATATATGAAAATTATTCTTTTCTTAGGATTATTAACATTGCTGAATATTTTTCTCAAGTCCAATTTTTACCAGTCATATTTAAGTTATTGATTATTTTTGCAGTATGCACACCGCAGATGTATACAAAGGTGGTGTAATGAGAAGGGTGACACTATCTGTGAGATATGCCACCAGGTAACTAGAAATTTTTTCCACTTCTACTTGTTCTATTGAAAAATCAATCCAAGGTATTAGGTTGATTTGGGAGTATCGCATCATTTTCACTGTTGTTGTTGGTATTCTTAATATTTATTCCCTACAATGGAAAATGAAATCAAAGGTATTCTTCAATTTTGATTTTTCAGCAATATAAACCTGGTTATACAGCTCCAACTTCATTATTTCGATTTGGACGAATTCCAATGACTTTCAGGTAACTTCTTTAACATATTGTCTGTCTCATCAAAACAATTATCTTTTCCTCCTCTCTGTCTCCAATGTGTTCCTGTGCTGTCTATGTTAGGGGAAATTGGGAGATTTCTAGAAGAGATTTGCACAATCATGGTCGCTTGGTTCGCATGGTTTCCACGGACGACCAGTATTCAGATTCTAGTGCCGGAAATTTACAGTGCCTTCATTTGAATTTGATTGCTCTCATGGTATTCTTTCTCAGCCCCCATCTATGATTGTGCAAATACAGATTTTACACCTTCTTACAAGTTTCACCACCAACCAACTGGCAATGTCTCTTTCTGATCTATGCTGTTTTTTTTTTCTTTGTGCAGTTCATGATTTTATTTATTTTCAGACATACTCTTCCTCTCATAATCAGTGGAAACTCGGATGATTCCGTTTCTCTGTTTTTGGTATGCCTGATTCACTCTATACAATATGCACATTTGATTGTACAAGTACTCTCTTGCCAAGACATTGATCAAAATCCAATTGGAAATTGACAGGTGCTTCTATTTCTATCTGCGGTAATTTTTCCTATTATATATTTAATTGTGAAAGCAGCAGTGACATCTGTACAACGACATTGGCGGCGGCGGCGACAACAACCGGTATGTTTGACCTCCTTCCTCTTTTACCATGTTTAAAACACTCACAGGATACATGTAATTACTTAATTGTGAGGTCTCTCGTGTTCTTGAACAATTAGGAGCCTCCTAGTGCCTTGGCCAACTGATCGGATGATGAAAGCGATGAGCAAGTAGTTTTGCCGTCTCAGCTTCACGTTATTCGTGTTCAGTGAAAAACTAGATGAAGACAGCTTCCTCAAGAACTTTGAACCTTTGAGGAGTTGGGATTTTTATTTATTGGAAAAATACAGAAACTGTGGTGTTCCTGGCCACTGCTGTTACCTGCAAGCATATCTCATTGGCGGCAAGAATCTCCATTGCTGCTTATAATCTGGAGTTCTGAAGAATTTACAGTGTATAGAGAATTTTACATAGATGATAGAGATATCATGGTTTTTATTTTCCTGTATATATTATTAGTGCAGGGTATGCGCCTTTTATACTTTAATCTCAGTTTTATATGCTGTTTTCCTTCAATCAGATTCTAAATGTTTGCTGCAATTCTTGGTGCATCTTCTTAATACCATCTCACAATATTTTACAATAGTATGAAAAAATAAAAAGCTATGGGTATTCGCTGATTATGACACAATTATAAGAAAATGTAAAAGCTTGTATCAAAAGTAACAGCTAACATAGTGGGTTGTCTTAATAACCAACCCTGAAAACCAATAGAGTTGGTCCAATGGTATAAGAGACACCTGTATTAAAAGAAACAATAACAAACTTTGAACCAATCCCTGAACGAATGAGTCATTCAACCTCTCCTTAAATAAATGTTGGTTTCATCCACAGCTGGGAATATGTGTTGGATTTGTAGGTTTAACCCACTAAAAAGTGGACAGTTGGGTTGTTAAAAGAGCTTGTTTGGAAGCATCCTTTTCTACCCCACACCCATGTTGGGCTTGTCCACATAGCCCATGGGCTACTAGCACATACAGCTCTGACACTACTTGGGGGAAGCTAAAATTTCCCCAAAAGATGCACCTTAACTCAACCTATATTACCAACTCTACTATGTACAATTATGAATAAATCACATGGTTGGTATTGTGTACATTGTGCACACATAATTATGACAAAATATTGATGAACCAGCTTTACTTTCCTTACAAATGTCTGGTAAGTGATGAACCATACAAAGAAACCATAGTCTTGTGTTCTACAGTGGCTTTTCATTGCGGGGGAAAAAAAAGTAACTATAGATTTACACAGCAAAAATGTTGCCCTCGTGTGTAATTAATATTATTAATTTTGTACAGTAATTCAAATTGCTCTGTAGAGCAAAAACTGTATTCTGTACAATTCAAAGAGGCTATCAAAGTAACCGTGAAGGGCCTTGTCCAAACTCAGCTCTTTAGATTAAGACACTGCATTTCTACAGTCAGCTCTAATTTCAACTTCTCCTTGGCCTGAAGCATTGGAAAACAAAAGAAATCAATAACTCAACTCTCTTTCACTAACTTATCAGGTAATAAATTCAATCATTTGGAGCCTCATTACATAGTTCTTGTTAAAAATTCCTACATATCCCTTTAAAATAAATATAATATATTTGAAGAGGAGACAATAACACAACATGAGATATATATAAAACTGAGATTAATATGTAGATACAGAACTAATGGAAAAAAAAAGGTTTATGGTCCAATTTTGCCCTAAAAGTGGTCACGTAGGAGCAATATTAATTCAAATTCTTTTGGATTCAATGTTGCCCCAAAAGTTTTCATGTCTTAGTAATTTTACCCTGGCCATTATCCAGGTTAAGTATGACCGTTAGTTGACCAAATATACTTTTGCTAATCTGAAAATTTGCCTGTGCATAGAGGTTCAGGTCCTATAACTATACCCCTTCCTACTTGCCAATTTTTCATGCCCCCCAGTTGTTATTTAAAAGCAGTTTCATTGCTCTCATAATTATCATATGTTCTTTAAAGAGAAAAGTTGGAGGTAATACTTCCGGCTCTTCTGCAGTGAACGCCAATAGCAAGCGAGTGCTCCAAAACCACAGCTAGCAATAGCAATCGCCAACGCAGCTCCTATTGGCACAACCACCGCATTTGTTGATGCTATTAATTCTTCAACAGCTACCTCAATCCCTTCATTTCCACCAATGTTCTTGCCCTTGTATAGAGAAGATAATGTGTTCCCGTAATAACCAGTCAAAAACTTGTAAACCTCGTCCCTGTTCCATGCGATTCGGTTGTCCTCTGGGTCATGGTCTGCGTAACAGTACGGACAAAGCTGCTTTGGAGGCCATATCAACTTAGGGAATTTGGGGTCCCCGGTGCCGAGAGCAGCTTCTTCTTTCCTCAGCCTCTCATTGACCTTGTTATGGGCACTCCACAACCAGAGTGCGAATTCTCTGGCTTTGTTGAAAGGACTTTTGATGCTGGAAATTAAGGGCATTCACAATTAGAAAGGGGGGAAGGAAAAAAAATGGAACCTCAATGATACAAAACATGGATAATTCTTTATGCCTATACCTTAAACACATCTTGTAAAAATGCTGTCGACATTCCTCGCATATGAAAAAGTTGTGAACAAATTCACATGTTGTGTTAAATGCAAACTCGCTCTCTCCATCATCAATTCTCACTGAAAGTGAATGCAGAAGAACCCATAAACCACAGCTGAAAAAAGAGAGAGAATGAAAGCACAGGTTAACACTGTAGATATGATACCAAAATACCTTGTAGGCTAAAATATGCAAAATCTAAGGTTACTGAGGCGGTCCCATCCTCATTATGAGCACACAGATACAGTGGGCCCACTTATATATCAGTACGAGCACAAAATCTAAAGAATCTATAGCACAATCATATTCTTGTCCTTGGCTGGAGTCATTAACAACCAACACAATATTAAGCAAATCTCTGCCCTAATATGCAATCACCCATTGATGGAATATAAAAATGAGATATTTAACCTTCTATGGAACGAAATCTACATGATTTTTATATATTTTATTGATTTCTATGTTAGTAAGCTGCAAGTTGATTTTTTTATTAATATTTTATCAAGTTGATTATTTACTTAATAGGAAAAAAAAGGTAGGAGCAAGTGGATGTTTCCTTCAAATATATACGTGTATGTCCCTTTTGTATGAGATAGCTTTGAAAAATGAATGCTATATGTGGTAATTATGTAATTGTGTAAATAGGAATAATTATGCAAATGAAAATATTAGGATCAGGTTGTTAGCCTGATCATGAGAGAGAGAATATTGGATAAGTTAGTAGAGAGAATCATGGGAATTTGAATTTTGAATTTCCATAATCCACATTCTGTATGCTATATATTTTCGGGAATATCACCGAAAATCATAATTCGGACAATTAATCTCTCAATAATTCCTCAATATTATTGTTGCTATGTGAGTTTTCTCTTCCACCTTTGCTCTATTCTGCCTCCATTGTCTCTCTTCGCTGTTTCTCTTGCCTCCCCGAAATCCACCTCTGTTTCTATATTTTCTCCCCTAAATCATCTCAGTTTGTATCAAAGCACTGTGTGTGTGTTTTCACATCATCCATCCAATAGCAAAACCAATAAATCATCCTAGAAGGCAGATTTCACATGACAAAAATCCCAAAATTTACAGAATTTTGTGAAGGTTGTGAGGAAACTGAATGCGTTGACTGACTATCTATCAAACCAGAAATAACAGCTATGAGCATTAAAGGCAAAGCATTACCTAAACCCCCTGGTTTCACTCTTACTGCCGCGGCAGAACATCTGCAAGAATAAGGGATTAAATATAAAAATCAGAAATATTCTTTTCTTTTATTGACAGAAACAAAAATTTCATTACAGTAAAGAATTGATATTCAAATTTCATGTAAAATGACAATACTAACAATATTGGCTGATAAAAGAAGGCAACTCATACAATACTCTCACACCAATGGTTTCGTCCTTTAAAAAAACATTTTTCTATCCCAACACTAGGGACCACCTCCATGACAACTCTACTCTTTTCCATATGCAGCAGTCTCTAATTCTTAGCATTGAAATTTCAAATGACAGACACAATCCTCTCGTTTTGTCATACACATCTCCCATTCCAGCTTTCCTGCCTTTTCCTCAATTGCATCTTTACTCTCAAATTGATACCCAAAGGCATTGTTATTCATTTTAGAACACTGATTCCTGTATTTGCAGATTCTTTCTTAAATTTAATCGACTCCATCTCTATTTCATACCACTCAAAACAGCATACTGAAACAAAGCTAAAGCAGAATATAGTATTTGGATAATACGAGATATTCCTATCAGACTAAATCTTCTTAGGAGTAACTATTGAGGGCACACCATGAAAGCCATATATTAGTATAAACAGAATTTCATCCAGTGACATTTGGTGGTAAAATTAATATAATTTGATCAAAGATAAAGCCACAGTCACAAACACTGCAAACACCCCAATAAAGTACTGAAATTCTTTGAAAAATTTGGACTGAACATAGTCTAGGAAGCTGTACATAGCAAAAAGATATAAAGACTCAGAATTTCATCAGGTTCATATTTATATGGATCCAATCTTTTAGGTACTCACAGGAGATGAAAATAGGCCAGACGGAATATATGCATGCAATGCCATGCAAAAAAGAATACAAATTCCAGCTAGACCATAATAGCAATGTTCAAAATACTGAATCCAAGCATGGGGACTCTACCCAATATCCACGAGGCACCCCTTTTCCACAAATTTGAGAGCTCCTCAATGCAACCATATCATCTTCCTGCTTATCAGCTGGCCACAAATCTGTAGGGTACAGTTCATCAAAACTCACAAGTAATTCTGCAGTACCCCTCCGGCATCTGAAACAAATGATCCACAATGGAAGGAATTGTGAAACAAAACATTGGACAGAGTAGAAAGTTGAAGTAAAAAGGTTCATCTTACCTTTTTGAAGGATGATGAGCTACCAGAAGCTGAAGAAACTTTAAAAGTGAAGCACGAGTCTCTTGCTTAATCATCTGCATATTAGAAAGTGTATATGTTGGTACATAAAAAAAAAAAAAAACAAAGAAAGTGTATGTGTTCTGTTATCCCCGAGAATGAGCACAGCCGCAAGTGAGGAGAGAGAGAGAGCATGACTGGTTACCTTATGCTCTAAGATGATGTCAAAGGCTATCGAAGTTGCCTCTTCAACATCATAAATAGCCCTTGCAATCTTTCAAAGTCATGCATATCAAGTGTCAGGACTCGGGAGATAAGATTATGAGAAGAAACATTGACTTGAAATTGAAGCAAAAGGAATTTAAGGCCACGTTGACAAAAGCACCTGTCCAGGGTCTGACACATTGGAGGAAAGATGCTGCTCATTTTCAAACTTCTGATCATCAAGGTTAAATGAACTGTAACATTCAAAACAGTAGAAGATGCAGACAGGAAACTAAGTTCAAGATAACTTTACATCAGCAAAATATAGTACTAAAACTTTTAAGCCCCATCAGAAAGAGTGACATGCTATGAACTTCCCCATATTTCTACACTCTTGCACTTATTTATTCTGATTTTTTTATTCTGCTTTATCTCCAGTACATAAATTTCTAACAATAATAAAATAACATGTATTATGATCTAATCTCCAATTTTCACCTTTGAATCATTTATAACTTGCCTCTTATTGAACCTACAACGCATATATCATGTCCTACTCTTAGAAAACTTTCGATTCCAAGGTCCATCTGCATAACTCAAAGTTAATCTCTTCTTTTGACTCCTCAGCAAGGACTATATCATAATGCATCAAATTACATACTTAACAAATTTATTAATCATACAAATCTCTTGCTGGTTTTTCCAGACAGTGGCGGTTGCTATTACATGTCAATGACGAATTGCAATTGACATTTGACTTTTTATAGATGTGAGAAACCGAGACAAGTGCAACAATTCCAACAATTGTATGCATGACACTAAACCATTTGAAGCCAATATCGGAATTACTTGATTGGATATCAAATATCTCAGAGGTCTATTTGTCAACTATGATAGATATAAACAACGCCAGTTTTATTTGGTCCACTCAGTCAACTGGGAAAAAAGTCAGTTAGAAAGTGAGAAGGCCCAAGCAAGTTGTTAAACAATCACATTTTTGCTCTGTTCACTAGAACTCCACAAGTCTCACCAAATAATGGTTAATAACTACTATCAAACAGAATATTTCAACACATCGCATCAAAAGCTGGACCAAAGGATGATAAACTCCATTTCACAACCTGAATGACTTAAATTAGAGAACGGAGAGAAGTTCCAGGGTGTCGTTTTTTTTTTTTTTTTTGGTGGGGGCTTGGGCAAACAAAGGAGACCGAAGAAAAAATTTCTTAAGAATATTCTTCCAAGGATTTTCCTAGTCTTCAGCCATAGTCCAGAATTTCTGAACCAGCTGCATCACCACAGAAGTGACACAGTTACCCATCAGTTTTTCTTATAAAAAGCTAAACCAATCTAGCAGTACTAGTTGCACTTCTTTTCTACAGATTTCTGACTTCAAGAAAAATTAAACACGGATTTTTCAAAAGAAAATAAAAGGGAAGAATATGTCAAAAGCATCATTCTCATGGAATTATGATTCTTAACTATTTTTCAGTACGTCTACTCTTCCTTTTCTCTGTTCATGAATAGTTTAGCTCATTTCTCATAAATGCAAAGGAAATGTCAAGTTCAAAAATAATTTGACAAGTTTTACAGTGGAGAATGTTGATGGTTTACATACGTAACTGCATTAACAGTAAAGAATGCAGTCTTTGTACCTGCCCATTCGCTTGTTGATCCAACTTAGCAACCTATCAGCTGTGCGCCCATCATCAATTGTAAGTATATCACTTTTCTCCTGATTAGGTTCCCAACCACCACCAACGTATTTATAAGGAGGGGCCCAAAAGAGCATAGGATAATGACCAACAGAAAACTTATCACAGAGATTTGTATTTATCTGTGCTGCCAAACAAGAGGAGGGACCAATCACCAAGTCATGTTTTACTAATGAATAAAAGTTTTGAATGAAACTAACCTATTACAATGTTAATGACTATAAGTGAAGTAGCAGCAACATATTAATACTCGAACATACATTATGGAAGTGTTACAAATAAGAATTAAACAAGAAGTAAGAAATTTAAATAAAGAAACACATAACAAAAGACATGGAGAAACACTTTGTTATTTTGATTTTAAACTACCCTGTTATTTTGAATGGCAAGTGAAGATCCATAAGTAGATTTTTATTTTAGGTGAATTTCCCCATTGGTAGTTTTATTATTACCTTTATATACCACTTCACATGAAAGCACTCTAAGTTTGAGCGCGGGAAAAGCACAGGTCCACTATTCTTTGCATTGAAAATTTTAGTCAAGATAGGGAGCAGTAAGAATTGAACTCTTGACCATTCAATTATAGGGGTTCCAAGACAATGACAAAATATCAAGTTATAAAAGAAGGACAAAGATGGTTTTATTAAAATCTCCATCAAAGTCAGGGAAGACAAAAAAAACGTCTGGGGAGGGGGGGTGCTTTTCTGCGGCAAGAAACTATAAAATTGAGACAGTAACGTACACCAAAGAGTGGCTATTTGTTTCATGGGTCGGATCCAAGAGAATACAGTACAGAATAATTCTACGTAGAGGCAGACCCCTCAGGATGTTGAGTTCTGATTCGTTGAAATCTCAGTTGAACTCATAGGTTAATTTGTCCAGGTGGAAACATAAATGTGTACCTTATGATAATATTTTTAAAATATATCAATGTCTTTCCTAATGGAACATGTAGAAAGAGGCTTGCATTCTTAAAATTTTCACACGACTTGTTAACTATTGAATAGTAGTTGGGTGAATATGTTAAGTTGCCTATACATAGAGTTGAGATTTTATATGGTCGCAGATGACCTGCAAGTTACAAAATAGCTGGGACCCAAAGTTGCATTCAATTCTCCAATGATATCCAACATATTTTGCTTCTGACATTGAATTTCTTATAAAGAAGTCACGTAGAATGGGAACAAGAAATCAGAGAAAAATCTTCTAAACCCTCGGATTATTCTAAATCAAATCCAACATCAAAACTGAAATTCCACCTCACAAAAATATGACTATGGACGACTTATACAACCCAAATAATTTTAAAACAGGCAACCCAAACATAAGACTGACAAACATAAAACAGGATAACAGATCCAACAGGAAGTGAGATATCCCAGGATACTAAGAACTGAATGCGATAGTCCCAATTCCCAAATAACTAATCAGTAAAAATCCATAATGAAAGCATGAAAGTAACTTTTAAATTCCATATAAACATTAAAACACACTTGAACCAAAGTAATAGAAGATGCACTTACCTTCAATGCACAATCTACCCTTGTCATTAATATGATTCCTGGATGTGCCGCATCAGGTCCATTGAAAAGCCTTGCAACCTTTTCATAGTAGGGCTGTAATAGAAATTGAAAATCAGAATAATGATCATTCCAAATAACTAATTCAATAACCATCAAATTTTTAACAGTATTTCAGTAAATAATACCTTATAATTCCTGCAAGCAGGGCACCTGATGGAAAAGTAGGGACAAGGGAAAATTAGAATATACTATACTCATATTTCGTGATTAATGATCCAACTACGCAAGAAAAGAACTTGCAGCAAAATTCCTCATGAAGGAAAGCAAAAATTAAGTTGAACTGTATGGCAGAAGCACTTCTATATTACAATTAAGAAAAGTCCAACACTACCATCTTAAATCTTAACTGCATTGAGAGATGCTTGGATCCAAAGTCCAATATGTTTACCAAAATATACATAGAAGTGATTTTTTATCAAGAAAAAACAAAAGAATGAAGTGAAACAGTGGGAAACTATTGGATAGGCTTGACTAAATCGAGTGTGTCCATGAATTATTTATACTGTCTGTTAACTATAATAATGAGCTATGCTGTCTGAAGAAAACTCATTAATCCTGTGCTAATGAATTATTTATACTATGATACAGATTTGAATTAACAACACTGAAGATTAATTGATGCCCATAGTTTTTCTTAATCACTAATCTTCTTGCCCCTAATTTTTTTTAGGATTAAGGTGCAAAAATACCCGTGAGTTTTTATCAAAAGTGCGTCCAACACCATATGTCTCTAGTTTTATTGGTCTGGTTTTGACCTATTCATGGTTTAAATTGAGCTGCAAAATCAATGGGATGGTATTATCCACACCGACTGACCTGGACATCCCAGTGGGCCCTACCAAAACTATATAACAGCACTGGTATTTTTGCCCCTATTTTCAAAGTTTATTAGCACTTTTACACTTCCGAAAAGCATATGGTGCTGGACACACTTTTGCTAAAATCTCATGGGTATTTTTGCATTTCAACCCTTTTTTTAACAAAATTTCCTATATGCTAATTCCTATAAAAAAAATGTGACGAATTTATATCATAACCACAATTCTATTATCTATTTCACTTGCATTCTAGTGACTAAGCATTTTATGAACCAAGATCTTGCCTTGGAATATCATAGGAATAAATAACCAGTTAGATGGCTAAATTGTAACATGAATACTATAACCACATAGTTCATGCAACAGTAGGAATATATATATATATATAGGTCAGAATATCATATATGTAAAGAGCACAGAAATAAGGTCCTAACATACAAAGACATAATTAGGATACCAAGAGGCTTGGAACAACTACTACTTAAAATCCACAGAAAGATCTCATTCAAAACTAAAAATTAAAATGTTTATTGATAAGTTAATTGCTATATCATCAAAATACAATAATACAAAACATTCACTCAACAAGAAAGCAAACTGGGGAGAACAATTATATGTGAAGGAGGGAAAGTAAACTAGGGCTAGATTGAATGAGAGATGGTTGAGAAAAGAATAAAAGAGGTTAAAGTTTTCTTGCACGTTCAATATAGTCAAACCTATACAAAAGGGAAATTTTAAAAGCATTAAAAAAAGCCGTACACAAGAGTTGAAAATAGTTTCACTTGCAAACGTATAGCACATCTAGAGTATGGATGATGTATTCCAACAGCAGCTCAAGTGCATGTTAAAGTATAAAATAATTTAATTGAGTATTTTATGGATGTCTTGGATAACCATAATTAGTGACATGCCACAACTGCAAAATAGACTACAAATCTGGCACCGCTTAACAAATATGTATGCGAGGACAATATGAAGTGGATGGAATAAAGATAGTCAGTTTTAAGTCAAGGCTAGGTCTTCCACTAGATTTTCCCTGTTTTCACCTTTACTGCCCATAGTCTCAATTTTCCTGCATCTTCAGTAAACTTTTAACACTAACATACTAATTAAACTAGAGGCAATTTCTAATTGTCAAAGCAACCTCAACAAACAACTCAATCAAACTTTAGAAAAGCATTGTAATGCTTTATCTACTTTACCCTAAATTATAAACGCTTTCAGATTCCAAATAGTTGTCATATGAATTCATTTCTCTCACTGTTTTATAGGCAGATCTACTTTTCTGGTCAAAGGGCCATACACCCTCGATTCCTGTACAGTCCTTTAAGAATCAAGAAATTAAACGTTAAAAAAAAGCACAAGACCAAGTAGAGATTTCAAAAAAGTTAACAAATACAAGCACATAAATATAAGACTACATAGGATTGCTCACTGACCAATGGGCAAAGAATTCGACAACAGCAAAAGTAGCAGGAGTATCCTTCAGAACAGCATCAAAATTCGTTGCATTCAAGTCAACGGCATAATCTCGAAGATCTCCATTATTATCATTGTTTTTCACTGCTCTAAGGATCGAGCGACGTGACCCCAGTGAATAATCAGAAGTCACGACGGAGCTAACAGAAAGAAGGCTCAGAACAACAAGACCCACATAAAAATACACCCCAGACATGGAAATGGGCAGAAAACAAAGCCAGAATAAGAAAGAGGAGAAACAGCAAGCTATAACTTCACACTTATCTGCCCAATAGTTCGGAGGTTGATTAGTAAATATCGAAGAAAGGCGATGATTTTGAAGTGAGGATGGAGAGAGAGGGATAGAGATGGAGTGAGGATGGAGAGAGAGGGATAGAGATGGATCTGCTAACAGTTCCTTTCTGTTAACTTCCACACCAAACAGGTTTTGAAGCTCTTGGAACTTTACGGATTGGAGGGTTTTGAAGGCGGAAACTGGTAAGGAATTGCGAATTACGTTTCCT
The DNA here is from genome assembly GCA_963855925.1 of Inga laurina. NCBI lineage: Eukaryota > Viridiplantae > Streptophyta > Magnoliopsida > Fabales > Fabaceae > Inga > Inga laurina. The sequence goes on from OY979710.1 coordinate 30,666,796, forward strand.
TTTTGGAGAATGGAGAATGGAGAATGAGATGGCCCGTTAAGTGGAAGCACCGAACCGGTTGATAGAAAACCTTTTCTTACGTTTTAATTTCCTTTTCTTCCACGACCTCCTTGACTCCCTCTCTTCCTTGTTCTCTTTCGCTGCTGCTTTAATTATGGCAAGTGTGTGAGAGAACGGCAAGTGAAGATCACTCGTGTGAAAATCCAAATCCAAGATAATCCTCCGAAATGGGAGAATTCCTCTCAAGTCTTACGGTTTATTTGATTTAAGGGAGGGGAGGAGGGGAAAAGAATGAGAGGATGGGTAAATTATTTTTTTTGGTTCATTGGGTAGGGATCCTAACTTTAAAAGGAATGAGAGAGTAAATTTTGGAGGGAAACCCAAAATTTAAAAATATGATAGAGTAAATTTTGGGTTTCTCCTGTCTAAAATTGTAATTTACCCCCTCACCTCAAACAAAAGGTGTGTTTGGTTCGAGGGGATGACCTTTGGTTTGAGGGGATGGTAGGGGAAGGAGGGGAGGGGTAAATTACAATTTTGGACAGGAGAAACCCAACATTTACACTCTCATTCTTTTAAATTTTGGGTTCCCGCCCAAAATTTACTCTTTCATTCCTTTTAAATTTTGGGTTTCCGCTTAAAATTTAAATACCTTCAACCCAAAAAGGTTATTGATACGAATTCAGATGATCAATTAAATAGTGCAAGTATACACTGTCGTAATCAAGTAATATAGAAGTAAGTAGAGTATCGTTCCCACGAGGATTGAGCACTAAGTACCAAAATGAGTAATTTTAATTCTATTTAGTCGATCGATTAGTTGGTGATTGAGAGTACAAAATAAAAGAAAAACAAATAAATATGAATGCAGATGATATGAAAGCAAATATGAGAAAAAGCCCTAGGGGTCAGATTTCACTTAACAAATTCCGGATTGAATCACTTATCTATTCTAGCCCAATTTATTCCATATGATTGATAGTCGAGTTTCCCTAATTTAATTACCAGCCTCTTCCAAGGTCAAGAAATTCTATAATCAATTGCTAATCCAATATATTCCTATATGAATTTAAGCAATTAATTATGCATTAAGATTTGTGGAACTCAGTAAGACTACACAACTCATATGAATATATTCCTATTTCATATGCAAGTCATGGTTTTAATTATAGGGTCTACACACATGTATCTCCTTCCGGTCTCAACATGTATATTGAAATCATTCAAAAGATGGCCAGTCAATCAAAAGCATTAAGAATAATAATTAAAACTCAATCATGAAGGAGAAATTCAAACTAGATTTAATAAGTTAGGATTCAATCCGTCATTAGTAAGTTACGTCATCACCCTAAGAAAACGAAAATTTAGCTCATGATAAAATTAAAAACAAAACCAAAATAAATTGACATTATATAAAGCTAGAATGAAAGCCTCAGAAATACTGCATAAACTTGAATATTAAATTCTCAAACATAAATATACAACCAAAAGATGAATGAAAGATGAAGAAATCAAGCCGTCCATTTAGGAGGTAAAACCTTCCATGTAGGCGGTATGCAAAATGTAATAAAATCCTAAGCCTTCCAAGATAGAGGCATGTAAAAAGTAATACAATCCTAAGCCTTCCAAGATGGAGGCATGCAAAAAGTAATAAAATCCCAAGCCTTCCAAGATGGAGGCATGCAAGAATTGATTAAATGTATGAAATTAAATCTAGAAAGTAACACACTTTTTCTCAGAACTGTCAGAGAAAGGATCTCTCCTTGTCAGAGAAAGGCCTCTAATTGTCAGAAAAGGACCTCTGCTTCTCTTCCTCTCTTCTTCCTTTGAGCATGGCATTGATCTCTATTTATAGGGGGAAAAACGTGTGCTACAGTACTGCTACAGTGATCTGGCGGGTGCTACAGTGCCCTGGCGGCTTGCTACAGGCTGGCGGCTTGCTACAGTGCCCGATGGCTGCTACAGTACTTTTATTTTTTTTGTTTTTTTTTTGTAAATGCTGTTTATTCCAAAAACAATATTTATTTATCAATCATACCCAAATTTATTATATTAAACACAAATATCGTCCATAAAATCATCATATAAGGGAAAATAAATATGTAAATATTTTACTTATCAGTTATTTAACCCCCTCCCCTCCCCTCAACCAAACACATCCTAACAAGGATCATTTTCGGCATTATTAATTTTTGTTACAAAACCATGACCTTGTTCATAATTTTGTTTTTTTAAGGGTTAAGGTTTTATTTTGTCCTGGAAGTTGTCACGGTAAAGCAATTTTGCCATGAAAATTTTTCATGGTGCAATGTCGTCTCGAAAGTTTTCAAATCATAGCAATTTTACCCTGATTGTTATCTTAATTAAGTTTGACTATTAATTAGCCAAATATACTGAGCTGACTATCCACGTGTCATCTACACCACTTTTGTTTTTGAGTTTAGATGTAAATTTACCCTGAAAGTTTTTACTCAAGAGCAATGTTACCCAAAAGTTTCCAAATCATAACAATTTTATCCTGTTATTGTAACCCCCTCCGTAATTATATCCGAAATACGCGATTAAAATGAAATAGAGACCAATAATAATCAAATAACATTTACTAACCCATCACATGACAAGGTTTTCATGAATACTTTTTGAAATCATTTATAAACATGGTCTCATATTCACATTTCGAATACAATTACTACACGAAGATAAATCACATTCATATAAATATCAGAGTGCACAACTTAATCATCCCAGCAATCCCGGGTATATACCTTCACTAAAGATACACAGGGTACAATTGCCTATTACAATTCTTCAAATGGGGATTACACAATCTCATCTCGAAAGAGTCCTAGCCGCTCCTTCCACGAGCCACTTGCCCTATCTAAATTGTTGGTAGGGGAGGGTGAGATTCGAGAGAATCTCAGTAGGAAACAGATACCGTAATGCATGCATGATAGATGTTATGTGTATGACATGTTAGCTTTATCTAGATGCATGCCCCATAATGACATTTTTGCATGCTCAATATTTCATGTAACAAAACTAAGGCCACAGTAAAACAGAAACAGAGCTTCATTTATTCAAATATGCTCTATACGATCAAGTAAAGCAATCACATACATCACTACACAAGCAAAGATATCAAATACATGCAAGAAAGGTAAATCCCCTACCTCCAGTCTTTTCTCCTCGATTTGCGTGCCAGCAACTTAGGGCTTCACATTCGATCCTACAATGTCAAATGTACCATTTAGACACTTCCATAGTGTTTCTAGGGGTTATATGAGGCTATATTGAAAATTTACTAAAATACCCCCGGGGACCTGGCCCGGCCCTGCCGTACCCGGTCCGGCAGTACTTTTCTTGAAAATTTGACATGGGCTATTCTTACATATTTTTGCCCAAGGAATCCATTTCCCGACTCAAAATTATCAAATTCAATGTCAATTTACAAATTTACCCTTGGCAGCCCCACTTTAAGGGTTTCAGGGGCGTTTTCGTAGTTATGCTTTTTCGGCCTTTTCTGAAAAAGTGACCACCTGTAACCCCACCTAATTTTCGCTCCTGAACTCAATGGAATCATCAAATCATTGAAAATCCATCTCTAAGCCCTCCAAACTAGGCTTGGCCGAAATTCTCAATTCCCCGGGAAAAATTGGGGTTTTTCGGTTTCGGCTCTGTAAACGCGTTCCTTTCTACTCCTAACCACTTTATTAACCATTACATTGGGTTAGAACTACCATTTAGTATCAATTTGGGTAGAATAACACTTAGGCCAACCCATTTTCCAAATTTACAAACAAAGACAATCCGGTGAAATTTCACCGATTAAATCAACCACAGCAGCCAGAACAATCAAAGATTGAAGTTTCGGAAGTTACCTCAAGCTCCCTCTGGCTTTTACTCAATATGGCTGAACCCTAGCCCCTTTTAAACCATGAAAATTGAGCTTCCAACACCTTAAAGAACATGAAAGAGAAGCTTAGAAGCAAGGTTATACACGTTAGGAGCTAGATCGTCGGAGAAATCGGCTTACCTTGCGAGATTTCTCCTCTTTCTCTCTCTAAGAGCTCTCAACTTTCTCTCACTAGTTTCAGCTGGTTCATCACGACAGAAAATGAGAGCTAAAGAAGATGAGAAGATATTTAATTCCATGCTGATGTCATCTTTTAATGAGATGATGTCATAATTCCCATTTTCGGATTTTCTGGCAGATTTTCTGCCCAAACTTTGAAAAATCATAACTAATTCTAGAAAACTCAAAATGAGGTGATTCCAAGGCCAAATGAAAGGTATTTAAGTCCTATTCATTGGAAAAATATGAGCCATTACCATAAATCACCACAAAATTCCAGACTTACACAAATTTCATCACTGCCCCAAAACAGAATCCATTTTCGACCTCAAACTTTGGACAGTCATATCTCCCAGTTCCCAAAATGAAATGGCACAAATTATATGTCCATTTTGAAGCTTGGGATGTGAACGTTAAGACTGAAAAGTTTCATAATTTTCTGACATCATTTGCCTAGTCAAAACATCCACACGAAAAAACTGCCCAGAATAGAGTTTCATTGGACAGAATTTCAGATTTTGCATCTTTGCTTCTAATGGTTCCATTTTCATACCAAACATCATTCCCACATAAATTTTCACAAGGAATCCATTAGAAACACCAAATCAATCAAATTCACATCTCATTGACATGTTTTCACAACAATCTCAACATGTCAACACAATTCACATTTCAAAACCTAACATTGCAACATTTCTATTCCAAAGTTCCAAACCAATTTCAATGACATCAAAACACACTATGACACCATTTCCAACACAATACCCCATTCAATTCTTCCCTCTATTGTAAGTCAATTTGGATGTTAATCCACAATTGAACTCAAATACAGGGTTTCGGCACTGCTCACAACACACACGAATCATATTCGAGTGCCAAATCACATCATATTCTCCAAAAGGGTTATTTATCACTAACCACATCCACTTTTGGAGTCATTAACCCTTAATCACAATTTGGGATCTTGTAAACCGGGGCTTAGCAATCCACTAATCTCAGGCTTATTCTCTAGCCTCGAGTCTCAAAATTCAGGGTGTTACAGTTATCCTGTTACCCTAAAAGTTTTTACTCAAGAGCAATGTTACCCCAACCAGCTCTGAACCGTAATAATAAAAAAAATCATTACTCTAAATTGTATAAACTTCCCTTCTATTTTGAAAATCCCATATACTTCCCTTAAGATCAAAAATGTGTTGCATAAATATACTTTCTAGTTTTGGTATTCAAATTAAATCCACCCAACCGCGTTAAATCAAAACATTAACCTATCATTTTGACCAAAATGCCTCTTCTTAACATAAATATTACTTAATAAATATTTAAATTTAATCACATATATTTATCCAAATTTTTTTAAAAAAAACAGCTTAATTTTAATATATACTTTCAAACTTCTTGTCATACAAAGTTAATTAATGTTACAATTATAAATTTTTATTTTTTTTAACAAATTTGCATGTTTAATGTCGTTTATTTATTAGAACGTACTTATGGTGTAATATTTTAAATACGTATATTGGCTAAAATATTTTGCAATCATTCATATATATATATATATATAATCAATTCAATTATAAAATTATAAAATGATATAATTTTGAGATCTTTATATTAATATATTATAATTCAATTTTTTCTTATTACTTGCTTAAACATATGCTTCTTTAAAAAATTTACTCAAATTTTCAATCAACTTGTTAATATTTTTCAAATAAAAGATTACTTAAAGTTTTCCTAAATTTAATAAAATATTAAATAGATCATTAATACATATCAATGTTAAAAGACTAATGAGGGATTTAGTAAAATGAGGGGTAAATTAGTAAACAAGATTTATTTGAATATAGCTTTTAATTAAAAATATCATTCAAGAATCTTTTCAAAATATCCTTTAATGGTGTTAATGGTTTGGACTAAAATGTATACTTTTAAAATAGAGGAGATGTTTGTCTAAGTAAGGCAAAATAGAAGGGTGGTTATAAACTTTTATTTTATTTTTTATATAAGATAGAGTATTTTACTCTTAATCATATGAAAATACAAAAAAAAAAAAAAAGGCTTAGCACTTGGTGTTTTTAAAAGTTAGGTTTTAATTTTAGGTTTTAGTAAATTTTTTAGGGTTATAGTGCAATTTTTCCCTAAAGTAACTACTTAGGAGTGTTAGGTATCTGGAAATTTTTGGATGAGCAATTTCGCCTCAAAAGTGTTGTATAGGAAACAAATTCACCCTAACAATAAAAAATCTAAGGTTGACCATTATAAAATTGATGTTAACTGCAAACTTTTTTAACAGCAAGGGTCAAAATTGTAATATTTTGATTACTTTTAGAGTAAAGTTGTTTTTCGAAAAACTTTTAGATCCCCAATGCTCCTAAATGACTACTTTTAGGACAAAATTACACCTTAACCCAAGTTTTTATTATCATTTCACATAATTAAATTTGTAATTTCATAAAGTAAAATATTCATTAATCCTCATGTCACCACTAACATGAAGTTAAAGAAAAAAAAGTCACTACTGACAATTAAAACACCTAACTTTCCAAAAATATTACTTATTGTTGCTAAAACTTTTGTTGCCATTTCATATTGTTAGAAAATAAATAATAAAGGTTGAGAAACATGCCAAATTCAGGTTCGAACTAAGATAGGAAATTGGCTCCCTCATCACATCATTCAGAGAATCGTTAGTGCTAATCCACCATGTGAGAACAAAAGGGAAGATAAGTATTACTGGAAACCTTCTTTTGATGGTTGTTTTTCTCTTAGTTCTGCATATCACTTTATATCTGCAGGTAGCCCGAGATCGGAAACAACTCTCTGGAGAACGATTTGGAGATGGCAAATACCAGAGAAGATTAAAGCCTTTATATGGATTGCAGCACACGGGAAAGTTCACACAGCTCAACTCAGGGCTGGTAGGGGAATTGATGGGGAAGCATCGTGCCCCTTTAATTGTGATCAAGATGAAGACATGATGCATCTTCTGAGAGATTGTACGAATGCGCGCGAGCGGTGGATCTCAATAGTTAAACCAGGTATGTGGGACAATTTTAATAGTTTGCAGGGCGCAGAATGGATTCAATGGAACCTTAAGCATGCGGCAGGTCGCGATTTCACAAAGAAGCTCAGTTGGCAAACTCTGTTCGGTTATGTATGCTGGGACATATGGGTGAATCGGTGCAGGAAGCTATTCGGAGAAGAGGCCGACGTTGGGGAACAGAATGCTCTTTCAAGTCTCTTTCGGGCAACTTGGGATATGGAGCTGGGAAATCACTGTAAATTCTATTCTCAAGCAAATAATGGAAGCACGGAACAAATGATGAGAAGATAAGGATATTATACTCTTCAAACAGACGGGTCCGTTCGTGAGTCGGGTCAAAGTGCAAGTGCGGGGATTGTCAGACGTGAAGATGGTGGCTGGGTGTGTGGTTATTCATGCAAGCTTACTCGGGTTCCACCGGCTATTGCGGAAATTATCGCCATCCTCCAGGGTCTACAAATCTATTGGAATAGGGGTCTTAAAAACATTTTGCTTTGTACTGATTATAGTGAAGCTGTGAATTTACTCACTAGGGGATGTGACTATATGCATCCTTTTAGAGACGTCATTGATGAGACTAGGCTATGGCTAACTAGAGATTGACATGTCCTTATTAGTCATATCCCTAGAGATGAGAATCATCAGGCTGATTTTTCGGCTAAGGTAGCTCATACAAGTAGTGACAATTTTGTCATTTTTGATCACCCACCACCTCCGCTGTTGGTAGGTGGTGGTTGATGAAAAATCCTTTATAGTCCCTTCTGTTGGGGGGATTGTATTAATCTCTGTTAGATTAATGTATTCCAGATTTGAACTCAAAAAGTAGTTTATCGGATGCGCTCACACAATGAATCAACTACTAGAGCCTATTCTATTTAGGCAGATCAGATACACCTACCGAGAGAAGGAAGAAAGAATTCCACCAAGTGTGTTTTTTGAAGCTTTGTGTTATCATTTTGTTATCATTTTGACATAAGCAGTCTCATCATGATGGCCACCGATATATTGAAGCTTTTTGTTATCATTTTATATAATTAAAGTTGTGATTTTAAAATTTAACTAATAATTGATATCAATGCTACCCCCTTTCCAATAATTCTCTGGTATTTGGTGAAGTGATTTTGTTAAAAAAAAAAAGGTTCATATGGTTATTTCACGACAAAAAGTAACGCCAAAAAAGTCTCGAAGAACTACAAAAGAATCATGTCATTTCGCAAAACCATGCATTTTGGTGCTCCACGTTTTGTTCTTGTGTCTCTTTCTCCATTTAATTTTTTTTTTTAAAATGCATTCAGTAGCCTTTCAATCTTAAAGTATATATACCAAAAAAAATCTTAAAGTATACGAACTAAGTTTATTTAACGTTCCAATTTTTTCTCCATCTTTTCACTCAACTAAAAGAATACTTACCATCTCAATTTTGTACTGTCAATCAATATATATAGCATAAAATATGATATTTTCAAAAAATGAGACTGCTTATGAATATTAAATATGAAAATATTCTAGTTTATTCCTCAAATTTCATTTAACACGTACCAATAGACACATTTCGTTTTTATGTTTTATCTTTTTTATGAGTGATTATCTTTAACTTAAATGATGGGTTACGAAAAGTGTATGGTGATTTTGTTTTCCACAAACACTCAGTATTATTGTCATATAGAAGATAGATTACATCTAGCAAAAGAAGAGTTCCACATGTCCTATTTGAGAGACAAAACAAAAAGATATTTGCACATAAATTTTTTTTTGCCGACAAGTAATACTTCATTCATAATTAATAATCGTCAAATAACATAATAGCAAATACATATATAGACAAAGAAAATAACTAGCACTAGGCTTGCTATCCTGGCTCCTTGTCGTCACTCTGGAAGTCTTCTAAGAGTAATTGCTGCAAATGCTTGGGGGGTCTATTCAACCAGTTCGGTAGGCATGACCCTCTTAAAGAGACCTTGGCTAACCAATCAGTCACCAAGTTTGCCTCTCTTGGAACATATCTAAAGGAATAGTTCCTTCCATAATTCCTCATTATGAGGATATTCTCTAAAAAAATATCACATCTTCAGCTCGGGGAAGATCCCCCCTCTTGTAAACTTTTAATAAGAGCCTTACAATCAAACTCAAAAATAACAACCTCCAGCTCATTATCAATGGCGTATTCCATCGCCTCTAATACAGCTAAACATTCTCCTATAAAAGCCGACTCAGCATTGACACAGACCGCCTCGCCATCGATCGACCATCCATTTGAATCACGAATGACAAATGCCATTACTGCCCTTTCTTCTGTCATATTAAAAGCACAATCTGTATTAATTTTCAGCTCATTATCTCAGGGCCGTCTCCATTTTGGTGGAGCTCTAGGTGGATCTTGTGCATTGAGACATGGTTGAGGTGTTGTCTCCATCCAACCTCTTGCCTCCCAAAATTCCTTATGTACAGATCCTGCCTGCAAAAATATAAATATAAGGTCAGGTTGCATTTGTTCATACATATATTTATTTCTGGCTTTCCATATTTGCCATAGAATCATAACCATCATAGCTTTTTGCCAATCATTTATCTGCAATTCTAGTAACCACTGCTCTATCCACTGTCTCAAATCAAAGCTATGAATATGATCAAAGCTGAATGAAAATGGACTGCCAAACCAGACCCTTTTCACCTAGGGGCAAAGACAGAATATGTGTTTATTTGATTCACATGCACCTCTACAAAAAAGACATATATCAGTAATGCTCACTCTTCTTTTATGCAAATTTTCCAATGTGGGTAGTGCATTAGATAATAATCTCCATATAAACAATTTACCTTTGTGAGGTGTTTGCAATCTCCATACTTCCTTCCACACCTTTTGATTCATACTTGAGGATGGTCCTGGGATATTTATCTGCTTCCCTTGTAGTATTGCCTTTGCCAGTTTATATCCTTCTTTCACTGTATATGCCCCTATTTCCATTAGCCCATACCCATTTATCATCTCTATTATTAGGGCCCATTGTAGTGTTCATTATGGCACATTTTTCAAATTCTTGCAGCCAGCCCTCAATTAAAGTAATATCCCAGCCGTAAGGTCTTTTGAGAGTATCCATAGTCAACTTAAAAAAAGACTCATGAGGACATGGAGATAAGATTCTCTTACCCGGGATTTCCATAAGCCAGGGGTCATACTAGATTTTTGTGCTTCTACCATTTCCAATGCTTGAAATTATGTTGCTCTCCAAAATCTTTCTACCCTCAAGAATACTAGCCCAGATCCATGTTGCCCTGCCCCCCTTTTTTGCCTCAAAGAAACCACACTTGGGGAAATATCTTGCTTTCAGAATCCTCACCCATAATTGATCAGGTTCCTCTAAACTTCGCTAGCCAAGCTTTACAAGTAAGGCAAGATTTAAAGCTTCAAAATCTTTAAAGCCAATCCCCCCATCTAACTTGTGCTTTTTTTAGCTTATCTTTGGCTTCCTAATGCACCTTTCTTTTATCTTCACTATCTTTCCACCAAAAGTTATACACAATCTGATCAATTCTTTTAAGCACTCCCTTAGGAAATAAAAAATATGACATAGGATACATAGGAATAGAGTTAACCACTGAATTGATAAGTACCTCCCTTTCTGCTTCTAATAATAGATTCTGTTGCCACCCTTGTACTTTTTTCTTCGAGCGATCTAAAACAAAATTAAGGACTTGCATTTTTTACCATCCCCAAGTTATGGGTAAACCCAAATAATTGCTCAGAATGTCAACCACATGCACTTGGAATACCTACCCAATTTCCTCTTTCAACAAGTATGGAGTATTTTTAGGAAAAAATAAACAAGATTTATTGACATTAATTTGCTGCCCTGATGCTTCACAATATTCATCCAAAATTCTTTTCATATGCCTACAACCATGTACATCCGCATGGAGGAATAACACAGAATCGTCAGCGTAAAAGCTGTGAGTTATGGTAGGACATCGTGGAGCTATCCTAATACCTTTAATTCTGTTATTCCTTTCAAACTGTTCAATTAATCTTGAGAGAACATTACTAACTATAATAAAAAGATATGGGGACAATGGATCCCCCTGACGCAGACCCTTGTATGGAGTGACTGTGGAAATTCATTTCCCAAACAACATTAAAGAGAAGGTGACTAAACAAATACACCAAAATGCTCTATCCACCCACTCCTTTCTAAATCCCATTTTCATAAGAACAAATATAAAAAATCCCATTCAATACGATCATAAGCTTTGCTCATATCTAATTTTAAGGCAACCTCACAAGAACCCAATTGTTTTAATTTTATATAATGGAAAACCTCATGCACAATGACAATATTATCCTAAATAAGTCTCCCTGGCAAAAATGCACATTGGCACTCTGATATAATCTTACTTAGTAGAGGTTTCAGCTTATTAGCAAGTATTATAAGAGAAATTGCACAAACTAATAGGCCTGTAATCACTCACCACCTCTGGGCAGTCAACTTTAGGAATTAAAACTAAATATATATTATTTACCTCATTAAGTGGAAAGCCAGTTGTAAAATAATCATGAACCAATGAACAAACCTGTGGGCCCACTGTATCCCAAGATTTATGGTAGAAACTACCAGTGAATCCATCAGGTCCTGGAGCTTTTGCACATAATTAATGATATGTTACATATAAATAAAAAATAATTGCACCCATTGAAGTTGAGGAACACGTGCTCAAAGGATCTAATGCTCTGTTTGGTACATTGGAATTGGAGGCATAGAAATAGAAATGGAATTGAATTCCATGTGTTTAGCATGTTTGGTACACTTTTTATAGTATGGAATTGGAAGCCAATTCCATCAAACTATATAACCCCATGGAATTCTTAAAAATTCCATGGAATTCTAATTTTGCCCCTCCCTCATCTTTCATCTTAAACCCTTCCCTATCCATCATCACTGATGTTACGTGTGTAAATGATCAATTAAATAGTGCAAGTGTATACTATCGTAACTAAGTAATACAGAAGTGAGTAGAGTATCTTTCCCACTAGGATTGATCACTAAGTACCAAAATGGGTAATTTTAATTCTATTTAGTCGATCGATTAGTTGGTAATGGAAAGTACAAAATAGAAAATGATTAAATATGGATACAAATAATATTAAAGCAACTATGAGAAAAAGCCCTAGGGATTAGATTTCATTTAACAAATTCTGGATTGAATCACTTATCTATTCTAGTTTAATTTACTCCACATAATTGAGAGTCAAATTTCCCTCATTTAACTACTAGCATCTTCCAAGGTCAAACAATTCTATAATTAATTGATAATCCAATATATCCTATATGAATTTAAGCAATTAATTATGCATTAAGATTTATGGAACTCATTAAGACTACACAACTTATATGAATATGTTCCTATTTCATATGTAAATTATGATTTTAATTATAGGGTCTACACACATGTATATCCTTCCGGTCTCAACATACATATTGAAATCATCCAAAAGGTGGCCAATCATTCGAAAGCATTAAGAAGAATAATTAAAATTCAATCATAAAGGAAAAATTAAAACTAGATTTAATAAGTTAAGATTCAATCCGTTATTAGTAGGCTACATTATCACACTAGGAAAATAGAAATTTAACTCATGATGAAATTAAAAACACAACAAAAATAAATTAACATTACATAAAACTTGAATGAAAACCTCATAAATACTGCATAAAATTTGAATATTAAATTCTAAAACATAAATATACAACCAAAAGATGAATGAAAAATGGAGAAATCTAGCCTTCCTTATAGGAGGTAAAACCTTCTATGTAGGTGGCGACCTATTTCATCTATAAAGGAGGACTACTTATACCATCTATATAGGAGGTCTACTTATATCATCCATATAGGAGGTCTACCTAAAAAATAATACAATACATAAAATTAAATATAAGATATAATACAATGTACTCCTCCTGTCAGAGAAGGACATTACACACACACACACACACACACACACACACAGTTAGCTCCATAATTCTCCTCCTGCGTTTTTTTCTCCTCCATTCTCTGATGCACTACAGTTTATAGGCAGTGAGTGAATAGTGCATTCCTATTTTTTATTCATCTACAGCAACTCCACTGCTACAGTACCACATTTTTTATTCACTGCTACAGTAAAATGCATTTTTATTAACTGCTATAGTAAAATGGCAGCTCTACAGTGATTCTATTGCTATAGTGCATTCCGTCCGCTACAGCAACTTCTTTATTTTTTTACTCTTTATTTTTTTAAAATACTATTTATTCCAAAAACATTATTTTTTTATCAATTACACCCATATTTATTATATTAAGCTCAAATATCGTCCATAAAATCATCATATAAGGGAAAATAAATATGCAAATATTTTACTTATTAAATTCCCCTATGCTTAGCTCTTGGACGTCCTCAGACAAGGAGTAACTAATAAGTGCTTCTAAAAAAATCAGAAGTGACAAGTCATAAGCAAGAACACAATTGAAACAAAAAAGAGATCATAGTATTCATGAATCAAAAAAATTATATAGATAACAAATCAATAAACAACATATCATAATCATACATTCTAGACTTTATCACTCGAGTAGTCACTCGAGTGATCCAGGGTCATCACTCAAGTGATCTCTTTCAAAACTTGGTAGAGAGTTGAAGCAATTATTCTAACTCCATCACTTGAGTGGTCACTCAACTAATTGAGATACATTACTCGAGTGGTCCCTTCAAAATCTTGGCAGAGAGTTACTGGCTTATTTCTTACCTGATCACTTAAGTGATTCTTGGTCATTACTTAAGGGATTACTCGAGTGACATCTTCCAAATCTTGGTAGAGAGTTTCTGGCTCTTTTTAACACACATCACTTGAGTGATAAAGGGTCATCACTTGAGTGATCACTCGAGTGATCCCTTCTGAATTCTGCCAGAGGCTCCTTTTCTTGTTCTATGATTTCTAGTCCTTCTTCATTACTTGAGTGCCCACTCGAGTGATGGCTCTGTATGCCACCAACTATCTTGTTTCTTTATTCAAAACTCTTTTGTTCATTATCAATTCTTTTGTGGATCATTCCAATCTATATTATCATCAAAACATATGGGATTTAATATTCTCCCTCTTTTTAATGATGACAAACCTTGGTGATTTTTAAACAAAGCCGTTTTGAAAACTTTTCAAAGTCTTAGATAAAAACAGATGTGTTAAATTTACCAATGATAAATCAAAGTATGTAATCACCTTGCATACAATCAAAGTATGTAATCACCTTGCATACATAGACAAAAGTCATTAGTTCTCAAAAAATATGACAATAATAATATTAAGCTTGAAAATTCATAAACATCATACTTCGTTTATACAAATGAAAGTTCAAAATTCAAAATAAATAGCAAAAGCACCTTAAATTCCTATACACCCATATACCCCTAGGCTAAATTAGTATAGGTGTAAAGTCAGTTCAATCCACCAAAATCACCAGTTCTTCTCCCCCTTTTTGACATTATCAGGAAGGGTAGTCTAGGCAGAGACACTGGAATAGGAGCTACTATGAGTGGGATCTTGAGCTGTGATAAGAATGGCTAGAATGGGTGAGGACTCATCATCATGAGCCTCACCTCCTCTCTGAGCAAAGGAAGGTGATGATATAAGATTTGGAAGATCAAGAGGAGGGATCTTAAATGGGTCCTTGGATGAGGCACAAATAAAAGAGGATATTGAGGTGGTGGTAATGAAGGCTAGGATGAGACTAATATCTCCTGTGTATCCTCAGAATTATGAGAATGATGAGATGGGGTCTGAAATAGAGGCTCTGTCCCAGTGGGTGAAGCTACAGGAGTGGCCACTGAGCTAGGCTGGACAGTAGCCTGCTCATCTAGGGTGATATGGACCAGAGCAAATATCGATGGATCGGTCATGGTAAAGAGGACGGTGCTCGGTGTAGTGTAAGGGATGGTATGAGATAGATCGGATATAGGAACATAGGTAGAGGTTCAATTCGAAGCTGGGATAGATGGACTAGGAGTATATGTATTATGTGTCAGAGCGTCCACCTTCTAATACAGAGACCTCAGGAGATTCCCAATCTCCTGTATAACACTGGTTTGGGCCTGCTATTGAGCCAATATAGCCTGATTATGCTCATAAAGTGCATGCGTCTGATCAAACACAGCTTGGTTGTGATGATTCACATGCTTGACCAACTCTCCTATCTTGGTATTCATGTGGGTTATAAGTTCAGCATTGGTATTTGCGATGTCCACATGGAACCCCTAAAGCTCTTCTTTCAGGTAATTTTGGATGGCAGCTTCAAGGAAGGATGTTGATAAAGGAGTGGTGAGAGCAGAGGACTGAATATCTTCTGTCTTACTAGTCTCAGCCTCTGAAGCCTTCTTCTTCACGGGAGTGGACTCCATAGGCTTCTTCAAAGGAAACTCAATCCCAAGCTTACTGATCTGATTCCTCTTAACCGATACAAGTCTTTCTACAGGTTCATTCTCCTCCAAATACTATATCTTGTTTTCTTTAGAAATTAGGAGACCAATTGGGGAAAAGGTATTGGAGTAGAGCGATAAAGAGGCCATATTCCTATAATCTTAGTCAATGAAATGTGTAAATTTGTTGGACTTGTTAACTATTGCGCGAGAGTAAATGTGCCAAAGAACTTTATGCAAATCACACATCTAACTCAGATTGAAGTTCAAGGGTCCAACTTTCTTATCGAGCCTAAGGATACTGAAGATATCATTTGAATTAAGATTGGCTGGGTTGTCTTGAGGTGAATTCTTAATCCCTAACCATTGATTGAACTTTAAAGCGAAGATAATGAATCTTTTCCCTCTCACTCGAGTTACTAATTCTTGCTTTACAACTTGGCTCAAGGCATCTTCCATAGGTTCAAGGTTATAATAAAAATGTCTAACAACCTTAGTACAGTAAGGAAGGTTCACAGACAACCAAGGCATATATCCCTCAAGGTACTTGCTTAAATCAAATTTAATTGCCTTATAAAGAACTTGAAGATCAACAAAGTACATCTTACACATTTTTCATCCAGAGAAGAATTTGTTGTACTTCTTTGATTCCTTGAGTTTGTGAGTGTTGAAGCCCTTGGGAGGAATGGAGTCATCTACTTCCTCAACTTCTCCCTTTGAAATCTGTGGATAAAACTTGGTGGATTTGGAGGAAGTTCCCTGCTTGGCTCCCTAATATTGGAAGGCTTCATCCAACATAGTTGCCATACATAGCCTTGGCAAGCTTCTATGATACTTGGATCCTTTTGATCCTTTCTTTGACCAAGTTAGAGTGTTAGAGGAATCGGTAGAAGGAGGAGTAGGAGGGGCTAATTTCTTTCCTCTTTCTTGTATTGTAGTCTTAGACTTCGCTCTAGTTGTCATGGGCTCTTTAATCTCAATCCCTTTAGCCTTCGACTTGGGTTTCTTTTTTGGAGTTGTCTTTTGTTTCTTCGATAGTGGAGGAGAAGGAAGAGATTCGATGGACTCAGTGGGTTTAGATGATTCTAATGGTTTAGGAGACTCAGAGGGATCAGAAGAAATGATTTGTGGTACCTTTGTCCTTACCATTATGATTGTAGCACAAAATCTGAGTTTTTCCTTTTTGTTGAGCGTTAAGAGTCGCAGGCTAGGGCCGAAGAATCTAAGTGATTTAGGAAGTTTTTGGGGATAAAAATTGATGGGTTTTGATGATAATGAAGTAGGTAAGTTTTTGCAAAAAAATTTTGGTAGAGGTAAGAGAGAATCACTAGGAATGAAGTAGTGAGAAATGACCTAGTGCCGACTGATATAGTCACTGTACCTGACATCACTTGAGTGGTCACTCGAGTGATTATGGGGGAATACTTGAGTGATCACTTGAGTAATCATACCAAAAAATTGAAATAAATGCATTTTAAATGCGTGCCTGACATGAGTAATATTGTAATTATCCATGTATATTCCTTTTGTTATTTGATGGCACTTGAAGGCATATTTGAGTTGAAACTTGGTTGATTTGCAATCTGTATTGATGATCACTCGAGTGCTCACTCAAGTGATTTTGAGACATCACTCGAGTGATTAGTCTCTTCACCTTTTGACTGTTCACTTCCAATCGTTATGCCATTTTAGTTTGAATTTATTTGAATTGATTGAATATTGTCTTGATTTTCAAGCCATTACTCGAGCAGTCACTCGAGTGATACTTACCATCACTTTCGGTTATCACTCGAGTGATCTGATGATTACTTGTAGTTGCCACTCGAGTGATATGGTACTCTGTTAACCTCTTCTTTACTTACCACATAACAAAGTATCAAAGTCCTATAAAAAAATTACTAGATACTCTGATGCTTAAGTTAGTAATCATCAAAATATGACCAAATTATATTTTCTAACATAAAACAACTTACAATTCATTGGGATTTACTATTCCCAATTCTCTTTTTATAAATAGGAATTGATCTTTGGTGAGGGGTTTCGTAAAGATATCAGCTAGTTGAAGATGAGTTGGAATGAATATCACTTTGACATTATTCTTTTGAACATGATCCCTGTGAAGTGATATCTAACATTGATATGCTTTGTTCTGGAGTGTTGAACTGGATTCTTTACCAAGCTTATTATGCAAGTATTGTCATAGTAGATAGGTATTTCCTTCAAGTATATACCAAGATCTTATAGTTGTTGTTTCAGCCAAAAACTTGTGCACAACAACTTGGCATTGTGACATACTTAGTTTTCATTGATAAAAGAGACATTGTATTTTGTTTCTTGTTAAACCATGATACAAGTAAGCCTCCAAGAAATTGGCATTGCCTACTAGTACTCTTTTTGTCAGTCTTATAACCTCCATAATCAGAGTCTGAGTATGCAGCAAGATATTCATTTCCTCGTTTAGGATACTAGAGACCTAATTCTGTTGTGTTGGTAAGATATCTAAAGATTCATTTAATGGTTTCAGCATGTGATTCCTTCAGTGCTGATTGATATCTTATGCACATACCAATACTGAATTGGATGTTAGGTCTGCTTACAGTAAGATAGAGTAATGATCCAATCATTCCTCTATATTTTGTGATGTTATAATCTTTTCCCTTGACATCAACATCAAGTAACGTAGTTGAGCTCATAAGAGTGTCTACTCCATTTGCTTCATCTATCCTGCATTTCTTTAATAGCTCCTTTAAATATTTCATTTGAAATATGAAAATTTCATTCTTTCTTTGTTTGATTTGCAAACCAAGAAAGAAATTCAATTCTCTTATCATTGATATCTCAAACTCCTCTTGCATTATCTCAGAAAATTCCTTGCACAGAATTTCATTAGTAGTACCAAAAAAAATATCATCAATATATATTTGTACTATTAAAATATCATTTCATTTTATAAATAGTGTTGTATTAAGTCTTCCTTGTACAAAACCTTGATCGATGAGAAATTTACTAAGTCTTTCATACCATCCTCTACGAGATTGTTTTAAATAGTATAAAGCTTTTCTTAGTTTGAAAATATAGTCAGGCTTAGTTACATCTTCAAAACCTAGTGGTTGATCTACATGCACTTTTTCCATGATGTAGTCATTTAGAAATGCACTCTTTACGTCTATTTGATAAAGTTTGAATCCCTTGATGTATGCTAAGGCTAAGAGTACTCGTATGGCTTCCAATCTAGCTATTGGAGCATACGTTTCCTCATAATCAATACCTTCTTCCTGATTATAGTCTTTGGCCACCAATCTTGCCTTGTTTCTGATAATAATTGCGGATTCATCAAGTTTGTTCTTAGATACCCATTTTGTGCCAATGATCAGATGATCCTTAGGTTAGAGTACTAAATCCTAAACTTGATTTCTTTTAAACTGATTGAGTTCTTCTTGCATTGCTATAACCCTATCATTGTCTAATAGGGCTTTGTCAATGTTAGAAGGTTCTATCTCAAAAATGAATGTAGAAAAACTAACTTTATTAAAGATTTTGTTTCTAGTTTTAACTCCCTCATTTACATCTCCTATAACTTGTTCAAAGGGATGACTCTTGTTGTATTTCCAGGCTCCAGGTTATCCTAGTGGTTGTTTTTCTTCCTTAGTTTGGTCATTTTTAGGATTGTAAGGTTTAGAATTAGGATCCTTGCAACCCCCTCATGGTAATTATATCCGGACTACGAAATTTAAGGGAAATAGAGACTAATAAGACAAAAATCATTTTTATAATCACTCATCTCCAAGAGATGAGGTTAACAATCAAAACATTTAAAACAGAATTCATCTGGTCTCACATTCTCTTTCGAATACAATTACCTGTGCAGTTATTTCACATAATAAATGTCAGAGTGTGTAACCGAAATCCCGGCAACCCCGGGTTACTTATATATATATATATATAATGGGTTTAAAGGTTTCCCAAAATGGGGATTACATGACCAAAAATTCATATTTACATCTCATATACAAAGTAATCCCAAAATCCAAAATCTAAAACAAATAACCAACGGTCTGAACTCCAATATGTCCCTACTAGCCCTAACTACTCTGGTTGGCCGCTTACCCTTAGAACCACTCGCCCTGTCTGAAAATGTTAGCCATTTGGAAAGAGTGAGATTCTAAAGAATCCCAGTAGTAACAAATCATTCATATTACACGTAATCACATAGCATGTAAACAAATCACCACATAACCGCAACTCAAATCACACTCCACCCTCATCCCCTTTTACCGCCGGGAAGGCATACCGTCCTAACCCGAACCGTTGTTAGCAACTCAGGGACTGTTGGTATGGCAGTGCATATGAATAGCCTTACGGCTCACATATAGCCTTTCGGCCCACAATTAGCCTTTAATCACATATATCACACTCTAACCTCATCCCCTTTTACCACCGGGAAGGCACACAGGCCTTACCCGAACCATTGTTAGCGACTCAGGGACTATTGGTATAGCGGCGCTTTCACAATTTCACAAATCTTGCAGCATTTAAATCCATCATAAACCAATGATATAGCACACATACAATGTATCACATAAGGTATAAAGAAAGAGTCACTACCTGCATCTTTCCTGACTTTCTTTGGCTCCGTAGACTCATGAGGGCGACAAATATCAAATCCTATACCAAATTAGGGACAACCAATCAATTTCTTTTCCAAATGTATATTTCCATAATACTTTAAGTTGGTTATCATTTAGGACTCTTTAGTTGACTATTAATGGCCTAAACATATGCCTAAAGGGTTGGAAGAACTACCCTGAAAACCCCTTTTTCGGAAGGCAACACAGTGATTTTAGACTGGCTCACTTGAGTGAAGATGACCTCACTCGAGTGATAAGTGACTCGTGCTCGAGTGAGAACGACTCTCACTCACGAGTGTTTGACAGTGAGCAACTACCCTGACTCAAAAGTGCTCACATCACTCGAGCATGAAACTTTGCACTCCGGTGATGACTCCAAATTTGCTCAAGTACCCAAAAGTGCAACACAAAGAGTGACAACCCGAGAGAACAAACAATCACCAGAGGGACAAGCTCACTCGAGCATACCCCCGCAGTGCTCGGGTGAGACAATAATGCTTGCGAGTGTCAGAGCACACTCTTGACAAATGACCAGTGAGTGAGGACCCGAGAGCATCCCTAACTCTGGACTCACACCATCACTCGAGCAATCCCTTACTCACTCGAGTGATCACCAATATCACTCGCGGTTATAGAAGTACACTCGATCTCCAAACATAGAACCCAGGCAAAACTCGAACAAAAAAAAAAGAAAACACACGCAGCACTCGAGCATGATCTTCCCTCACTCGAGTGTTACTATCAGAATACCCAGATCATAGTATATGATAGAAATTCCCAGATAGCCAAAACTAATGCCAATGACTCCCAAACTTCTCACAAAGCTCATACACACTTAACCATGCCTAAGGAACACATTGGCAACTTCCAAAACACCCAAATACCATTTTAACCACAATCAAACACTTAGGTCCCTATGACACACCCAATGTCCAAATTCCATTCAACTCAATTCAAACTTTCCAAATCAACTCCAACAATCAAATAACTCCACAATAGACTAATTCCAACTTCAATCACTATGAATTTCATTCATTCCAAAATAACCATAAATTAGGGCAAATTTCCAGAATTTCTCAAACTTATAAAAAAATCATAACATATATATCAAAATGCATCAAATGCCTACCTCTTCACTTTGCCAAATCCAGAATCTTGATTCTCCAACTTTCAATTTCGTCCAACACCCAAATCAACACTATTCAAGATTCTGAAATCACCACAATGAAGCTCTTCATGAGGTGCACAACATTAGAGAAGAGGATTTTAACAAAGCAGGACTATCACTCACCCAAAATCAAAGCTTTCACTTTCTCTTTCCTTGCTTGAGTTCAGCGAAAATGGGGAAGGAAGAGAGAGAAAATGAGAGATGGAAGAGATAATGACGATGAAGTACACTCCCTCCCCTAGCCCATGCTTCTACCGAATAGGAGAGAGAAGAGAGGGAAAAAAAGTGGACTTTTGTCTCTTATGCCTCATCCAACAGCTCACCTAATGCCACTTGTCATCATCTACTTATTCCCTCCATGAGCTCACACAAGCGCAAAGTATAGGATTCTGACCCATGGTCAATAGATCTCAACCCTTAATCTCAAATCACCAAATGAACATTTTTATCAAACTTACATCATATTTCTCAAAAAATATTTAATTACACTAATTACAATCAATTCCATAATCATTAGCCCTTAATCCCAAATTGGGATATTACAATCCTCATTTTCTTGATTTAATACTTTTCTTGCTAATCATCAATAATCTTGTCAGAGAATTCAAATTCATCGAATACAACATGAATTGATTCTTCAATAACACATGTTCGTTTATTGAAAACTATGTATGCTTTGCTTTGGTTAGAATAACCTAGGAATAATCCTTCATCAGTTTTAGAATCAAATTTTCTTAGGTTATCTTTACCATTATTATGAATGACATACTTACAACCAAAGATGTGCAGATGAGTGAGGTTTGACTTCCTTCCTTTGTATA
Source organism: Inga laurina (assembly GCA_963855925.1). NCBI lineage: Eukaryota > Viridiplantae > Streptophyta > Magnoliopsida > Fabales > Fabaceae > Inga > Inga laurina. The sequence goes on from OY979710.1 coordinate 30,688,968, forward strand.
GTTTGTACGGTGTCTTTCCAAGTTTTGTTCTGATGTAGGCTCTATTTGAAATGTAGCATGATGTGATCATTGCATCAGCCTAGAAAACTTGAGAGACATTCTTTTCATTCAGCATATCTCTAGCCATTTAAGTGAGTACTCTGTTCTTTCATTCCATGACTCCATTTTGTTGAGGTGTCCTTAGAGCAAAGAAGTTGTGATCAATGCCATTGTGTCGCAGTAATCTCCAAAGGCTTGATTCTTAAATTCTCCACTGTGATTTGTCCTGATACCTGTAATGGACATACCTTTCTCATTTTGTACTTTCTTGGCAAAAACAATAAATTCACTGAAGGTTTCATCCTTCGATAATAAGAAAATAGTCTATATAAATCTAGCAAAATGATCAACAATGACCAATGAATATAAGTTGCCACTAACACTTTTAACTCTTGCTAGTCTAACTAAATCCATATGCAATTGTTGTAGTGGTCTGTTGGATGTGATTTCATTTTTCAATTTGAAAGAGGATTTTGTTTGTTTAACCTTTTGGTAGGCATCACAAATTAAATCATTTTTGAAATTCACTTTGGCTAAACCAATTACTAAATTCTTTTTAAGTAACTTGCCTAGTTGGTACATATTGACATGAGCTAGTCTCTTATGCCATAGCTAACTTTCATCGGCGTTACTTAGAAAACAATTCTCAGAAACATTTCTACTTATATCAAGAGTATAGTAGCTACCTTCCCTTTTTGCTCTGAGCTTTTCTTTTATATTCTTCTTATATAATTATAAATCTTTCTTGTTTACAATTAGACGTTCCACTAAGTCAAATATTACCCAGTTATCTTTATCTGCACTTTGACTCACGCTCAGCAAGTTGTGACATAAGCCTTCAACATAAGATACGTTTTTGACTTGTATTCCTCTATCAATTTTTATTTCACCAATTCCTGCTATCTTTCCAGATTGATTTACTCCAAATTTTACCTTTCCACCTTCCTTAGGTTGTAACATGTAAAACTTTTGGAATCACCTGTCATATATCTAGATCATCCACTGTCTATATACCGTTTGTTGTATTTAGATGCTTGAAGACATATTTGCAATCAAATACAATTAAGTCTTAGGTACCCATATCTTTTTGGGACCTTTTGGGTTAGTACAATTTATTTTTTGAAAATATATACCTTTAGGTACCCATTTATAGGTTCCATTTTTTCTTTCTTTTTATGGATGCATGATGAAGTATAGTGACTCTTTCTATTACAGTAATTGCAAAATGCAAAAGGATTCGATGTATGTACATAATGTTGAAAATAACTTAAATATGTCTTACCTCCTGTTTTCTTTCTTCCTTTCTTTCTGTTTGATTTTGGATCATATCAAATACTAGATTGGTCATTTACAAATCGTTGAGCTTTTAAAATAACATTTAACATCTCACTTCCTTTAGTAAATTTTTTAAGAGTCTTAGTGAGATCATTATTTTTCTTTTTCGAAGAAGAGCAATTTTCAAAAACTTTCTTTAAGCTCTTCTTTAAGAACTTTGTCCTTCTTTTTGAAAACAAATAGTTCTTTAACTACTTTGATGAATTCAAAATGTAAAGCATTATTTTTTTAAAAATAATTTATCATAGGTAGGATCAAAATCAGTTACCTCTTCTTCTATTTCTTCTTGAGCAACCAGACAAAAATTGGCAACTTTTTCTTCATCAAAGGAACTGTCTCCCCATATAGTAGATATAAAAGCTTTCTTCTTGTTGAAGATTTGCCTTTTCTTTTCTCTTTGTTCTTCTGAACTAGCTCTAGATATTCTGACTTGATATGTCCCGTTGTTCCACATTCATAGCAGATAATGTGTTCCTTACTACTTGTTCCTCCCTTTTAAAAAATTTCTGAATCCCTGGTCTTTCTTGTAAAATTTCCTAAATTGTTTTATTATTAGACACATTTCATTATCATTGAAATCTTCATCATCTTTTTGGGTTTCCTCCTTTATGTTTAGTACGAGAGGTGTCTTTTTCTCATCACCAGTCTCTTTAAATTCTCGTTTGCACTTCAATTTGCTTTCATGTTCAGAGAGACTTCCGAATAAAGAAGCGACTGATCGCATTAATTTGCCTTTTGCTTCCTCTATCACAGTGACTTTGGTCTCCCACTCTTTAGAGTATGTTCAGTATCTTTCTTACTTGGGTATTTTGATCATAGACTTTCCCAAGTGCTACAAGTTGATTAACAAGATGAGTATATCTAAGTTCAAATTCAGCTATTGACTCACATGATTTCATTTGAAGTAAATCGAATTATGTAACTAGAGTGTTGATCTAATTTTTCTTTATTCCTGAAGTTCCTTCATGAGCTATTTCCAAGGCTTGCTACATTTCCTTAGCTGTTCGAAGTGTGCAAATTTTGAAGTACTTGTTTTGACTTAACGCCTTTGAATTATCAGGATTGCCTTACTGTTGAGAGTAATGAGTTTCTTGTCATTCTCATCGTACTCCTCTGGTATCTTAAGAACTTTTTGTGAATCTACAATCTTTACAGGTATGTGGTTCCCATCTTCAATCACCAATGGCCCAAAATACGTTACGGATGTGGATAAACTCATTCGGGGAATAAAGTATGAATTATGACCCGAAATAGCAGTAGTCAGTGCCCAAATCCAGTATTTAAGCTCAGTTATGGTGTCAAAGCTTAAATTGAATTAAAATGAGGGAGAAGGCGCATGACATGTGAAATGGAGTCAAATAACGTGTTAAGTAGTAATCCAGTAGAAAATACTCAAACCTATTTTCTAAAATTTAATTGTGATAACAAAGTCTAATTGGGATATTTTGAGAGATCATTATTCTCTTTCAATGGGCCATAAATTTCATCCAACATGAGATAAGAGAGAGAAAATGAGTATGTGAACATAAATGGTGACCTTGGGAAGTCATTAAAGTCAAGTGGAAAAGATAAGAAGACAAGTAAAAAATTGTAGGCTAAAGTTGTGACATTTGAAGAAGCAATTGGAGTAACATATTTGGTTATTACGTCACTTTATGGGCATAAAGCAAAGGAAACAATGATTGAATTCCAAATGTGAAAAGATGAAGTATTATAGTTAAGTAAGAGGTGAACTTAAAAAAGTCAAAGTGTCAAACTCTTATTTCTCTCTCCTCTCCTCTCTCAAAGATAGTTAAGTGTGTGTGACGGGGCTGAAAAACTGATATCATCACTTCTCTCTCTATGCAGGGTAGTTAGGTTGTAGGACAATTTTGAATGAGTATATTAAGTCTAAAAATTTTGAAACTTTCCAATCTAATAGTGCACATGCGAAGCTTTAAATTGATACATTATGGGAGTCATTTCGATGTGTGTGTTGGAAGTTGTGTATTCCAAAAGTTTGAGGTTGAAATTGGAAGCTATTCTGGAACAGTATGGGAATTCATTGGATTCTGTATTTTTTTGATTATAAATGGTAGTGGTTCATTTTTTTCCTGTATAAAGGGCTTAAATAGCTTTCCATAGAGCTTGAAATTTCCTTATTTCAATTTTAGTAGAATTGGTTATGATTGTTGAAAGTTCGACCAAGAAACATGATTTTTCTTGGCCACAGCTAAAAGGGTTTTGACTGCAGCCCAAATGTTTTGACCTATTTTTAGCCACATTCAAAATATTTTTGACCATTTCTTGGCCACGGCTATGGGATTTTTGGCCACAACCAACCCCCAATTTCAGCACTTTACATTGTTGAACAGCGGTAATGGGTCTAGCTTTTCCCAAACCCTTTAGGCTTTTGTTTGGGCTTCTAGTAGCCACCTAAAGGTCTCAAATAATAGCCAACCCTAAGTATTTTGGAATTAATAATTGGAATAGGGAATAACTTATTGTCCTTGATTATGGTTATATGATTTGATGTCCACCCTGAGCCTGAGAAAGCTGTGCCTGAGCATGAACAGAAAGAACAAGGTAGTGACTCTTTTTGCTATATTATGTGTAACGCTTTATATGTATGTACTTATCATTGAATTGTGATTAACAAAATACTGCTGGTTATGCCATTGTAAATACAACGCAAGCTGTCATTATTGTGAATACAACAAAAGCTGTTGTTATTGCACTACAGCCATGAGAGTTGTCGTTATTGTGCATACAGTGGTAATTGAAGTCGTTACTACACCACAGCCGTGAAAGCTGCATTATTGTGCATATGGCCATTAAAGATGTTGTTTGTGACGTAAGTCATGCATCACTGTGATTGCTACTACTGTTATTGCTTTGTGATATTGCTTATATGCTTTTTTCAATTATGTATAATATATGTGAAATGTTACTACTGAGATTCATATGCATCTCACTCTTTCCAATGACTAACTTACAGCCAGGGCAAGCGAATCCAAGGAGAAGTAGGGGAACAAGGGTGACTAGTGCTCCCGGCTAGGAGATTGAAGTTTTGTTAGTTAGTTATCATAATTTTGGGATAAATGTATATATAGTGAATGTGGTTATACCCACCATAGAATTATGTATCATCTTGTAATCCCCAATATGGGAACTAAAATAGGTGAATATGTCATGTAGTCCTTTTAGTGAATGAAACTCAAGAGTTATCGGGAATTTTGTTATATAATCTTATATTTATGAATGGAATCGAGTTAAACAAGTCAAAGAGATTCAAAAAGTGTATGTGAGACCGTATGAAATAGGTTCTGAAAAGTTTTAGAAAACCCACTTTATCACAGGACCAAATCCAATCTTGAAGTAGGGACCTTTAATAAGGTTTGAATTAACCATTGGTCTCCAACTTAACTTGATGGCATGTTTTTGAACCATTTTAACGGCTACCAAGGAAGGGGGTTACATCCTACAGTTTGTATTCAGTAGCCATTACGAATACTCTGAACTTCACTTTCCAGAAAGAGAAGTGTTCACCGCTAAACCCTAGTGGTTTGGTGATAGATGTTCTGTCGGGAAGCATTCCTTCACCCATGCTTGCCATTGGATCCTTCTTATGTTGTTATACTTGAACAAGAAAACCTACACTCTGATACCAAATGTTAGTGTAAGCGTTTCACCTAAGAGGGGTGAATTGGGTAATCACAGAAAATTCAAATCATATATAAAAATTGACAGAATTTAAAGCAGTTAAGAGCTAGGAGAAATATCACTGAAGTGTATACCAGGAGTTATACTAGTTCAGCCATAACCAGTTTGACCTACATCCAGTCCTCAGAGTTCTTCTGAGAGTTTCAATATATCTTCCAAGATTCAGTGGGTTCTTGCACCTCAGAACACAGCAAATTCCTTCACTGGACACTTGCTCCCCCTTACACGATGTAAACAAATCTTCAACTTAAGTTTCCACAACCTTAAGTTGTCTTAATAACAGATATTGATTTAGTAATGAAAATCTGTCTCACAGAGTAAATATATGATTAATGAAGTACAAAGACTGAATACAAGAAACAGAGCACTATAATGTGTTGTTCGATGTATGTTCGTGTGTTGTCAGTCATGCCTGTTCTATGTTGAATGTTCCCATATTTATAGCTGAGTTGTGATAGCCGTTGGAAGCATTTCAACATATCCGTTAAAGTTACGTAGCTTCTTTTGACCATTCTTCATATTGGAAAAATAGCTGTTATTGTAAGTGAGCGTTACGAACGTTACATTTGAATTTTCTCTCTTTAGCATGATATCTTCATTATTTTATTGAAAATGTATTTAGAATACTAATACAATGAAGGATTAATCATATAGATAACAAATTAATAAACAACAGATCATAATCATGCATTCTAGACTTCATCACTCGAGTGATCCAGGGTCATTACTCGAGTGATCACTCGAGTGATCTCTTTCAAAACTTGACAGAAAGTTGAAGTAGTTATTTTGATTCCATCACTCGAGTCGTCAATCGAGTGATTCAGAGACATCACTTGAGTGATCCCTTCAAAATCTTGGCAGAGAGTCACTAGCTTATTTCTTACCTAATCACTCAAGTGCCCACTCAAGTGATGGCTCTGCATGCCACCAACTACCTTATTTCTTTATTCAAAACTCTTTTATTCATTATCAATTCTTTTGTGGATTATTCCAATCTATGTTATCATCAAAACATATTGTATCTAACATGCTTCCCCTTATATAATGTAAACCAATCCCTAACTTAAGATTCAACAACCTTAAGTTGTCTCAATAATAAATATTGAGTTTGTAATGAAAATTTCACTCACAGAGTAATATAGAATCATTAAAGTACAAAGAATGAATATGAGAAATAGAACACTTATGAATGTATTGATTGATGTACGTCCGTGTGTTGTTTAGTGTCTATGTTCTTCATTGAATGTTCCCATATTTATAACTGAGTTGAGATGGCCATTGGCAGCATTTCAATATGTCCGTTAGAGTTATGCAACTTCTTTTGACCGTTCTTCATATTTGAAAAATAGGCGTTGCGGTAGGTAAGCATTACAAATGTTACGTTCTTTATAAAGTAACTTTTATCTCCCTTGTATGATCTCTTCATTGTTTCCTTGAAAATGTACTTAGAATACTAATACAAAGAAGGGTTAATCATATAGATAACAAATCAATAACCAATATATCATTATTATGCAATCTGGACTTCATCACTCGAGTGATTCAAGGATATCACTTGAGTAATCACTCGAGTGATCCCTTCCAAATTTTGGTAGAGAGTCATTGTAACCTCCTGCCTTAATCTGTGTAATTATACTTCAGAAATGCGTAATTTAAACAAATTAGAGACGAGTGGATAGTTTAAACTCATTTCAAATCTCTACCTTACAGCAGGTTTTTTCAAAAATTCTTTCAAAACTTTTCCTTACCCTAGTCTCAATTTCAAATTTCGAATATAATTACCTGCGTAGTTAAGTCATGTTCATACATATCAGAGTGTACAACAAAAATCCTGGTAACCTCCAGGTTTCATATATATTTACTAAGGGTTTCATGTTCCTATATAGGGAATTACATGACTGTTCCCAAAATATTATTTACATCCCAAAAAGAATATAGAGTAATACCATTCCAAAATAGATAACCAACAATCCAAATTATTATCCCTACAGGATCCTAGCCACTCCTGGTCGCTTGCTTCTCCTTGGAGCCACTTGCCTTGTCTAAAGGTTAGTCAAAGGAAAGAATAAGATTCAAAAGAATCCCCGTAGTAACAAATTACTCATACAATATATAATTGTATAGCATGTAAGTAAATCATCACATAGCAGCACAAATACAAATTACACCCCACCCTCATCCCCTTTTACCGCTGGGAAGGCTCGCAGTCCTTACCTGAACCGTTGTTAGTGAGTCGGGGACTATTGGCGTGGTGTTGCATACACATAGCCTTGCGGCTCACAATTAGCCTTTCAGCTTCCACATTGCCCTGTGTCTTACATACAGTCTTTTGGCTTCTACATTGCCTTACGACTTACATATAGCCTTTTGGCTTCCACATTGCCTTACGGCTCACATATAGCTTTTCAGCTTCCACATTACTCCATCCGCCATCATAAAACAAAAACAATGACAAACACACATACAACGCATTTACACAGAGTATAAGGGAAGAGTCACTACCTTATTCTTTCCTAACTTGCTCCGGCACAGTTCATTCATGACTAGGGAAAATGTCGAACCCTATAACCAAGATTAAGGACAATGGGTCAATCTCTTTTCCAAGTTCTTAATTCCATATCACTTCAAGTTGGTTATCATTTGAATTCTTTTGGTGGCTACTAAAAGCCTAAACTTATGCCTGAAGGGTTAGACGAACTACCCCAAAGATCCTCCTTTCAAAAGAAAATACTTATTTTTGGCTGAGTCACTAAAGTGAAGAAGGCCTCACTCGAGTGATGTCCCCATTCATACTCGAGTCCCAGCAAGTGAGATGTAGAAAGTGTGTACCCGAGAGCACCAACACACCTTGGAGTAGCCAGTTAACTCGAGCACTATCCTTGGCACTCGAGTGATGACACATATTCACCAGAGTCCCATCGAGTGAGGTGTAGGAAGTGACAACCCGAGAGCAACTAAAAAACCCCAAAGTGATAAGTGCACTCGAGCATTGGCCCTAGCAGTCGAGTGACCACCCAACACCCGCGATTGTACATGCGCACTCTTGACAATTTGACTGCGAGTGTTAACCTGAGACACGGTCCCATAGCGCTACGTGCACATACACTCGAGTGATACCCTATGTACTCGAGTGATACCCCATACCACTTGCAAATAAGGAAATGCACTTCTGCTTCTTTGGCGAGAAAGTGTGACCAGAACTAAAGGAAAAAGGAAATCAGAATGCTGTACTCGAGTAACTCCCTGGTGCACTCGAGTGATACCTATCAGATGCCAAAACTGCAGCATCTGACAGAATTTCCTAGACTTGCCAAAACTGATTTCAATGGTTCCAAAACTTATACCAAAGCTCATTACTATATAAAATTTCACAAGGAACCTATTAGAAACACTAAAACAACCAAATTTTCTTCCAATCAACACATATTCAGGTTTGACCCATATTGCACTATAACTACCAAAATTGCCATATTTCCTCATTCAATTCCAAACTAAATCTATTAACATCAAGACACAATTTGACACCTATTCCACCATAAGGCACTAGTTAATTCATTCATTTTAAAATTAAGCCAAAATCAGAGGAAACCACCCAAATTCCAAAGCTTAACTAAAACTCACAACAAATATACCAAAAGGGAGTTCTCACTCACCTTTTCAACTTGCCAAAGTTAGTGCCTTGATTCTCCACCTCTTAAACTTTCTTAAGCTCTAAAACACCCTCTTTCAAAAGTCTAAAACCATAGAAAGAAAGTTCTCATCTTTATGAAAAATATTAATGAAGAGGTTTAAAGCATTAGAAGACATTAAACTAACCAAAAATCTCACCTTTCACTTTCTCTTTCCTTCCCAAGCTTGACGAAAATGGAGAAATGAAGAGAGAAGATGAGATGATGATAAGGTGTAGATTTTCCCTTACCTTATGCATGCTAGCCGACCTTGAAGGGAGAGAGGAGAGAGGGAAGAGTTTGAAAAGTTGACCATAATCCAATAGTTCTCATTTTGCCACAGGGCATAATCTTCTTCCTTCTTCCATAAGCTCACAAAAACCCATCCACACTAGATTCTGCCCTATTGATCACTCAAGAGTTAATCCTAGCCATTGATCCTTAAGTACCAATGAGTCTCCTCTTCGGTGACTGACCAACGGGTCGGTAAATTTACCATTTCACCCTTGGTTATGACAATTCCACTTGGATCACTTCCAAATTCATTTATATTATTCCAATAACATCACTATGCGCCCTCCTCTATATTTCATTCAATTTAGATGTTAATTCATAATTGAACTTAAATACAAGGTTTGGGCTCTGACTATAACACATTTAAATCATGATTCTCATCATACCCTCCAAAAGTGTTGGTTTAACCTTGATTACCTTCACTTTTGAAATCATTAACCCTTAATCAAATTTTGGGGGTATTACAGTCACATGCTTATTTCTTACCTTATCAGTAGAGTGGTCATTCGAGTGATCCTTGGTTATCACTTGAGTGATATCTCTCAAAATCTGGCAGTGAGTTTTGGATATTCTTAGCACACATCAATGGTCACTCGAGTGGTGAAGGGTCATTATTTGAGTAATCACTTGAGTGATACCTTCCAAAATTAGGCCGAGAGTTCTCTGCATATTTTTCATCTGATCACTCGAGTGGTCACTGGAGTGATGAAGGGTTATCACTCGAGTGATCCCTTACAAACTTAGTTAAAGACTTCATTCTTATTCTATTATTTCTTCTCCTTCTTAAGCTCTGTTTCTTTGTTCAAAACTCTTTTGTTCATTATCACATATTCTATAAAATCATTCTAATCTTTGCGTTTTTTGTTATCATCAAAATATAGGAGATTTAACATTCTCCCCCTTTTTGATGATGACAAAACTTGGTGATTTTTGAACAGAGTATTTGAAAACATTTTGAAGTTTTAAGTTTTAATTAAAGTCATATGCTTAAATTTTTTTAGCATCCTTTCATATAAAACCAAAATTTCATTAGTCCAGACATATAACAATCATTAATCTTCAGAATTCAGAATATAAATTAACAGTAATTAGAATTCAATAACATTCCAGAAAAGGGACAGCAATTAAGCTTCAAAATCATAAACATTAGTCTTTATTAGAATTCAAATAACTTAGAGACATGAAAGTAAGTTCATAAGCACCCTAAATCCCTATTCACCCAAATGCACCCCATGCTATAACATTTATAATCTGTCAAAACACAAAATCACTAGCCATAACATCTACAATCTACTAAAACTCATAAATCACTGTCCAAAAACTTTTCCAAATCTTCTCCCCTTTTTGACATCATCAAAAAAGGCAGATCAGTCGAGAGAGGAAGAGCTAGAATTGGATAGTTTAGTATCAGAGATAGGTGTAATGTTAAGAGATGTGGCTTCAGTATCCTGTGTGTCACCCTACTAAGTAGAGAAGGTAGGAGATGATTTCTTATGTCTAGGGAGATTCACAGGAAAAATCTGAGGAAGATCATCTGGAGATGGTATAGGGGTTTTGTAGTGGTGCGGTCTATGAGGTAACTACCACTCCTCAGTAGCAATGGGTGAATGATATGAATAATTAATATATGAGTGGTGTTAAGAGAGTGGCTTAGTGCCTGCAGGTGAGGCAATAGGTGTGAGCACAGTCTGGGGCTGGACGGACTCATCAAGAGTAATATGAACTTAGTGAGATGTGGATGCGTAAGTCATGGTGAATAAAAGGTTACTGGGTATAATGGAAGGTATAATAGGATGGGGGATAGTATCAGGCTCAGTAACCAGAACAGAACCAGAGGTAGGGGTAGAGGTAGGTATGGATAGACCAGGGGTTAAAGAACCATGTGTCATGGCATCTACTTCTCATGCAAAGACCTAGAAGATTCCCAATCTCTTGTATAGCACTAGCATAAGCCTACTACTCTGCCAACATAGTCTCATTTTACTTGTTCATGTGAGCTACCATTTCACCTATTTGGCAGTTCATGTAAGTAATAAGTTCAGCGTTCGTGTTGGAGATATCTACATGAAAACCATCAAGGACATTCTTCAAATAATGTTGTATTATAGAACCAAAGAATAATGGAGCAGTGGTAGTGGTAGGGTAGAGGATTGAGTGTCATCTAACTTACTTGACTCGGCCTCTGTTTTCTTCTTCTTAGGGCTAGATTCCAGGGGCTTCTTCAATGGTATCTCAATACCCAATTTTTCTATCTAGTTCTTCCCTACTGGAAGTAGCATCTCAATAGGCTTATTAGGTTCCAGGTACCATATCTTATTCTTCTTCATAAACAAAGAAATAAATTGGGGAAATGGCATTAGTGTGGTCCTGGTTCCAGAAAACCTATACTTCTTGATCTCAAAGAAGATGAGCTCACCTCAATCCCTCTGTTCTTTCAGAATTATAGAGGCTGTATTTCTAAAATCCCTCTTAATAAAAGGAGTGAAGTTATTGGATTTGTTAACTAGGGCTCAAGAGTAAATATACCATAAGACCTTGTGTATTCACACATATTACTAGGGTTGAAAATAAGTGGTCCCACTCTCTCACCAGGCCTTAACATAGTGAATATTTGGTTTTAGTCTAGATTGACTTTAATATCATCAGGGGGATCCTCTATACTTAACCAGGAATTTATCTTGGACAAAGAGATCAAGAATTCTTGCCCTCTTACTTTGGCTACCATTTCTTCCTCTACTAAATTTCTTAACACATCATCTATAAGTTCCAAATTGTAGTAAAAGCGTCTAACTACTTTAGTGCAATAAGGAAGTTTCACAGATAGCTAGGGCATATAGGAATCAAGATAAGGGCTATCAAATTTCAAAGCTTCATTTAAAATTTGGAGGTCAATGTAAACCATCTTACATACTTTTCTTCTAGAGAAGTGTTCTTTATACTTCGAGGATTCTTTGAGTTTTCTAATATTGAATCCCTTCGGAGGAATGATAATTTCTTCTTCCTTTTCTCCATCTTCTTCCTTCAATGGTGACTTTAGACCCTTGGAATATGGTCCTTGCTTCCCTCCTTTGGATTGATAGGCCTTATCTAACATACTTGCCATTACTTTAGCTAATTTGGCATCATACTTAGGTCTCTTTGAAGTTTTCCCAGTCGATAAGGGAGTATCAGATGAATTTGAAGATGGTGATGATGAAGATGTGACTTCTTTGCCTTTTCCTGGAGGTGTTGCCTTCTTTCTTCTAGCCCTTGTGACCATTGACTCTTCAATTACAACCCCTTTGCTTTTGGGTTTTGCTTTATTGGATTTGAGCTTGGTTTAGAAGTGGGAGAGATTTTTTGTTTCTTGGATGGAGGAGATGGAGGAGGCTCAAAGAGTTTTTGAAACTCAGATGACTCTGTAGGAGGATCATTGTAGGCTATTTTGGTTCTAACCATTATGTATTAAAAAGAAATTAAATTTCTTGAGAAGAGATTTCTGATAGACGAAAACCCGGGCAAGAGAAATGTTTACAAGGTTTTTTATGCTGAAATCTATTGGATTTTGGTTAAAATTTAGTGCGTAAGTGATTGTGAAAAGTTTATGAGAGAGTATTGGGACATTACTGGAAGAGATTTTGTGAAAAAGACAGAGTGCCGACAGATATAGTTACTGTGCCCGACATTACTCAAGTGATCACTCAATTGATCTTGAGGCATCACTTGAGTAGTTATGCATGACAAATGCAAAACATTAAAATTTTAATGCGTACTTGGCATAAATAATATAGTAATTACCTATGTATATTCCCTTAATGATTTGGTGGCATATTAGAGTTGAAACTTGGTTAATTTGTACTCTACATTTCTGATCACTTGAGTGCTTACTCGAGTGATTCTAAGACATCACTTGAGTGATCAGTCTCTTCAGCTTGTAACTGTTCAATGTCAACTGTTATGCTATTCTATTTTGAATTAATTTGAATTAATTCCAATTTCCATTATTTCCATGTCATCACTTGAGTGGTCACTCAAGTGATGCTCACAATAACTTCCAGTTATCCCTTGAGTGCTCTAGTGATCACTTGAAGTTGCCACTCGAGTGATGTGGTACTTTGTTAACCTTTGTTTATCCTACCACGTAGCAGAGCATTATTGAAAGAGGCAAGCTTTACCCAAGAGGGGGGTGAATTGGGTGATGTTATAAATTTTTCGCTTGATGTGGAGATATGAAAAATATAGTAGATAGAGTAGAGTTGAGAAGATTTGAACACAGAGAGTTATACTGGTTCGGCCTAACAACCAAGCCTACGTCCAGTCCTCAGAGATCAAGACCTACTGAGATTTTCACTATACCTCCAAGATTCAATGGGCTCTCAGAACGCCACACAACAACAATGGTCCTTGAAAGGACTACGAGCAGAAATATTCTCTCACTAAGAAATTTCTCTCCCCCTTACGACAAGTCTTACGTGCAGAAAAATAACCTATGACCCTTCTCACTTGCTTATGTATACAAGACTTATGAGCAGCAACGTTCTCTCCTGCTTACACCACTGTAAGTCTTATGAGCAGCAACGTTCTCTTCTGCTTGTATCTTATAAGACTTATGAGTGAAAGGTTTAATAAGGAATTCTCTCAACTGCTTCTCTCGTAAGGAAATCTACCCTCTCAAGATCCCAATACCTTGAAATCAAATAAGCATAAAGTTTGAGTTGAATAAAGACTCTATTACAGAGTAAATAAATAAACACTGAAGAACAATGTGTATACAGAGAATAATTTGTGAATAACAGAGACTTATGAATAAGCTTGTGAATTCTTGTGCTTCGTTGTCTCTTTGATGATCTCTGAATCTCTGTATTTATAGATGTTTAGTTTTTCCCCGTTTGAGTAATCATCATTTGAGGAGTGGGGCTTTGCAACTGTAGAATGGCATGCATACGTTTGAAAACTTTGAATGAGTAGGTGTGTGTTTGTCGTAACGTTGTCTGCCGTTGTTTGACTTTCTTTCATGTCTGTTTATTTCAACGTTCATCCTCCTGTATCACACTTATAATTCATTTAAAATGATATTAGACAATGATAATAAGTAATGATGATATGCATAATTAACAATAAACCATATTCGGATTGAACGTTGTGAGACTTGGTATTTTGGTGATCTGGCAGAGCATCACTCGAGCATGAATGGCTCACTTCGAGTGATCTTCCTATTTTCCTCTTTGTGCTTCAGTTATCGGGTTGTGCTTGCATAGGATTTCAGAGAGTCAGAATTTTCACTCGCGAGTGATGTGGGGTCTCACTCGAGCACAACTACTCCTGCTCGAGTGATCTTGCATTTTCCACTAGGAGTGTCTTCTCGGGTCATCACTAGCATATCATTTTAGCAAGAGTGAGATTTTATACTCGCGGGTGATGTGGTCCCTTACTCGAGCACACACACTCCTGCTCGAGTGAGACGCATATTCTCAAAGAATATGCTCTCAATACCAACACTCGCATCAGGATTTCAGAGGGATAAATTTATCACTTGCAGGTGATGTGGGCCCTCACTTGAGCACACAGACTCCTGCTCGAGTGAGAAGAATATTCTCAAGAAATATACCATTTATACAAGCACTCGCATCAGATTTGGAGAGGGATAGATTTTACACTCGCAAGTGCTGATGTGTCACTCGAGCATATGAGGTTGTGCTCGAGCACACTTGCTCTTCTCTGAACTTCTTGACTCTCGGCCAAACACTCGCAGTCTCTTGTTCGAGTATTGAACACTCATGCTCGAGCATTGATGTCTCTGCTCGAGTGCATCAAGGAAGAATTGATAATACTTGTTCTCGGCCAAGCACTCGCGGACCTTCACTCGTATGTGCTCGAGTGAATCAGTGAACATAACTGTGGCATGCCTCTCGGGTGAACACTTTCTGGCCTTCACTCGCACTTGCTCGAGCACATAAGGGATCTATGCTCGAGTGCAAAGCTCATGCTCGAGCACTCCAGTTTAATTTGACAGTAGATACCAGAAAACATTGCTATATGTATTTGGTAACTTTGTAAACTTTTCTTAAACTTACAAAAACATGATTTGCACATAATTGACTTTTTGTTATCATCAAAACTTAGGATCTAACAATTATGTCTTACAGAAACAAATTGCTAGATACTCTAATGCTTAAGTCAGTAATCATCAAAACATAATCAAATAACAATATCTAACAATTATAAACACTAAAAACTTACAATTCATTGGGATTTACCACTCCCAATTCTCTACGTATGAAGAAAAATTAATCTTTGGCCAGGGGTTTTGTGAAGATATCTACTGTTTAAAGATGAATTGGGATGAATATCACTTTGACATCTTTCTTTTGGACATGATCCCTAATAAAGTGATGTCTAACATTGATATGCTTGGTTCTAGAGTGTTAGACCGGATTCTTTGCCAAGCTTATTGTGCTGGTGTTGTCACAGTATATAGGTATCTCTTTTAAGTGTATACCAAGGTCTTGTAGTTTTTGCTTCAGCTATAGTACTTGTGCACAACAACTTGACACTGTGACAAACTCAACTTCTATTGATGAAAGAGACATTGTACTTTATTTCTTACTGAACCAAGATACTAGTAAGCCTATAAGAAATGGGCATTGCCCACTGGTACTCTTTTTGTCAATTTTATAACCTTCGTGATATGAGTCTGAGTATGCAATTAGGTATTCATTTCCTCCTTTAGGATACTAGATACCTAATTTTATTGTGTCGGCAAGATGTCTAAAGATTCATTTGATGATTTGAACATGTGATTCCTTTCGTGCTGATTGATATCTTGCACACATACCAACATTGAATTAGATGTCAGGTCTGCTTGCAGTAAGATAGAGTAATGATTCAATCATTCCTCTATATTTTGTGATGTTATAGTCTTTTCCCTTGACATCAGCATCAAGCAACGTAGTTGAGCTCATAGGCATATCTGCTCTATTTACTTTATCTATCCCGTACTTCTTTAATAGCTCCTTTAAATATTGTGTTCAAGATATGAAAATTCCATTATTTATTTGTTTGATTTATAAACCAAGAAAGAAGTTCAATTCTTCCATCATTGATATCTCAAACTCTCCTTGCATTATCTCAGAAAATTCTTTGCAGAGAATTTCATTAGTAGAATCGAAAATAATATCATTAACATATATATGAACTATTAAAACATTATTTCGATTACTTTTATAAAAAGTATTGTATCAACGTTTTCTCGTACAAAACCTTGATCAATGAGAAACTTGCTAAGTCTTTCATACCATACTCTAGGGGCTTGTTTCAAACTGTATAAAGATTTTCTTAGTTTAAAAACATGGTCAGGCTTAATTATATCCTCAAAACTTGGAGGTTGTTCTATGTACACTTCTTCTATGATGTAGCCATTCGGAAATGCACTCTTTACATCCATTTGATATAGTTTGAATCCCTTGATACATATGAAGGCCAAGAGTACTCTTATAGCTTTCAATCTAGCTACTGGAGCGTACATTTCCTTATAATCAATACCTTCTTCTTGATTATAGCCTTTCGTCACCAATCTTGCCTTGTTTTTGATAATGATTGTGGATTCATCAAGTTTGTTCTTGAATACCCATTTCGTGTCAATGACTAGATGATCTTTAGGCCGGGGTACCATATCCCAAACTTGATTTCTTTCAATTGATTGAGTTCTTCTTACATTGCTATTACCCCATCATTGTCTGATAGGGCTTTGTCAATGTTAAAAGGTTCAATTTCAGAAATGAATGCAAAAAAACTAACTTCATTAAAGATTTTATTTCTAGTTTTAACTCCCACATTTACATCTCCTATAATTTGTTCTAGGGGATGACTCTTGTTATATTTCTAGGCTGTAGGTTATCCTATTGGTTGTTCTTCTTTATCAGTTTGGTTAACCTCAGGATTGCAAGGTTTAGGAATAGATTTCTCATTCTCTTGATTTAATACTATTTCTTGCTCATCGTCAATGATTTTGTTAGAGGATTCTAATTCATCAAATACAATATGAATTGATTCTTCCACTACACATGTGCATTTATTGAAAACTCTGTATGCTTTTTTCAGACATAATAGCCTAGAAATATTCCTTTATCAATTTTAGAATCAAACTTTCCAAGGTTATACTTACCATTATTATGAATGAAACACTTACAACTGAAGATGTGTAAATGAGTAAGGTTTGGCTTCCTTCCTTTGTATAGTTCGTACGGTGTCTTTCCAAGTTTTGTTTTGATGTAGGCTCTGTTTGAAATGTAGCATGTTGTGCTCACTGCATTGGCCCATAAAACTTGAGACATGTTCTTTTCATTTAGCATGGCTCTAGCCAGTTTAATAAGTACTCTATTCTTTTGTTCCACAACTCCATTTTGTTGAGGTGTGCTTAGAGTAGAGAAGTTATAATCAATGTCATTAGTATCACAGTATTCTTCAAAGGCATGATTTTTAAATTCTCCACCGTGATCTGTCCTGATACCTACAATGGATATATCGTTCTTATTTTGCACTTTCTTGGCAAAAATAATAAATTCACTGAAGGTTTCATCCTTTAATGATAAGAAAATAGTCCATGTAAATATAGAAAAATAATCGAGAATGACCAATAAATATAAATTACCACTAAGACTTTTAACTCTTACTGATCTGACTAAATCCATATGAAGTAATTAAAGTAGTCTGTTTGTTGTGATTTCATTTTTCAATTTAAAAGATGACTTTGTTTGTTTACCCTTCTGATATGCATCGTAAATCAAATCATTTTTTAAATTTACTTTGGTTAAACCAATTACTAAATCCTTTTTGAGTAACTTAGTTGGTGCATATTGACATGAGCTAGTCTCTTATGCCATAACTAACATTTAATTGTATTACTCATAAAGCAATTTTCAGAAACACTTTTAATTATATCAAGAGTATAATAGTTACCTTCCCTTTTTTCTCTGAGTTTTACTTTAAGATTTTTATTTTCTATTTGCAGATCCTTCTTGCTTACAATCAGACATTCTTCTGAGTCAAATATCACCCAATTATCTTTATCTATACTTTGACTCACGCTCAGCAGATTGTGGCATAAACCTTTAACATAATATACATCTTTGACTTGTATACCTTTATCATTTTTAATTTCACCAATTCCTGCTATCTTTCCATATTGATTTCCTCCAAATTTTACCTTTACACCTTCCTTAGGTTGTAATGTGGTAAAACTTTCAGAATCACCTGTCATATGTCGAGATCATCCAGTATTTATATACCATTCATCTCCTCTAGATGCTTTGAGGCATATCTCTTCCTCTTCTGTCTCTTCTTGAGCAACTAGACAGATATTATCAACTTCTTCTTTATCGCTATCTTCATCAGAGGAGCTGTCTCCCTATAGAACGGATACAAATACTTTCATTTTATTGAAGAATATGCCTTTTCTCTTTTCTTTGTTCTTTTAAACCAGCTCTGGACATTCTGACTTGATGTGTCCTGGCTTTCCACATTCATAGAAGATAATGTGTTCCTTGTTCTCTGTTCTGCTACTAGTTCCTCCCTTATGAAGATTTCTAAATCCCTGGCCTTTCTTGTAAAACTTCTTGAATCATTTTATCATCAGGCCTATTTCATCATCATCAAAATCTTCATCATCTTCTTGGGTTTCCTCCTTTACATTTAGTGTGAGGCTTTTCTTTTTCTTGTCACTAACTTCTTTTAGTTCCCGTTTGAACTTTAGCTTGCTTTCATACTCTGAGAGGCTTCTGAACAGAGAAGCTATAGATTGCATTGACTACCCTTTTGCCTCCTCGATTGCCGTAACTTTGGCTTCCCATTCTTTAGAAAGCATGTTCAATATCTTTCTTCCTTGGATATTCTGATAATAGAATTTCCCAAGTGCTACAAGTTGGTTCATAAGATGAGTGTATCTGGGTTCAAATTCAACTATTGACTCACTTGTTTTCTTTCGAAGCAGATCAAACTCGGTGACAAGGGAGTTGATCCTATTTTCTTTTACTCCTGAAGTTCCTTTGTGAGCTATTTCAAGAGCTTGCCACATTTCCTTATTTGTTGGAAGTATGCAAGTCCTGAAATACTCTTTTTGACTTACGTCACTTTGAATCATTAGGATTGCCTTACTGTTGAGAGTGACTAGCTTTCTATCATTGTCATTGTATTCTGCTGGTAACTCAGGAACTTTTTATGAATCTTCAATCTTCATAGGTGTATAGTTCCTATTCTCAATCACCTCCTATAATCCATGTTATGCGGCCATCACAAACACTCTGGACTTCACTTTTTAGAAAGAGAAGTGTTTGCCATTAAAACCTGGTAGTTTAGTAATAGAAACTCTATTAGGAAGTATACCTTCACCCATACTTGTCATCAAATCCTTCTTAGGTTGTTATATTTAAACAAGAAGACCTACACTATGATAAAAATGTTAGTGCAAGCGTTTCACCTAAGAGGTGGTGAATTGGGTGATCACAGAATATTAGAATCGTATATAAAAATTGACGGAATTTTAAAGCGGTTAAGAGCCATGAGAGATATTATTGAAGTGTACACTGGGAGTTATATTGGTTTGGCCACAACCACTTTGACCTACGTTCAGTCCTCAGAGTTCTTTTAAGAGTTTCACTATATCTTCCAAGATTCAGTGGGTTCTTGGCACCTTAGTACATGACAAGTTCCTTCACTGGACACTCGCTTCCCCTTACATGATGTAAACCAATCCCTAACTCAAGATTCCACAAACTTAAGTTGTCTCAATAACAGATATTAAGTTTGTAATGAAAATATTAAGTTTGTAATGAAAATCTCTCTCACAGAGTAAATATAGAATCATTAAAGTATAAAGAATGAATATGAGAAATAGAGCACTTATTAAGTTATTGATCAATGTATGTACATGTGTTATTCAGTGTTTATGTTCTTCATTGATTGCTCTCATATTTATAGCTGAGTTGAGATAGCAGTTGGTAGTATTTCAACATGTCCGTTAAAGTTACGTAGCTTCTTTTGGCCGTTCTTCATATTTGAAAAATTGTCGTTGTGATAGGTGAGCATTACAAATGTTGTGTTCTTCATAAAATGACTTTTTATCTCTCTAGCATGATTTCTTCATTGTTTCCCTAAAAATATACTTAGAATACTAATACAATGAAGGGATAATTATATAGATACAAATCAATAAATAATAGATCATTATTATGCAATCTGGACTTTATCACTGGAGTGGCCACTCAAGTGATTTCAGGATATAACTTGAGTGATCACTCGAGTGATCCCTTCCAAATCTTGTAAGAGAGTCACAGGCTTATTTATTACCTTATCGCTCGAGTGGTCACTCTAGTGATCCTTGGTTATCACTCGAGTAATACCTCTCAAAATCTGACAGTGAGTTTTTGGACATTTTTGGCATACTTCGCTCGACTGGTCTCTCAAGTGATTAAGGGTCATCACTCGAATGATCACTCGAGTGATACCTTCCAAAATTAGGCCAAGAGTTCTTTAGAAATTTTTCATCTCATCATTAGAGTAGCCACTCGAGTGATCCCTTCCAAACTTAGCCATAGAATTTATTCTCATTATATTACTTCTTCTCCTTCTTGAGCTCTATTTCTTTGTTTAAAACTCTTTTATCCATTATCAAATCTTTTGTAAAATCATTCCAATCTTTGCATTTTTTGTTATCATTAAAACATATGAGATCTAACAACCGGTGCATCCGCCAATCCATCTATTACACTAAATGACTAGATGGCATAAGAGAAAAGAGCACTGGGGAAGGGTCTTGTTGTCATGAAGAGGTCCAAATCAAATTAAAAGATAGGGGAGGAAACTTACTATAAGTTGGAACAAGAAATGGCAAATTATGAAATCTAACAAATTGTGAACTTGTCTGATTTCAAAATTTAACCTTTCTTATTCCATTTACAGTAAGTTTCCTCCCCCTTACGCTTAAATTTCTTTCTAGACGTCCTTCATGACAACAAGACCCTCCTTAGTGCTCTTTTCTCTTATGACATCCTATCATTCAGTGCAATAGATGGATTGGCAGAAGGGACACAGGAGCTTACTACGGTGGAGGGGGTAACATGGTTAGGATGCTCAATACTTGAGCCAATTGTTGCCACCAACAAACCTTGAGGAGGAGGAGGTTGAAAGAGGTAAGCTTCACCTAAAAGGGGGGTGAATTGGGTGATATAATAAAATTTTTGCACATTACAGTGTTGTGGAGATAAATGAAGAGAGAGTAGAGATGAGAGAATTTGCACACAAAGATTTATACTGGTTTAGGCCAACCCCAAGCCTATGTCCAGTCCTCAAACATCAACACCTTATGAGATTTTCACTAATCCTCTAAGATTCAGTAGGTTCTCAGAACGCCTTAGAACAACAATTGTTCTTGCGAGGACTACGAGCAGAAATATTCTAATTCTAGAATTTCCTCTCCCCCTTATAGCAAGTCTTAGATGCAGAGCAATCCCGAAGATCTTTCTCTCTTGCTTACCTATTCAAGTCTTATGAGCAGCAACATTCTCTCCTGCTTACACCTGTAACCCCCTCACCGTAATTATATCCATATTACGGAATTCAAGTGAAATAGAGACCAATAGGAAAAAAACAACATTTATGATCCCTCTCCTTCGAGATGGGGTGTCCAGAAAAGCAGTTCAAAATATAATTAATCTGGTCTCACATTCACATCCGGATACAATTACCTGTGCAGTTAAATCACATTCATAAATATCAGAGTGCTCAACTAAGATCCCAGCAACCCCAGGTTACATGTATATATAAAATGGATGTATAGTTTCTAGAATAGGGGATTACATATCCAAAAATAATATTTACATCCCAAAATATATACAATAATCCCAAATCCAAAACAGATAACCAACAACCAAATAAAATATCTCTAAGAGATCATAACCGCTCTGCGTTGTCCGCTTCCCTTTTGATCCACTTGCCCTATCTAAAATGTTAGTCATTGGAAAGAATGAGATTCAAGAGAATCCCAATAGTAGCAAATCACTCATACAATGTTTAAACACATAGCATGTAAGATTATGTTCAGCAGCAACACAATGAGGTATGGCTCACGCCACACATAACAGCACTCACAGCTGTACTCACAATGCGACAGCTTTCGCTGTAATCACTATGCCCGCTTTCACGGTAAACACTATACTAGCTTTCGCTGTAATCACTATGCCTGCTTTCATGGTAAGCCTATGTAGCAATATCACAAGGCACAAAGCATCACAAAGCTTTACAAGGCATCACAAAGCAGCAGTAGTAACACAATGCATGATAAACATACATACAATGATTTACATACAATATAAGAGAAAGAGTCACTACCTTGTTCTTTCCTGATGTTCCTTGGCACAGTGGGCTCACGAGTCTGGAAAATGTCAAATCCTATAACCAAATTAGGGACAACCGATCAATCTCTTTTCCAAATGCTTATTTCTATAATACTCTAAGTTGGTTATCATTTAAACTCTTTAGGATGACCATTAGAGACCTAAACACATGTTAAAAGGGTTAGAAGAAACTACCCTGAAGACCCCTTTTCAAAAGCACAACACTGATTTTAAGCTGTCTCACTCGAGTGAAGATGACCTCACTTGAGTCATGGGAGGCTTACAATCGAGTAAGAGTGGCTCTCACTCGCGAGTGTTTGACAGTGAGTAACAACTATGACCAGAAAGTGCTCAGAACACTCGAGCATGGGGTTTTGCACTCGAGTGATGACTCCAAATTCGCTCGAGTCTCCAAGAGTGAGACACAGAGAGTGCTTGCCCGAGAGCACAGACACCTTAAAAGAGGGAGCTCACTCGAGCACAGCCCTTGGCACTCGATAGAGAAGACAACACTTGCAAGTGTCAAAACACACTCTTGACAAATGGCCTGCGAGTGCTTGGCCGGGAGCAACTCTTAACATGGCATTATACTTGCGCTCAAGTGAACCCATGCTCACTCGAGTGATGGCCTGTATCACTCGTAAATCAGGAAGTGCACTCACGCTTTTGGCATGGAAGCGCGAAAAGAACTAAAAGAATTTGGGCAAAAATATGCAAACACTTGAGTGAGACTTATCCTCACTTGAGTGAAGCTTCTCAGATTGCCAGGTCACAACAAAAGGTAGAAATTCCCAGATTGGCCAAAACTGATCCCAATGGTTCCCAAACTCAACACAAAGCTTATACCCACTTAAAATCCCATAAGCAACCCATTGGTAACCTCCAAAACACTTAAAGACCCATCCTAATAACAATTCATACTCTTGGGTCTCTATAACACACACAATACCCAAATTCATTCAACCCACTTCCAAAATTCAAAACCACATCCATCACTCAAATAACTCCATGATAAACCAGTTTCAACATCATTCATCATATAATCCATACATTCAAAAATTGGCATAAAACCAGGGCAAATTCTAGAATTCGTCAAGCTCATCTAAAAATCACAATAAATATACCGAAAAGCACCAAATCCTTACCTCTTCAAATTGCTAGAACCAAATCCTTGGTTTCTTCAACTTCCCAAATTCCTCAAACTCTTAAACACCTCTGATCAAATATCTAAAACCACCAAAATAAAGCTCTCAATGATGTGCACAACATTAGAGAAGAGGTCTAGAGCATTAGAGATCAACAAAGGCATCAAAATCTCACCTCTCTTCTTCTCTTTCTTCTTCGTGTTCGCCGGAAATGGAAGGATAGAGAGAAATGATGAGAGGTGATGGAGATGATGATGATGATAAAGGTAAGCTTATATTTTTCCCTTCCCAAAGCTCAAAACCGAATAGAAGAGAGAATAGAGAGAAAAGGTGAATGTTGACTAATGGCATGATCCTTTGGTCCACAAAATGCCATTTGGCATAATCTTGCGCACTTCCTTCATGAGCTCACATAGTTGCATAGCACACAATTCCGACCCATTGACAATAAATCTCAACCATTGATTTTAATCACCAATGAGTTTCTTCTTTGACAACTGGCCAATTGGTCGGTAAATTTCCAATTTTACCATTTTACCCTTGATTTTCACTATGTTGAATAAATTATCACCAAGAACATTTATGTTAAATCCATATCACATACCTCCAAAAGTGTTTAATTACACTAATTATAATCACATTCGAGGTCATTAGCCCTTAATCTCAAATTGGGTTATTACAACTCTCCCCTAGTAAAATAAATTTTGCCCTCAAAATTTGTTAAACAACTTGAGCTATAAACTCCAGATAACACCTTCGTATATCAGCTTCTGCTTCTGATGTTGCTTATCTCTAGGTCATTCCCCTTCAGCTCACTTTCACATAAGGAATACTTCGGTGTCTGAGCAGCCGTTCTTCTTGATCAATAATTTGTTTTGGCTCCACCGCATACGTGAAGTTATCTTGTAAATCAACTTCCTCATACTCAATGATATGAGCTGGATCCAGTTGGTACTTCTTTATTTGGGAAACGTGGAACACGTTATGGAGTCTACTTAAGTTTGGGGGTAGGTCTACTCAATATGCGACAGGCCCAATCCTTTCAAGGATCTCGAAAGGATTTATATACCTCGGGCTCAACTTCTTTCTTATGATAGCTCTCCCGATGCCGGTGACTAGAGATACTCTCAAAAACACATGATTACCAACTTCAAATTCTAGAGGCCTTCTCCTTTTGTCTGCATAACTTTTTTGGTGACTCTACGCTATAAGAAGCCTCTTACGAATGGTTTGAATCAGTGCTAAGGTTTGATTAACAAGCTCCAGCCCATAAAGTTTCCTCTCAGACAATTCATTCTAGCATAATGGTGATTGGCACTTTCTCCCATACAACGCTTCATACGGCGTCATTTGGATGCTTACATGATAACTATTGTTGTAGGCGAATTCAGCAAGTGGAAGAAAGTAGTCCCAATTCCCTTTAAAATCAAGGACACAAGCTCGTAACATATCCTCCTGCGTCTGAATAGTCCTCTTTGCCTGTCTGTTTGTCTGAGGATGATAGGCCATACTAAATCTCAAATGAGTTCCCAGGGCTTCATGCAATGCCCTCCAAAATCTAGAAGTAAATCGGGGATCTCAATCGGAAATGATATTTTTCGGTATGCCATGGAGTTTCATAATCTCACGAATGTAAATCTTTGCTAGCTTGTCCAGAAAGTAACTAGCATTGATCGGTAGGAAGTGTGCTGACTTTGTTAACCAGTCCACAATTACCCAGATCGCGTCATAGTTCTTGACCCTGGGCAATCCCACAACAAGGTCCATGGTTACACTTTCCCATTTCTATTCTGGAATCTCAGGACTTTGCAACAAACCAGGCGGTCTCTGGTGCTCGATCTTTACTCTTTGGCATGTAAGACACCATGCCACATATTTTGTCACATCACTCTTCAATCTCGGCCACCAATATACTGCTTTCAAATTATGATACATCTTGGTCATACCAGGATGAAGAGTGACTTGCTCTTATGTGCCTCATCTAAGATTTTCTGTCTCAATTCTGCCTTAAGTGGAACACAAATTCTTTTCTGATTGTGAAGTAGTCCACTAGGCGATAGATTATAGCCCTGAGCTTCTCCTCATTCGATCCTAGCCATATTACATTGTATCCAACCATCTTGCCTCTGAACTTCTTCTATCTCTTCTCTCAAGTCACTTTCCCCTTGGGAAACTGTATAGTTGGTACAAATGATTTGGTTTGATAGATTCAAATCACGAAAATCAGCAATCAATTTCCCCTCGTGTATCATCAAAGCCGCTACAAGCACCGTCTTTTAACTAAGAGCATCAGCGACTATATTTGCCTTACCCGGATGGTATTTGATTTCCAAGTTATAGTCCTTAAGCAACTCCATCCAATGACGTTGTCTCATATTCAATTCTTTCTGGTCATACAGATACTTGAGACTCTTGTAGTCGCAGTACAGTTCTACTGTCACACCATACAAATAATGCCGCCAAATCTTCAAAGCAAACACAATGGCCGCAAGCTCCAGATCATGAGTGGGATAGTTCATTTCATGAGGTTTGAGCTGTCGAGAGGCATAGGCCACCACACGTCTCTACTGCGTAAGGACACACCCTAATCCCTACTTACTCGTATCACTATACACAACGTAGGTGCCGTAGTCAACCTCTCCTTCAGCTCCACAAAGCACTTTTTATAATGTTCATCCCACACAAATGGCTGATCCTTTCGCATGAACTTGGTCATCAGCAAAGCAATACATGAGAAATTCTGAATGAATCTCTGGTAGTAACCAGCAAGACCCAGAAAATTACCTCAGCAACAGTTTCTGACCTTTTTCAGTCTAGTACTGCTTCCACTTTACTGGGATCCATAGAGACCCCTTCTTGCGAGATAACATGACCTAATAATTTTACTTCTGACAACCAAAACTCGCATTTACTTAGTTTGGCATAAAGCTGCTTCTCATGCAATGTATTCAACACAATTCTCAAATGAAGCTCATGCTCTTCTCTACCCTTAGAGTATATCAAAATATCATCAATGAATACCACAACAAACTAATACAGGTATTGTCAGAAGACACAGTTCATGTAATCCATAAAAACTGTAGGTGCATTGGTTAACCCAAACGGCATTACTAAGAATTCATAATGACCATACCTAGTCCGAAAAGCAGTCTTTTGAACATCTTCTACTTTCACTCGCAGCTGATGATACCCCAACCTTAGATCAATCTTCAAAAATACACATGAACCAGATAGTTGATCTAAAAGGTCATCGATTTGGGGAAGAGGGTACTTGTTATTAATAGTGATCTAATTTAATTCTCTATAGTCGATACATTGATGAAGACTCCCGTCTTTCTTTTTCACAAACAATATTGGAGCTCCCCAAGGTGACACGCTGGGTCTAATGAAACCTTTCTCAAGCAAATCTTCAATCTACTTCTTCAATTCTGTCATTTCATTTAGGGCCATATGATATAGGGCTTTAGATATAGAACCAGCTCTAGGCACAATGTCAATCTGAAATTGAACTTCCTTTTCAGGAGACAACCCACTTAGGTCATTCAAAAATACCTCAAGGAATTCATTTACCACAGGTATATTATTCAAAGTCTCACTGGTTTCTCCTTGCACAGAAAAGAAAACCATATATCCCTGCCAACCTATTTTCAAATATTTCTCAGCCTTAGCTGTTGAAAGAAAATTTAGGCCAACATTCCCATCATCAATGCTTTGAGAAATAGGATACACTATCTTCTTGTTCCCACAATCTAACAACATGTTATTGGCTCTCAACCAATCAAAACCCAAAATGACTTCTAATTGGTAGAGCGGTAAACAAATCAAATCTACTACAGACTCATGACCCTCAACAATTTCAACACAATTTAGATAGGGTTCTGTAGTCACAGCCTTAACACCCATTGGTGTTGACACAATCAGATTGAAAGGCAACTTATACACATTTATACCCAAGCGCTTCACACAATAATAGGCAATAAAGGAGTGACTCGCACCCAAGTCAAACAATGCTTGCAACACATTACCATGAAGAAGGACTTTACCTTGTATCAACTCTGGGGATTTTTGGGCTTCCTCGTGAGTCATAGCAAATACTCGGCCCTGAGTCTTCGGTCTCTGCTCTTGTCGTGGCTGTTTGCATTTAATGGATGTATGCCCCACTTGCTTGCAATTGAAACAGATCACCCGACCATCACAAGTTTTGCCATGATACGACTTGTTACAATGAGGACATGTCCATACTGAAGGAGATCTCTGCTAATCACGATTTCTAGACTGTTAAGGCTTCTTACCACTGCCCCTATACAAAGATGATCTTGGGTCCTTCCACTTCTGAGAAGCACTGCCCCTACTAGGCTCATTACGGCCAACAACAACTTTAGTCGGATACAACTCTCTTAAATTGCTCTCTGAGATCCGACATTCCTTAATTGCCTTGTTGAATTCGGTGAACTGGTGGGTAGCTAATCTTTTCCTCATATCATGCCTCAAACCTCATACTAGCATGTCCAAGCTTAACTCCTCATCATCCATCTTCCGTAGATAAGAAGAATATCGAGACAAGCGGATGAAACGGGACAAATATTCATCAAAAAACTCCGTGTCCCCTTGCTTGATGTTCAAAAATTCAGTCTCCTTTTCAATCCTTACCGACTTGGGAAAATATTTTTCATTAAAATATTGCTGGAACACCTCCCAAGTCAGTGGTATATTTTTGCTCCATAATGATAAGGCAATATTTTGCCACCAGCGATCTGCATCTCCGTCAAGCTTATACACCACTAGTCGAGCTTTCACTTCTGAGGGACACTCAAGGACCTCAAAAATCTTCTCAAAATGATTTAGCCAATTTTTAGCCGCCTGAGGATCAAATCTCCCTTTAAATGCCAGAGGCAGGTGTTTACAAAATTTGGATACCCAAAACTAAAGATCTCTTTCCTCTCTAGCTGGAACTCCATATGATTATGGGTCTGGTCTAACACGAGGAGGTGACTCGAGTGGTCGCGCCGACCCTTCTGTAGTTTCTTCTCTATGGGTCCCCTCCTGAGTCTCCTCTTGTGTGTTCTGACCTCGATCTTATTTATTCTTTGCTCTCTCAACTTTGAGCTCTTCCCTTAGCTCAGCAATCATGTCATGTTGATCCCGAATCAACCCTATCATTTCTTGCAGTAGGTCCGGTGGATTATCATGCGACCTTTTGTTGTTCTTTTCATTCTACAAGTAACTCAGCCCATTAATCCAATGATTATGGTAAACACATAACTCTACAAGTCATACATATATCCACATAACAAGAACACATATGTGTATACAACAGTTATTCACAAATGATCTTCTATCGCTAAGGTCAAACTATGGGAGCTATCCTTGCAAACTCTACCCTTACCAGGAACTACATCTCTAATACCAAAAATGTAACCCCCTCACCAAAATTATATCCATATTAT
The DNA here is from genome assembly GCA_963855925.1 of Inga laurina. NCBI lineage: Eukaryota > Viridiplantae > Streptophyta > Magnoliopsida > Fabales > Fabaceae > Inga > Inga laurina. The sequence goes on from OY979710.1 coordinate 30,717,965, forward strand.
GGAATTCAAGTGAAATAGAGACCAAAAAGACAAAAACAGCATTTATGATCCCTCTCCTTCGAGATGGGGTGTCCAGAAAAGCAGTTCAAAATATAATTAATATGGTCTCACATTCACATCCGGATACAATTACCTGTGCAGTTAAATCACATTCATAAATATCAGAGTGCTCAACTAAGATCCCGGTAACCCTGGGTTACATGTCTATATAAAATGGATGTATAGTTTCCAAATAGGGGATTACATATCCAAAAATAATATTTACATACTAAAATATATAAAGTAATCCCAAATCCAAAACAGATAACCAACAACCAAACAAATTGTCTCTAAGAGATCCTAACCGCTTTAGGTTGTTCGCTTCCCTTTTGAGCTACTTGCCCTGTCTGAAATGTTAGTCATTGGAAAGAATGAGATTCAAGAGAATCCCAGTACTAGCAAATCACTCATACAATGTTTAAACACCTAGCATGTAAGATCATATTCAGCAGCAACACAATGATGCATTGCTCACACCACACACAATAGCACTCACAGCTATACTCATAATGCGATAGCTTTCGCCATAATCACTATGCCCGCTTTCACGGTAAAGACTATACTAGCTTTCACTGTAATCACTATACCCGCTTTCATGGTAAACACTATGCAACAATATCACAAGGCACAAAGCATCACAAAGCTTCACAAGGCGTCATAAAGCAACAGCAGTAACATAATGCATGATAAACATATATACAATGATTTACACACAGTATAAGAGAAAGAGTCACTACCTTGTTCTTTCCTGACGTTCCTTAGCATAATGGGCTCACGAGTCTGGCAAATGTCAAATCCTATAACCAAATTAGGGACAACCGATCAATCTCTTTTCCAAATGCTTATTTCTATAATACTCTAAGTTGGTTATCATTTAAACTCTTTAGGATGACCATTAGAGACCTAAACACATGTTAAAAGGGTTAGAAGAAACTACCCTGAAGACCCCTTTTCGGAAGCACAACACTGATTTTAAGCTGTCTCACTCGAGTGAAGATGACCTTACTCGAGTGATGGGAGGCTTACACTCGAGTGAGAGTGGCTCTCACTCGCGAGTGTTTGACAGTGAGTAACAACTATGACCAGAAAGTGCTCAGAACACTCGAGCATGGGGTTTTGCACTCAAGTGATGACTCCAAATTCGCTCGAGTCCCCAAGAGTGAGATACAGAGAGTGCTTGCCTGAGAGCACAGACACCTTAGAAGAGGGAGCTCACTCGAGCACAGCCCTTGGCACTAGGGTGAGAAGGCAACACTTGCGAGTGTTAGAACATACTCTTGAAAAATGGCTTGCGAGTGCTTGGCCGAGAGTAACTCTTAACATGGCATTACACTTGCACTCGAGTGAACCCATGCTCACTCGAGTGATGGCCTATATCACTCGCAAATCAGGAAGTGCACTCACGCTTTTGACATGGAAGCGTAACAAGAACTGAAAGAATTTGGGCAACAATATGCACAACACTCGAGTAAGACTCATCCTCACTCGAGTAAGGCTTATCAGATTGCCAGGTCGCAGCAAAAGGTATAAATTCCTAGATTGGCCAAAACTGATCCCAATGGTTCCCAAACTCAACATAAAGCTCATACCCACTTAAAATCCCATAAGCAACTCATTGGTAACCTCCAAAACACTCAAAAACCCATCCTAACAACAATTCATACTCTTGGGTCTCTATAACACACACAATACCCAAATTCATTCAACCCACTTCCAAAATTCAAAACCACATCCAACACTCAAATAACTCCACGATAAACAAGTTTCAACATCAATCATCATACAATCCATGCATTCAAAAATTGGCATAAAACCAACGCAAATCCCAGAATTCATCAAGATCATCCAAAAATCACAATAAATATACCAAAAAGCACCAAATCCTTACCACTTCAAATTGCTAGAACCAAATCCTTGGTTTCTTCAGCTTCCCAAATTCCTCAAACTCTTAAACACTTTTGATCAAATATCTAAAACCACCAAAATAAAGCTCTCAATCATGTACACAACATTAGAGAAGAGGTCTAGAGCATTAGAGATCAACAAAGGCATCAAAATCTCACCTCTCTTCTTCTCTTTCTTCTTTGTGTTTGTCGGAAATGGAGGGATAGAGAGAGATGATCAGAGGTGATGGAGATGATGATGATGATAGAGGCAAGCATATATTTTTCCCTTCCCAAAGCTCAAAACCGAATAAGAGAGAGAACAGAGAGAAAAGGTGAATGTTGACTAATGGCATGATCCTTTGGTCCACAAAATGCCACTTGGCATAATCTTGCTTACTTCCTTCATGAGCTCACATAGGTGCGTAGCATACAATTCCGATCCATTGACAATAAATCTCGACCATTGATTTTTAATCACCAATGAGTTTCCTCTTTGACAACTGGCAAATTGGTCGTTAAATTTCCAATTTTACCATTTTGCCCTTGATTTTTACTATGTTGAATAAATTATCACCAAGAACATTTATATCAAATCCATATCACATACCTCCAAAAGTGTTTAATTACACTAATTATAATCACATTTGAGGTCATTAGCTCTTAATCTCAAATTGGGTCACTACAACACCCATGTAAGTCTTACGAGCAACAATGTTCTCTACTTGTAAGTCTTAGGAGCAGAAAGTCTTACCAAGTATTCTCTCTACAGCTTCCCATAAGGAAATTTACCCTCTCAATGTCCCTTTACTTTGAGATCAAAAGAACAAGTAAAATATGTTTTCAAACTCTCTCACAGAGTGAATATGATAATCACTAATGTACAATATAAATATAAAGAGAAATATGAAATCAGAGACTTGTAAATATTCAATGTATGTTCTCGTGCTATATCTTATTTTAGTCTATCTCTGATGCTTTGTATTTATAACTAATCTGAGTTGGCCATTGTGGAGTGTCCCGTTGTAGAACAGAGCATTTTGTTGTGAAACTGAATGTCACATTTTGGAGCGGGATATATTTGTTTGAATATTCAGACATTCATTCATAGTGGGTCAACTACATGTGGTCGCAGGAGTCCATATTTGGTATGTAATGATTATGTTCGTTGTAACACCTTACATTTCTACCCCTTAATATGTATACAAAAGTGTTGTTATTCAATTTGTTAGGGGTTCATTTCTGAATTTTGACTGTTGAGATGTTACTCTTACCAGATATCAGACTTCATTCTATTTTTTATTCTTATTTGTAGTTGCAGTAAGTTTAGCGATTCCGATTATGACTTAATTCAATTACGCACATTCGTACTTTTCATACATACATTCTTGCCGTACAGATGATTTACATACAGTAAATTAACAAACATTCTTTCTTTCTCAATTCTTCATCTCCTTTCCTTCTTGTTCATCTTCAGCATTCTTATCTTTCGTATTTCTGTACCTATATGGTTGGTAGGGGTGAGATTTGGGGAAATCTCAGTAGCAAACTTTATAGACAATGCATGTAAGATGAATGCTAGTGCATAATATACTTGCCTTACATAGGCTCATGTTCGCATAATGATATTTTGCATGCTCACTGTTTCATGCAATATACTTATGGCCACATAAAAAATAGAAACAGAGCTTCATTCATTTATACATGCTTTACATGATTAATCAAAGCAATTACTGCAAAATCAATACATAGCAAACATATCAAATACATGCAAGTAAGCAAGTGCACTACTTTTTGTCTTCGAGTCCCCTTTTTGTACATTTTCTTCCAACCACTGAAGTTGCTTCTTCTTTGTCGCGTCATGGCCTTATATATATAGCCACATTATTAGAGCCATGAAAATTGAGTTTCTGATGGACTACTATAGCCTCTAGGACTTGACTCTATTATTTGGACCCATATTTGGCACAAATTACCTTAAATGCCAAAATTTCGTGGGTTCACCTAATTGGCCAGATTTTTCACTCAATTTTGAAAAATCATAACTAAATCTAGAAAAATCTAATTTTAGTGGTTCAAAATCCTATGTGACCCTCATTAAGTCCAATTTAATGGAAAAATATTAACCATTGCCAATTTACCAGGCAAAATTTCCAAGAATCATTGAACAACACAACTGGTCTAGAAAACATTCTAGACTCAATACCTATATTCAAAAATTCATATCTCACAATCTACAAACCCAAATGATGCATATTATATATCAAATTAAAGCTTATCATGTCTACTTTAAGTTTGGAAATTTCCATGGCCATTGGGAAACATTTGGTTAGCTAAAAACATGCCACAAGCAGAATGCCTCCAGAATTCACCAGTTTTCTAGACCAAATTTTGAAACTTCATAATTAATTCTACAAAACACCAAATGGGTTGATTCCAGTTTCTATAAAATGACCTTTGAGTCTACTTAAAGGGAAAAATATCCTAGAGCATCAGTAACAGCCACATATTTCTCAGAAATTCATCAAACTCAGAATGTCGCAGATTTTATTCCAGAATCATGGTCAAATTTTGAAAAATCATAACTTTCAATCTACTTGTCTAAATGGCTTATATTACCTATCAAATTAAAGCCCTAAATGTCTACTTTAATCTTGAAAAATTGGATAGCATTTGGACCAAGTTTGGCTAATCAAAAACATATTGCAAGTTTACTGCCTCTACAAAACGAATTCAAGCAGCTTTAAACATAAAATTCCAAAATCATCATAAATAATCATTTAGCCATAACTACATGATTAAACCTTAAAAACACCCTCTCTATGAAAATGAACTGTACCATAGCCCTCAAGAAAACTCATCCAAACAACAAACTAATCGATTCAAAATGAAGCTTACACTTACCTCTACGCGTTTCAGCAATCAGGTAGGACATCTGACGGCACTCCGAGCAACAAGATGGCACCAAACACCTCCAAATTATAATCTAAAACCATAGAAATAAAGCTTAGGATGAGTAAAAGAAGGTTTGTGGAGGATATTTTGAGAGAAAGCGCCGATTCGGAGGTAAAATCAGCTTCAGAGCTCAAGAACGGTTATTATTCACCTTCTATCTCTCCTCTAACAATTTTCCATGATTTAATATGATTTTTCCCTTGATTTTGATGATGATGGAAGAAATTAATTTCTAAGAGGGAGTCTTGGAAAATTATGCCACATGTCAAATTCCTACGGTGTCATTTGTCCGGTGATCTAATAGTTCAGTGACACATGTCACTTGCTTTAGTACAGTGGCTCTCACCTCTTTTCTCATGCCTCTAGCCATCCAATATTTTAAGGAAAGTAGGGGTTTGATGATTTTCCCCGACTCCCTAGTTTGATGCTCGAGAAAGTCAATCCGTTGTTTGGACCGAAGGCAAATGGATTCCTTAGACTCAGGTGCTAGGTGGCACGTTTCGGGAATGCCACCACAAAAGTCATAAATGTGGCGTAATGATGAGGAACACTTGTCACCTCCTCATTTGGCTAACACAAAATTGGCTTTCGTACTTTTTCATGATGAAGGGACATGTGTCAATTTCCTGTTGTGTCATCATTAGCTATAATTACTTACTTTATTAATGCTACTTTAATAAAATTACTTTATCGGCATCTACTCAAGTTTCACTCGGGAGTTACTCTGGATTGTGTCACACATATTGGAGCCCACAAGATGACTCCAGGTTAGAGTACGTATTTGGGCCCCACATGGCACCATATTCCAGTGTCTTCTTTAAAAACGCAGGGTACATATGTTGCCATGAAAATGACATGTGCACACCTATACCAGCATAATTTGCTCGACCAATCAGTCCTATACCTCAAACCATAGCTGGGTGGCATCTTTATACCAACCCAATGGCAATGTATATATGTCCTATACACATTTGCACCGACACTTTAATCCTACTACCTATGTATACTAGGCTCTCTGCCTAGTAGGGTAGATCACATAGTCCCCTAGAGTCTTTCTATCTCTCATCATTCTTGGGACTCTTCCCCAACTGGCTTAATTGTCTGCTTGATACAAGCTTATCCTAAAGCTTCTAGGGTCCAAAATTCAGGATATTACAATTCTCTCCCCATTCAATAAATTTTTGTCCTCAAAATTTGCTACTAGTTTGATTCTTAATATTACTTCAAAAGGACCACTATAGTGAAGATTTCATTTTTTTTTCTTTCTTTCTACATTCCATGGATACCTCAAATTCTAGAGATACCTCAAATTCTGGAGGTTGTCTCATTCAATTCTATTTCTATTCTATTATAAAAGACCTTTTGCGTCTGAACTTCTTCAATTCAACTCTCAAAATAATTACTCTTGACTAGCACTATAGCTAGCAAGTATTATCTGACTTTACAAGTTCAAATTTCTAAACCCTTCTATCAATTTTTATTCTTATATCATCATGACCATAAACTGCACCGATTTTCAATTCAAAGCATTAGCGATAACAATCACGTCAGTGGTTTTCTTTTCATCTATATTGTCCCATATTATACTTTTCTGATTTTCAAATATTCAAAATTCTTGTGGTCGCAGTACATTTTCACTATCGCACCATAAAAAAATAGTGCTTTCACATTTTCAAAGAAAACATAATCGTTACAAGCTCAAAATCATGGGTAGGGTAATTCATCTAGTGAGGTTTCAACTGTTACGAGGCACATGACACCATTTCATCCTAGTTCACCAGACGTTTCCCAATCCTTACCTTCTTCTTTCTTTGCAGACCATATTGGTCGCTTCACTGTAGACCACATAAGGGTTACATTCTAGGATCGGGAATAATCAATAATGGTGTGAGTTTCAGCCCCTTTTTCAGCTCTATGAAATCCTCTCATAGACATCATCCCACTCAAGAAATTATTTTTGCAATTCTTTCTTTCAAGTGAGTGGCAAAATGAATAAAGAAAAATTCTAAATTTATCTGGTAAGACCCAACAAACTGAGTATTCTGCAACAATTTCTGGCCTCTTCCAGTTCTGTACTGCTCCCACTATGGTGGGTTCCTCTAAGGATCCCTTCTTTTTGAGACAACAAAATTCAAAAATGATGACTACAAATTAGTCAAAAATTCTATTCACAATTCGATTAATATAATTCATGAACATAGCAGGTGCATTGGTCAGTTTAAAATTCAATTTTTATAAATAATCAGGAACCAGACAACTATTCTAGAAGGTCATTCATTCGGTCTATATTCCATAGACTAACCCTTGGTACTCAAGCCATTCATACCCTTATGTAATGTTCACAAAGTACACAAAACAAACCATCCATTCTCAAGCATTCACATTCATTCACAAGACCTAACCGATCAAGTTTACCATTCATAAGACATACTAACCCCTACTCCTAGCGCTGGATATTCACAATTCACGATATGCAAAAAGCATAAAGTTGGGATAATTCAAGGACAATTGTCCCTTACTACAACGCTAGGAAATTCTCATTCTTAGACACTGATTTTACATACCGCTTCTCAGCTTAGGGCAAATTCTAGCCGATGCAACCTCTATTATAGTGCAAGACCATATCGGGTTGAGAACCCACAATCATGTAGAAATTCTACTAAACTAGCTCTAATTCTATACTGAGCTATATACTAAATGCTCATCAGGTCTGACTGCCTGGGGTATCACCCCATGCCATAGGCATGTCGGGTCTTACTGCCTACCATATATTCATAACACGAATATATTCAATAGTATACACATCGTGCAGAACCATTACATAAGACATAAGAGCAAGAGTTGATTTCCTTTATACTGTCGAGCCTATTCTTTATTAATTCCCTCCCTCATCTTTCTTTCTATAAACAACACTAGAGCACCCCTTAGCGATTTACTGGGTCACACAAACCCTTTTATGTAGTAATTCTATCATCTGCTTTCTTTAATTCTGTCATCTCATCTAGGGTTATTCTGTATGAACTTTGGATATCAGTCCAACTCCAGGCAACATTGCAAATTCTGCTTCCCTAACCGAGAGTATTATACTTATACCTTTCAACACATTATCTGCCATCCACTAATCGACTCCTTATATAACCTCGAGTTAGTGGAATGGCAAGAAAATTCATTCTTTCTCTTAGTTCGTCAGAGTACTATTTCCTCATACATTCTTTCTATTACTCTGTCCTATCAGGGAACAAGCTTTTGTTCATTCTTTCTAAGGGAATATTCTATAATCAAGATCTTTCCCTATGCTAGATTAGAAGGTAGTAACTTTCAGGAACCTCATTCCCATCAGTACCATATTCTAATACCTTAATTCATTTAGATTAATTCAAAGCCTAAATAATCAATTCAACTATTGGTTTGTTTCTTAGGTTACAATTCAGTTGATAGCAACCCTTTAGGTGTCTACCTAACACTAGGTTTATCAACCTAATTTTGAAACCTTAGCCATACCCAACAAGTATGCTAAGATTATCATGATTCATTCCTTCTATTCTATTCTCCTAACATTCAGGTAATATCCTCAAATATTCCCAAAGTATTGCTGACAATTTAGCATTACTTACTAGGTTTACAAGATATTGCAACCTGAATCATATCTCGACCTAAAAACTATTTCAACTTAGATTTGATTCTAGCCTATCCTCAACCTTTACCATATTCATTCTAACATTCTTATGGCGTCCCGAAAGATCACCATCTTTCATATATCAAGGCACTTAAGCCTTTAATCAAGAGGTTTCAAATTTTTAGGGTACTTCCCAGGGGGTCACCTATACCAAGATTTCCCTTGCCTAGCACACTTAACCTTGGAGTTTTATTGGAATCCAGGCACAGGAAAACTCGGCATTAAATTCTTTGGAGCTTATACCTTTCTCTACTAGGTATACATCACTACTGCTTCATTTCATTCTCTATATATAGCTCTACCTCTTCCTTTATTCTAGCTTACCTACTACTGGTCAAGGGCAATTCTATTTTTTTCTAGGTTTATCTCTCCTCATAATTCATTCTAGTCTTGGGATCGCTAACAAGGTATCACTATACCTATTCACAGCAGCAAAGCATACTAGACAAATGACAGAATCTTGGCTCTAATACATAAAAGTATAACACCTTACATTTCTACCCCTTAATATGTAGACGGAAGCATTTCTATTCAATTCATTAGGGGTTCATTTCTGAATTCTAACTATTAAGCCGTTACTCTTACCAGATATTAGAGTTTGTTCTATTTATGATTCTTATTTGTAGTTGCAGTGAGTTTAGCGATTCCGATTACTACTTAATTCGATTACGCGTATTCATACTTTTCATACATACATTCTTGCTATGCAGATGATTTACATATAGTAAATTAATACATATTCATTCTTTCTTGATTCTTTATCTCCTTTCCTTCTTGTTTATATTCAGCATTCTTATCTTTCGTATTTCTATACCTATATGATTGGTGGGGGTGAGATTCAGGAAAATCTCAGTAGCAAACATTACAAACAATTCATGTAAGATTAATGCTAGTGTATGATATGCTTGCCTTACATAGGCTCATGTTCACATCATGATATTCTGCATGCTTAATGTTCCGTGCAACAAATTTATGACCACAGTAAAAATAGAAACAGAGCTTCATTCAGTCATACATGCTTCACATAATCAAGAAAAGCAATTACTGCAAATCAATATATAGCAAATATATCAAATACATGTGTAATGCCCCAAAGAGTGATTAAGGGCTAATGGCTTTAAAAGTGGATGTAATTATTGTTGAATAAACACTTTTGAAGAATATGATGTGAAATTCGGTATGAATGTGTTATGATCAGTGTCCAAACCCTGTATTTAAGCTTAATTGTGAGATAGAGCTTAAAATGAACCCTAGTGTAAGGAGGGCGCATGATTGAGTGAAATGGAATGATAAAATGTACTTAGTGGTGATTCAAGTGGAATTGCTATAATCAAAGGCAAAATAGGAAAAAGGACAGTTATCAATGAATTGGTCAGTTACCGAAGAGGAAACTCATTGGTAACTTAAAGATCAATAGTTGTGATTAGTGCTCAATTGGGCATGAGGGTGGAATCATGTGTTGTTGTGCTCATGTGTGCTCATGGAAGAAGGAACAAGATCTTGACAAGTGGCAACATGAGAGCCATGGGATCAAGGTCAAAGTTTCAACATTTTCCCTCCCTCTTCTCTCCTCTCTCCCTCCAAGTTGGCTAAATGGGCATGGGGGCAAGGAAAATCTACATCTTCATCATCATCTCATTTCTCTCTCACTTGCTTCCATTTTTGTCTAAGCTAAAAAGGAAAGAGAAAGAAGAAAGCTCAAGTTTAGGTGAGAAGTTGTCCTTAAATACTCAATTCATATTCTTTAATGTTGTTTATAGTGATAAGAGCTTTATTGCTATGGTTTTAGATTTTTTAAAAGAAGGTGTTTGAGAGCTTGAGGAAATTTGAAAAGTGTGGAATTAAGATACCAACCTTGGGAAGTGGAAGAGGTGAGTATTTGATGTATTTTGACCTAACCATTGTGATCATTAGTTGAGTTTTGTAAATATTCATTTTTTTCCTGATTTTAGTGTAATTTTGGAATAAATGATTTAGATAGTATATTATGTTGGATTTGGTGTCATATTGTGTCTTTGTTTCATTGGAATTTTTTTGGAACCTTGGAAGGAAAATTGATGCATGTGGGTAATGTGTAGTAATGTGGTGTCCAAACCAAAAACTTGATGTTAGAATGTGATTTTGGATGTTTTAGGGTTTCCATTGGGTTCCTTGTGTAAAATTGTGTGAAAGTAGTGTGGATAAGAATTTTGGGACCATTAGAAGCATATTGGTTAGATTTATAAAATTCTATTATCTGATACGTTTTGGCTTTTCATAAGCCTTACTCGAGTGTAGCATCATGTTTTCTCTTTTCCTTCAAGTTTTAGTTGCACTCCCACCTAAGGAAAGCAGAAGTGCATTGTTTCACTTGCGAGTGATCTAGGTCCTCACTTGAGTGTATCTTGTCTCACCCGAGTGTGCATGTGTTTCCCACTATGAGACTGCGTCTGGGGTTGTCACTCGCATCCTATTTTTCAAGAGTGTGTCTTAACACCTGCAAGTGTTGTGACATCACTTGAGTGCCAGAGCTAGTGCTCGAGTACAGTTCTCATTTTAAGGTTTTTATTTGCTCTCGAGTAGCCACTTTCTATGCCTCACTTTGTAGGACTCGAGTGAAGTATAAGGCTACCACTCGAGTGTTGAGTTCAGGACTTGAGTGATCATTTCTTGTGTCATTTGTTGCTCTCGGCTAAGCACTCGCATGAGTGAGCCATCTTCACTCGAGTGCAAGTTATCTCATCACTCGAGTGCGTTATCTATCACTCGAGTGCATGAGTTAAAAATCAATGTTTTCACATCCGAGAGGGGGTTTTGGTTAAGATTTTTCCAACCCTTTAGGCTTGTGTTTAGGCTTCTAAAAGCCACCTAAAGAGTTCAAATGATAACCAACTTTAAGTGTTATGGAGTCAAGAACTTGGAAATGAGATTAATCTGTCATCCTTGATTTGGTTTTTATAATTCTATATTTGCCCTGCTTGAGAGCAGACTGTGCCAGAGCACACTTAGAAAGAACAAGGTAGTGATGATTTCCCTTATACTATATGTGATACACTATATGTTTGATTTATCATTATTTATGAGTCCTTCACCTGCGGCCCATCGGTAGTTTCGGTGGGAGGATCGTACCTGTGGGGCAGTGGAGATAAGGGGGATGTGACTATGTAGAAATCCTTCACCTGCGGCCCATCGGTGATTCCGGTAGGGGGACCGTGCCTTCGGGGCGGTGGAGATACGAGGGATGAGACTATGTGATTATATGTATATATGACAGCTTGTGCGTTTCGTGCTGCTATGCTGCTTGATGATGTCATTGCATGCTTTATGAATATGTATGGTATGAGTGATTTGTTACCACTTTGATTCTTTTGAATCTCATTCTTTCCATTGACTAACCTTCAACAGGACAAGTGGTTGAAAAGGAAGGAGATGACTAAGGATGGCTAGGACCTCAGTAGGGTCATTTGATTTTGGGATATTGGTTATCAAATAGGGATTAGGGATCACTGTATCTTTTGTAAATATTATTTTGGATACAATTGTGTAATCCCCTAAATGGGAATTTATAAACCTTAATTGATATATATATGAAACCTAGGGTTTTACGGGAATTTTAGATGTACAGTTTGATATGTATGAATGTGATTTAACTGCACAAGGTAGTTATATTCAAAATGTGAATAGGTGACTAGGTGAAACCGATTTCGAAGGAAATTTGTAAAACCCTATCTCAAGGATGGGATTAAAAATGAAATTTTATCATCCGTTGGTCTCTAATTCATCTTAATTATATATTTTTGAATTATAATTAATATTTATAAGGTAGGGGGTTACATTTATGGTATCAGATTTGTAGTTCCTAAAAAGGGTAGAAATTGCTAAGATAGTTCCCTTAATTGGCCTTGGTGGTAGAAGATGATTTGTGATAGTTGTTGTGTATACACATGTATGTCTGTGTTGTGAATATATGTACGAGATTTGTGGACATATGTGTATACCTATTTGTGATAATTGATGTGGTGAGCTACTTGTAGAATGAAGTAAACAAAGGATTGTCCCAGAGTACAGCAAGTAGACCCAGAGGTGGAGGTAGTGAATGACAATCCACCGGATCCTATGCAAGAAATGATGGGTCTGATCAGAGATCAGAGCGATATGATTACTGAGCTGAGAAAAGAGCTCAGAATAGAAAAGGCAAGACGTAATGAGGGTCGGGATTAGTCCACATAGGAGGAGACCTAGGAGGAAACTCAAAGGGAGGAAAAGGTAGAAGGGTCGGCATGACCACTAGAGTCACCTCCTCACCCTAAACCAAACCAAGAATCATATGGGGTTCCGGTTAGAGAAGAGAGAGATCTGTAATACTAGGTCTCAAATTTCTGCAAACACCTACCTCTAGTGTTCAGAGGGAGATTTGATCCCCAAGCAGCCGAAGATTGGTTGAATAGATTGGAGAAAATTTTTGAAGTGCTTGAATGCCTGACTGAGGTGAAGGCACGAATGGCTATATATAAGCTGGAGGGAGATGTGGATCGTTGGTGGCGGAATATCACCCTAGCATTGCGGAACAGAAATGTGCCACTGACTTGAGAGTTGTTCCAGTGGTAGTTTAATGAAAAATATTTTCCCAAGTCGGTGCTGCTCAAGAAGGAGACTGAATTCCTCTCCATCAAACGGGGTGATTCGGAGTCTTTCGATGATTTTCTGTCTCGTTTTATCTAGCTATCTAGATATTCCTCTTATCTATGGACAATAGATTATGAGGAATGGTGTTCTAATATGCTCATTCGTAGGTTGAGGTGAGAGTTGAGGAAGAGATTAGTCACCCACCAGTTCACCGAGTTTAACAAAATAGTGGAAGAATATAGGATCACTAAAAACAATTTTATAGATTTGTATCCGGTCAAGGGTACTGGTAGCTGTAGTGAACCCAATAAGGGTAATACTTCCCAAAAACGAAAGGGCCGGGGACCCTCTTCGTCTAAGGGCAATGGTAAAAGGCCCTACCAGTCCAGAGATCATGAGCCTGAGAGATTTGCGCCGGAGTGGTTATGTCCCCGTTGTGGTAACCCGCATTATGGTAGAACCTGTCAGGGTTAAATAATCTGTTTCAATTATAAACAACCGGGGCACATTTCTAGAGATTGTAAGCAGCCATAGGCAGAGCAGAAACTGAGGACTCAGGGTAGGGTATTTGCTAGGGATGAGCAAAAACCCGGTGGTCTGGTCCGGTCCGGTCCAGTCTGACCCGAGCTGGTCCGGTTTGGTCTGGTCCAGTCCAAATAAGTAATATAATGAAATCGGACCAGACTGGACTAGACTGACTGGTCGGGTTGGACCGGGTTCCAGACCAGTGGACCGGGTTCCAGACCAGGGGACCAGACCACCTAGACTGGTCCGATCTGGTCCAAGTCAATTTTTTAAAAATTATTTTTATAATTTAGATGTTATTTTTTATTTTTTATTTAATGTTGTTAGAGTTTTTTTAAGGATTTATAATCAAGTTTTATTTTTTTATGATGATTTTTATATGATTATGGGTATTTTTATTATCTTAATTATATTTATCATGTTTAAATCTTTTTTCTCAACATATATTTTTTATTGCTGTTAAATATTCTTATATATTTATAATGTTTTAATTTTTGGTGACATATTTTATATTATTATAGGTATTTTTGTGGTCCTAATTGTGTTTAATAGTTTCAAATTTTGCCTTCCAAAGAGAAAAAAATAAAAATAAAAAATATTAAATTTTGGTCTTGGACTACCTGGACTAGTCCAGGTAGTCCACCAGACCCGGTCTGGTCTAGCCCGACCTCCGGTTGATGCTGGACTAAACTAGACCACGAACTAATTTGTGCAACCCGAGATCTTCTAAGACCAGCCTCGGGTTGATGTCAAACTCGGTCCAGTCCAGTCCATGCTCATCCCTAGTATTTGCCATGACCCATTAGGAGCTTGGAAGTCCCCTGATTTAATCCAAGGTAAAATTCTCCTTGATGGTCATTCGTTACAAGCGTTATATGACTCAGGTGCAAGTCACTCTTTCATTGCTTATGATTGTGTGAAATGCCTGGGATTGTATGTGCATAGATTGCCATTCGATTTGGTTGTGTTGATTTTGATAAGTGTCAAGGCTGTAACTGCGGAATCCTGTTTGAATTGTGTTATAGCTCTGGAAGGGCTTGAGTCCACTGTGAATTTGATTTGTCTGCCTCTATATCAATTAGAAGTCATTATGGGCTTTGATTGGTTAACGACAAATAATGTGTTACTTGATTGTGGGAACAAGAGGATTGTGCATCCTGCTTTGCGAAATGTCGATGATATGAATACCAGTTTGAATTTCCTTTCAACAACCAAAACTGAGAAATATTTAAAGAAGGGTTGCCAGGGGTATATGATCTTGTTTTCCATGCAAGGAAAGACATAAGAAATTTTGAGTAGTATACCCATGGTAAATGAATTCCCTGAGGTATTTCTGGATAATCTTAGCAGATTGCCTCCTAAAAGGGAAGTTCAGTTCCCAATCGAGATTGTGCCTGGAGCTGGTTCGATATCGAAGGCCCTATACCGTATAACCCTAAATGAAATGACAGAGTTAAAAAAGCAGATTGAAGACTTTCTTGAGAAAAGGGTTTATTAAACCCAGTGTGTCATCGTGGGGAGCTCCAGTGTTATTTGTTAAAAGGAAATATGAGAGTTTATGCTTGTGTGTTAACTATAGAGAATTGAATAAGATTACTGTCAAGAACAAGTTCCCTCTCCCAAGAATTGATGACCTTCTAGATCAATTATCTAGTTCGTGTGTGTTTTCAAAGATTGATCTAAGGTCGAAATATCATCAGCTGTGTGTGAAAGTAGAGGATGTACTAAAGACTGCTTTCAGTACGAGATATGGGCATTATGAATTTCTGGTGATGCCTTTTGGACTAACCAATGTATCTGTGGTACGCATGGGTTACATAAACTGTGTCTTTTGACATTATCTAGATCAATTCGTGGTTGTGTTTATTGATGATATTTTGATATACTCGAAAAGCAAAGAAGAGCATGAGAATCATTTGAGAATTATGTTAAATATATTGTGTGAGAAGCAACTCTATGCCAAATTGAGTAAATGTGAATTTTGAATGTCAGAAGTAAAATTCTTAGGCCATGTTATCTCACAAGAAGGGGTCTCTGTGGATCCCAGTAAGGTAGAAGCAGTACTAGCTTGGAAGAGGCTAGAAACTATTGCTAAGATACCCAGTTTTATGGGTCTTGCTTGTTACTAACAGAGATTCATCCAAAATTTCTCTTGTATTGGCTTGCCAATGACCAAGCTCATGAAGAAGGATCAACCATTTGTGTGAGATGAATGTTATGAAAATTGTTTTGTGGAGCTGAAGGAGAGGTTGACTATGGCATGTGTTGATTATACCTGATCCCATCTTGACTTATGTTGTGTATAGTAATGTGAGTAAGCAGGGATTAGGGTGTGTCCTTATGCAGTAGGGACGTGTGGTGGCTTATGCCTCTCGACAGCCCAAACCTCATGAAATGAATTATCCCACCCATGATCTAGAGCTTGCGGCAATTGTGTTTGCTTTGAAAATTTGGCGGCATTATTTGTATGGTGTGACGATGGAACTGCACTATGACCACAAAAGTCTCAAGTATATATACGATCAGAAAGAATTGAACATAGACAGCATCATTAGATGGAGTTACTGAAACGCTATAACCTAGAAATCAAATATCATCCGGGTAAGGCAAATATAGTTGCAGATGCTTTTAGTTGGAAGACAGTACTTGTGGCAGCAATGGTGATATAAGAGGGGAAGCTGATAGACGATTTTTGAGATCTGAATTTGTCAAACTAGATAGTCTGTGCCAATTATAGTGTTTTCTAAGGGGAAAGTGATTTGAGAGTTGAAATTGAAGAAGCTCAGAGGCAAGATGATCGAGTACAGAGAATTCAAGCTAGAATTGAATGAGGAGAAGCTCACGGCTATGATTTATCGCATAGTGGATTGGTTCATTATCAGAAGAGAATTTGTGTTCCACTTAAGGTGAAGTTGAGACAAAAGATTCTTAATGAGGGCTAATATACTTTTCATCCTGGTATGACCAAAATGTATCATAATTTGAAGTCTGTGTATTGGTGGCCGGGATTGAAAAGTGATGTGACGAAATATGTGGCGCGGTGTCTTACTTGCCAGAGGGTAAAGATTAAGCACCAAAGACTGCCAGGTTTGTTACAGAGTCTTGAGATTCCAGAATGGAAATGGGAAAGTGTGACTATGGACCTTGTTGTGGGATTGCTCAGGATCAGAAACTGTGACACGATCTGGGTGATTGTAGATCGGTTAACAAAGTCAGTGCACTTCATACCAATCAATGTTAGTTACTCTCAGGTCAAACTAGCAGAGATTTACATTCGAGAGATTGTGAAGCTCTATGGCACACCAAAGAATATTATTTCAGATCGAGATCCACTATTCACTTCGAGATTCTGGAGGGATTTGCATGAAGCTCTAGGTACTCAGTTTAGATTTAGTACGGCTTATCATCCTCAGACAGATGGACAGTCAGAAAGGACTATTCAGACACTGGAGGATATGCTGCGAGCATGTGTCCTCGACTTTAAAGGGAATTGGGATTACTTTCTTCCACTTGCAGAGTCCACCTGCAATAATAGGTATCATGCAAGCATCCAGATGGCTCCATATGAAGCGTTGTATATAAGGAAGTGCCAATCATCCTTGTGTTGGAATGAGTTTTTTGATAGGAAGTTGTATGGGTTGGAACTTATTGATCAAACCTCAACATAGATTCAAATCATTCGAAAGAGGCTCCTTGCAGCGCAAAGTCGACAAAAAAGCATGCTGACAAGAGGAGAAGACCTCTAGAGTTTGAAGTTGGTAACCATGTGTTTATAAGGGTGTCTCCGGTTACCGGCATCTAGAGAGCTATCAAGAGGAAGAAGTTGAGCCCGAGGTATATGGGTCCTTTTGAGATTCTTGTGAGAATTGGGCCTGTTGAGTATCAGTAGCCCTACCCCTAAACTTGAGCAGACTCCACGATGTGTTTCACGTTTCCCAATTGAAAAAGTACCAACCAGATCCATTTCACATTGTTGAGTATAAGGAGGTTGAGCTATAAGATAACTTCACTTATGCAATGAAGCCAGAGTAGATAATTGATCGAGAAGAACAACGACTCAGACACCGAAGCATTCCATATGTAAAGGTGATCTGGAAGGGAATGACTCAGAGAGAGGCAACTTGGGAAGTGGAAGCTGATATATGGAGGTGTTATTCGGAGTTTATGGCTCAAGTTGTGTGGCAAATTTTGAGGACAAAATTTATTGCCATGTGTCAGATTCCTACAGTTCTATTTGTCTGGTGATCCAATAATTTGGTGACATGTGTCACTTGCTTTAATAAAGTAGGTCCAACCTCTTTTCTCGAGCTTCTAGCCATCCAATATGTTAGGGAAAGTAGGGGTCTAATGATTTTCCCCGGCTCCATGGTTTGATGCTCGAGAAAGTCAATTTGGTGTTCGGATCGGAGACCGATGGATTCCCCAAACCCAGGTGCTAGGTGTCACGCTTCAGGTATGCCACCACAAAAGGCATAAAGGTGGTGTAATGATGAGGGACACTTGTCACCTCCTCATTTGGCCAACACAAAATTAGCTTTTGTACTTTGTCATGATGAGGGGACACTTGTCAATTCATGTGGTGCCAACACAAAAGTTGTGTCATCATGACTATTATTACTTACTTTATTAATGCTACTTTAATAAAGTTAATTTATCAATGTCTACTCAAGTTTCACTCAAGACTTAATCAGGATTGTGTCACACATATTGAAGCCAGCAAGATGACTCCAGGTCAGAGTACGTATATGGGCCCCACATGGCCTCTCATTTCAATGTCTTCTCCAAAAATGCAAGGTACACATGTCTGCCATGAACATGTCATATGCACACCTATATCAGCATATTTTGCTAAACCAATTAGTCACAGGCCTCATAACATAGCTGGGTGACATCTTTCTACCATCCCAATAGCACTGTATATGTGTTCTGTGCATATTTGCACTGACACTTTAAGCCTACTACCTATGCATACTAGGCTCTCTACCCAATAGGGCTGGATCACATAGTCCCTGTAACCCCCTCACCGTAATTACATCCGGATTACGAAATTTAAGTGAAATAGAGACCAATAAAACAAAATAACCATTTATGATCCCTCGTTCAAGAGATGGGATATTTCAAAATCAGTTCTAAAGCATACTTAATCCTGGTCTCACATTCACGTGCGGATATAACTACTTGAGAAAACAAATCACATAAACAATATCAGAGTGCGGAAACCAAAATCCCGGCAAAACCCCGGGTTCACATACATATAATTGTATCATGGGTTTAAGATTTCCCAACTATGGGGATTACATAACCAAAATAATCATTTACATTCTTATGTACACTTGTCAATCCCACATCCAAAACTATGATAACCAACTGCCACCTAGATTTCGGAGTAAGCCTAACTACTCCTGGTTGTCCGCTTCCCTTTCGAGCCACTCGCCCTGTCTGAAAAGGTTAGTCATATGGAAGGGGTGAGATTCTAAAGAATCCCAGTAGTAACCACAATTTCATACCACATGCAATCACAGAATATGCACACCAATCATCTCATACAGCAACACAAGTCACTCCACCCTCATCCCCTTTTACCGCCGGGAAGGCATACGACCTTTACCCGAACCATTGTTAACGACTCAGGGACTATTGGCGTGGCAGTGCATACAAATAGCCACACGGCTCACATATAGCCTTTCGGCTTTCACAATGGCCCGTCGGCCTTCACAAATAGCCTTTCGGCTCACAATTAGCCTTTCGGCCCACATATACACATATATCACACCCTAACCTCATCCCCTTTTACCGCCGGGAAGGCATACGACCTTCACCCGAACCGTTGTTAGCGACTCAGGGACTATTGGTATAGCGGTGCTTCCACAGTTTTCACAAAACTTGCAGCATAAGATATTCATTTCAAAACGATGACATAATATACATACAATGTATCACACAAGGCATAAAGAAAGAGTCACTACCTGTATCCTTCCTGACTGGCTCCGGCACCGTGGCCTCGCGAGAGCGACAGATGTCAAATCCTATATCAATATAGGGACAACCAATCAATCTCTTATCCATATGTATATTTCAACAATACTCTAAGTTGGTTATCATTTAGGACTCTTTAGGTGACTATTAGAGGCCTAAACATATGCCTAAAGGGTTGGAAGACACTACCCAAAAGACCCCTTACTCGAAGGCAAAACACAGATTTTTGGTCATCTCACTCGAGCACAGTACGGACATCACTCGAGCACAAGAGAGAGAGTGAGACTGCGAGTGAGCACCAGAGAGCACACACAGCTCTCCAAGCACTGGATCACTCGAGCACAGCCATTTGCACTCGAGCACACACCTTATACCCGTGAGTGAGAAGGCACACTCGAGCACCTTGCTCGCGAGTGAGAACCCGAAAGCACAACTCCCACCTGAAGCACAATCTCACTTGAGCATGATCCCCAGTGCTCGGGTGAGAAGGCTATGCTCGCGAGTATCAGAGCACACTCGTGGCATCCACCAGCAAGTGAAGACCCGAAAGCAACCCTTCACTCTGGACTTACACCATCACTCGAGCAGGCCCAAGCTCACTCGAGCATGTTCTTCCCTCACTCGAGCACAAAACGATGCACTCGAGCATTACTCATAAGAACCCAGAATAACTCGAAGCACAAAGGGAAAAACTTGCATATCACTCGAGCATGTTCATCCTGTGCTCGAGTGATGTGCATCAGAGACCAAAAATGCAGAAAACCAGAAAACGCCAGATGGTCAAATGCACTCCCAAATGGTTTCCCAAACTCTTCCCAATGCTCACACATACTAAGCACTAACTAGGGAACATATTGGCCACTTCATAAACACTCTAAAAAAATAATTTGACCACAATCATTCCTTAAGGTCTCAATGACACACCATATCCAAATTCCCTTAACACATTTTTATCATTCCAAATTACATCAAATGCTCCTATATCTCCAAACTAAATCATTTCCAATCATCAATCATAATAAACTTCATATTTCCAGGATTAGGCATAATTAGGGCAAAATTCCAGATTTGACCAAACTTAGCCAAAAATCACAAACAATACTTTAAAATGCTCTAAATGCCTACCTCTTCTCTTTGCTCAATTCAGAACCTTGATTCCTCAACTTTCAATTTCGGCCAAAATCCCAATCAACACCATTCAAGGCTCTACAATCATCACAATGTAGCTCTCATTGAGATGAACAATATTAGAGAAGAGGATTAGAGTAAAGGAGAGTCACAACTTACCAAGATTCAAGCTTTTCTTCCCCTTTTTCTTGCTTGTCCAGCGCCAGAAATGGAGGAAGGAGAGGAGAGAGAAAATGAGAAAAATGGAGCAATGATGATGAAGAAGCTTCTCCCCTTGCCTACACACACACTCCACCGAACCAAGAGAGATAAAAGGGAAAAAGTGAGGTTTTGTCCTCTTGTGGCCTCATCCAATGGTCCACCTTAAGCCACATGTCATCATCCACTCACTCCCTTATAAGCTCACCAAAATCGCAACACATAGGATTCCGACCCATCAAAATGAATCTCAACCCTTGATCTTAAATACCACATGTATGTTTATTCCAATTTCACATTACATAAATTTCCAAAAGTGCTTAATTACACTAATCTCAATGATTATCAGAGTTATCAGCCCTAATCACAAATCGGGATATTACAGTCCCCTAGAGTCTTTCTATTTCTCATCATTCTTAGGAGTCTTCCCAAATTGGCTTAATCATCTGCCTGATATAGGCTTATCCTTAAGTTTCTAGGCCTAAAATTTGGGATATTACATTCGCTACAACTTGACTTTCTCATTTGAATTTGTAGTCTGAATATTCAATCTCCTATTTCACACTTGAAATATATGTTAGATAACAATTATGTATAATCTCCTATTTCGGTCCTTAATATATAACATTTAACCATGTTTGTATTATTCACTATGACTTTGTATTGCATTTTGCTTCTATGACTGATGAACTTGAGTTCTTGCTATCACACTCGAGTCCATACTCAAGTTTCTCATTCAAACTCAAGTTCTCTTTAATATTTGCATGAGTACAAAGAACACTTTCCACACTTTCAAGTGACTCTCAAGAGTGTTTGGAAAGTTTTCGATCAACACCCGAGTTCTCAGGTAAAACACGAGTTTTTTTACAAAGTTTCAAGTTCCAACTCTCTGCACTTGCTAGTGAACTTGAAAGTTTTCAA
Source organism: Inga laurina (assembly GCA_963855925.1). Classification (NCBI taxonomy): domain Eukaryota; kingdom Viridiplantae; phylum Streptophyta; class Magnoliopsida; order Fabales; family Fabaceae; genus Inga; species Inga laurina. Next base: position 30,739,871 of record OY979710.1, read on the forward strand.
ATATAACTCGAGTTCTCCTCATAAACTCAAGTTTCATGGCTATTGGCATTTCTTCAACATGTCTCTGCCAAAAACTTGCAAGAGTGAACTTGCACTTTCAAGTGTTTTAAGACATGACTCGAGTTCTCCATTGCATGTCAGATTGTTGAAGTATCTGGCTTTGGCTTTAGAATAGAAGTTACAAAAGTGCACTGGAAGTGTGCAGGCATGACTCGAGTTCTTGACCTAAACTTGAGTGCAATAAAGTGTCTTAGCTTCTGGATTTGCCACTAGATAACACTTGCATTGGATCACTTTCTGAGCTCAAGTGTACTTGAGACCTAAACTTGAGTGTTGTATCAGAGCTCGAATTCTCCATGTAGCTTCAGTTTCTGATTTAGTCTATGAATAAAACTTACAAGAGTGAGAGGGGCAAACCCAAGTGCCGTTCACACTAAACCTCAAGTTTTGTCCTAACACTCAAGTGCATCAGAAAACTCATGTTTTAGACTAGATTTTGTATAACACTTTCAATGGATAACTTGCTAGACTCAAGTTTCTAGTCCACAGAACTTGAGTTTTCTACCAAAATTTGAGTGCATCAGTAATTTTGCAGCAACTTTATGTAAACTTGTGAAATGTATTTGATAACCACTTTGAATCAATTAAACTTTGTCATTTTCTTAAAAATCAATTTGTTAACACTTTGTTATCATCAAAACATGGATTCTAACAGAGGTGGTGGTGAAGGAGGGGGCGACAAAGGAGTTCTTTAGGATCTAAACATGATGAAGGAGAGAAGGAGAAGACCAATAAAGAAAAGTAGTAAGAATCACAAGGAAAAGTTGAGTTTAAATAGAGATCTAAAGGATTGTGAAGGGTTATGAGTTTTAACTTATGAAGGTCTAATGGGATTATGAAGGGTTATAATGAATTATGATATTGAAGGTCCAAATGTTACAAAGAGTTATGAAAGAGTTAGATGACGGTTGTTTATGAAGATTATTATGTTTTGCCTTTATTGAATATGTGTTTGGAAGACGAATCATTTGTAAGTGTTATATGATTGTTGTTTCTTAAGAACATTCATTTTTGTCACTAAATAAATTATGGTTGTTCGCTACAACCGTTATGTTTGTATTTTCGTGAATTCCTCCTCACAATACATGACGGTGTACATAATTAATCATTATGTTTAAGCATTATATATTCTTACGTGACCTCCGTCTCGACATATATGATGTTTATTAGTTGTAACCGTTATGTAATAGGATTTATAAATGCCTAAATCTATAGTAGTGATATGTTGATTAGGCTGGCATTCTTGAGTATATTGCATGGATATTACCTATTTGGATGTTGTTGATTTCTTATAATAAATTATCTTTGTCTATTTAAATTGATATGATTTAGTGTGTTTAAAGTTGTTACTATCATGTGTATTTCATTTTTAACTCTACTTTTCTTTATTTCCATGTTTCTTTTAACCAAGAATGAGTCTTGTTGACCTAAGTCCTGAAGATTTATGTCTCATTGATAATGCAACATCCCACCTCATACTTAGAAATGATAAATATTTTTCTTCTTTGATAATGCGAGAGGCCAATATTCAGACTATATCTGGTAGTATAAATTTGATTAAAGGCTTTAGAAGAGCTAATATTTTATTATTTGAAGGAAGAAAATTATACATTGATAATGCATTTTATTATCCCAAGTATAAAAAAACTTATTGAGCTTCAAAAATATCCGCAGAAATGGATATTATATAGAAATAATAACTAAAAATAATTAGGAATGTCTTGATATTATAAATTTTGTTTCTTGTAGAAAATACATATTAGAAAGTTTTCTTTTCTTCTGGCTTGTATTATACATTCAAAAGCATTATTGAAACACATGTTATTGTAAACCAGAAGTTTACTAATACAAACTAGAAGTTTACCAATACAAAGTAGAAGTTCACAAATAATAATGCAAACTAGAAGTTTGCTAATGTAAACTAGTAATGAATTTAATGTTTAGCATGACCGTTTATGCCATCTCGATTCAATCATAATGTGAAAAATAATTGAGAATTCATGTGGATATACCTTGAAGCTTAAACAAATACCACAATCCCAAGATTTCTCATGTGCTGCATGTCCTAAGGGAAATTTAATTATTCGGCCCTCACCAACCAAAATAGAAAGCGAGTCTTTCACTTTTCTAGAATGGATACATGGAGATATTTGTGGCCAATACACCCACGATGCAGACCATTTAGTTACCATATGGTTTTAATTGATGAATCAACTAAATTGTTACATGTTTGCTTATTATCTTCTCAAAACCTGAAGTTTATGAGATTGCTTACTCATCTAACTAGATTAAGAGCGTGTTACCCTGATTATCCTATCAAAAAATACTTCTTGATAATAATTGTGAATTTACTTCGCAAGCTTTTAACAAATATTATATGTCTCTTGGAATTATTATTGAACATCCAAAAACTCATGCTTATATGCAAAATGAGCTTGTAAAATCATTGGTTAAACAGTTGCAATTAATTGCAAGACATTTTACTTATAAGATCTAATCTTCCAATTTCTACTTGGGGCCATGCAATTTTGTATGTAGCAATGTTAATTTGCATTAGGTCAATAAGTTATCTATAGATTTCCCCCTTACAAATGGTTTTTGGTTAGGACCCTAATATTTCCTATTTATAGAGTTTTAGGTGTGTAGTATGTGTCAGTAGCATCACTACAACGAACCAAAATGGGTCCTCAAAGAAGGATGAGAATATATGTTGGGTATGAATCTTTTTCAATTATAGAATATCTAAAACCATCTACAAGAGATTTATTTATGGCTAGATTTGCCGATTGTCATTTTGATGAATCAGTTTTTCCAACATTAAGGGGAGAAAATAAGCATTGGATAAAGAGATTAGCTAGAATGAATTATCATTGACTCATTTTAATCCTCGTATAAAACAGTGTGAACTAGAAGTTCAAAGGATAATTCACTTACAAAATTTAGCTAATAAAATGCTAGAAACATTTACTAACCCAAAAAAAGTGACAAAGTCACATGTATCAACTGCTAATACTCCTATCAGAATTGATGTCCCTGAAATACAACCTATTGTGAATGAATTTAAAGCACGTCTAAAGTGTGAAAGACCCATCGATTCTAAAGAAAAAAATCCTTGAGAGAGAAAAGAAGCTAAGAATATAGATGGTCAAGTGGAGGATAATCAAGAACAGTTAGTAGCTCCAAAAGAGTCATCCCCTGAAGGGTTATTAAATCCAAGAGAGTCATCTCCAAAGAGTTATTATCTCTAGAAGAGATATCTCCAGAAGAGAAAGTCGTAGTCTTAGAAGAGACTAAGGTACCTAAAATGTGTAAAAAATAATGAGATCTTAATAAATTATGTTAAAAATAGAATCCAATTGGACCAAAATGAAGTCAACGTTGATGATATCTTTGTTTATAATATAGCATTTGATATCATGAACGATAATGAGGATCATGAGCCAAATTTATAAGCAAGTGCCAGGAGCACAAGTCCCTAAAGGACTCAAGGTGCCAGAAGCAAGAGTCCTTAAAGGATTGAAGATGCTAGAAGCATCAAATGCAAGTTTCAAGAACAATACTCAATTAAGTTAAATAAATCTCTGTATGGCTAGAAGCAATCAGGCCACATGTGGTATAATTGACTCAGTAAATATCTGTTGAAAGAAAGATACAAAAATGATCCAATATGCCCATGCATCTTTATGAAAAGATATGAAAGTGAGTTTGCTATAATTGATATTTATGTTGATAATATCAATATCATTGGGACTCCCGAAGAGCTTAAAAAGACAATTAATTGTTTGAAAAAAGAATTTGAAATGAATGATTTAGGAAGAACAAAATTTGATCTCGGATTATAGACTAAGTACCTTAACAAGTGGGATCTTTGTATATCAAGAAGATTACATAAGGAAGTTCCTAAAGCATTTTTACATAGATAAGTCACATTCATTATGTACCCCAATGATTGTAAGGTTTTTGCAAGTAGATAAAGACCTGTTCAGGCTTCAAGTAATTAGTAAAGAAGGTGATGTAAAACTACTTGGTCTAGAATTACCATACCTTAGTGCTATTGGAGCACAATATATCTTACTAATCACACACATCTTGATATATCATTTGTTGTTATTTATTAGCAAGATATATTTCTTCACTAACACGAAGGCATTGGAATGAAATAAAACACATTCTTTGTTACCTTAGAGGCACTATGGACATGGGGATATTCTATTCAAATGAATTCAAGCATGAACCGATTGGTATATAGATGCTGGAATTTTGTCTGATCGACATAATGGTAAATCACAAACAAGCTATCTGTTTATATGTGGAGGTGTAGCTATTTCATGGTGATCTATGAAATAGACCATATCAGCCATATCATTTAATCATGCAGAATCTCTAACAATATATGAAGCAAGTCAGGAATGTGTATGGTGAAGGTTAGTTATATAGCACATACGAACCACTTGTGGTTTATCTTCAGGCAAAATGGTCCTAATAGTCCTATATGAGAATAATATTGCATATATTGCCCAACTTAAAGAAGGTTATGTCAAAGGCAATAGAATGAAGCATATTTCACCAAAATTATTCTTCACTTGTGACCTTCAAAATGATGGTAAAATAGATATTAGGGGTGAGCAAAATCAAACCGAAACCGAAGACCGAATCGAATCAATTTCGGTCTTTCTCGGTTTGGTTTTTTCGGTGTTCGGTGTATATTTGGTTTTTTTGTTCAGTATTTTGGTTCAGTTCAGTTTTTTTTTTAAAAAAATTTGGTTTAAACCGAAAAACCAACAATATTAAAAGAGTACACCACCAAAAAACTGGATGCAAGGCAAAGAATGATATAAGATATATCATTGGATATTCATCTTTTTGAACTTTTGTTATGCTTTCTTTGGATTAAGTAATGTTGAATACAATTATTCTACATCTTTAAGAAATCTTCCTATTTTTGGGTCTATTATTGGAATATAGGGTACTCCAAACTACATTGTTCATAAATATAATATATTGTTTATACTTTGTTTTATATCATCTTTCTTTGAATCTTGATAAGGCTGTTCAATTTTATAATTTGTATTAATTTTTGCTGGTTGAAAATTTAGATATTTTAATTCAATTATGAAGGCCAAAAAATTTTTGGCTTTTTTCTTAAAAAACCAAAACCAAACCGAATAATTTCGGTTATTTCGATTATTCAGTTTCGGTTTCAAAATTTCCTTCATTTCGGTAGTTCGGTTTTTTCGGTTTTTACCGAAAACTGAACACTCACCCTTAATAGATATCCAGCAAATCCGTTCAAGTGAAAATCTAGCAAATTTATTCACCAAGTCACTTCTTAGTACAATCTTTGAAAAGCTTATCCACGACATCGGTCTTCGAAGACTCAAAAATTCCAACTGACATTTTCAAGAGGGAGAGTTGATACATGTTGTACTTTATTTCCCGTATCTAGGTTTTATCTCATTGGATTTTCTTGGAAAGGTTTTTAATGAGACAATACTGGATAATGTATCAATGAATGATATACTCTTTTCTTTATCTAGATTTTTGTCCTATTGGGCTTTTCCTAATTAAAGTTTTTAATAAGGCACATTCATAATGGATATCTATGGGGGAGTGTTATGAATATTAATTATATGGATGTCCATTAACTCATATCCAAGCCAACTTGCTCTCCAAGTTGTTTTTATTAATTGTAGCTTTTGGTGCAAGACTCTTGAAGGCCTATAAATAGAGGCCTTGTGCGAGTATTGTAATCACACACACAAGTGAATGAGAATTACTCTTCTTTCTCTCTCTTAAATTTTCACTTCTCTTGCTTTTGTTCTCTACCTCTTAGCTCAAATTTCTTTTATTTTCATAACAGTAATTTAATTATTTAAAATTTTGTTAGTGTTGTAGTTATGAATTATGTAGATAAGATTTTAACAATTTAAATTTATTTATTTATGTTTAAAATAATAATTTTTATAAAATATGAAATCTAAGCCATATATGTTTTCTTAATCTGAGTGTGGAGATGAGATTCTGAAAAGAAAAAGAGACTAAAGATTCTGAGAGGACCCAAAACCGTAGACATATTTCATTTTATCTTATAACTTTTTTGAGTAATTTTCTTTCAACTTAAATGAAGTTGGGAAAAGTTTGTATTCATTTTGTTTTTCCACAAACAACTAGTGATATTACTATATACTACTAATGATCCTTAATGTTACTTTCGGTCCTTAATATAAAAATCAGTTGACTTTTTGTTGGAAAGATTAAGACAGCTAAATAAGTTACTTAATTATAACATATGTTATCTATCATTATATTATATATTAGTTTATAAGTCAAACAAGTTAGTTTAGAGGAAAACGCAAACATAAATACTTTAATGTAATTTATTCAACTTCCTTTAGCTCTTCAAAAAAGGCCAACTGTCTCTTATATTTAAGACTGGAGTTATATAATATATATTTGTCTAATTTGATTAGATTAAAGAGATTAGTTAATTTGGTTAATATGAGATATATTTTCTAAAACACTCTAGCCATCTTCCTTAATTCCTTCCTTCTATCTCCTCTTTACGCTTAATTATTATTTTGAGAGTATCAATAAGGGTAAATTAGAAAAAAAAAATGATAAATGTTAAAATATATCTTACATTAAGAACCTGCTGAAAATGAGCTATATACGCTTAAGGTACCTTTGAGCAATAAATTCTCCAATTTGAAGTTTTGAATTGCATTTCTTGGGGTCTGTTTGGGAAGGCAATAGGGAGGGTACAAGCTACGGTAGGAGAGAAAAAAACATAATGAGTACAAGAAGCTATGTTTGAGAAATCGGTTATGTAGCTGCATTTTTACCACAAAAAGTGACTTTTTAGTTTGGGAAGGCGATAGGGAGGGTATAAGCTACGGTAGGAGAGAAAAAAGCATAATGAGTCTAAGAAGCTATGTTTGAGAAATCGGTTATGTAGCTGCATTTTTACCACAAAAAGTGACTTTTTAGTTTGGGAAGGCGATAGGGAGGGTATAAGCTACTGTAGGAGAGAAAAAAGCATAATGAGTCCAAGAAGCTATGTTTGAGAAATCGGTTATGTAGCTGCATTTTTACCACAAAAAGTGACTTTTTTTAAAAAAGTAGCACCCATGGTGCTTCTGCAGGAGGCCAGGTGAGAATTTTTCCCTCCTTTTAGCCCGTGTATCTTATTTTTCTTTATATTTATTTATAATTTTTTTTTGGATTTTGATACATTTATTTATAGTTGTTTTTGGTATAATATGAAGCCCTGTTTTTATTTATTTATAAATTGGTGCACTTCCATCCTGAGTAATAACTGCAGAAAATTTTTCAATAACATATCAAATCGTTTTATTTTATAATTATAATTATATTTTTAATTTTAATTTTAATTTTAAATTATCACAATATATACCTATAGTATGTATGTATTATTTAATAAAATTTATGTTCTTTTTAATCATTTTACATCTAAATTTACTTTTCAAATAATCATTCAAACAAGTTTCAGTTAAAAAAAACATTTATACCGTTACTAATCCAAACATAAATCATATTTATAATATGACTTTTATTTTATCTTAAATTTATAAAAATTAGATTAAAAAAAATTTATTTCTACTATCGTTAATTCAATCACACTTTTGATGGGTTTGAACATGGCCAATAAAGAAGGGAACTTAATGGGCTAATGGGCCGGACTTTCTAGTCTTGTTGCCGGCAATGGTCATTTACATTTATGACATCAATCGATGACATCAGACAAATGAATCACTCTCATCCACAATTTCAATTTCAAATTCGAACAAAACTAGAATATTCGTATTTCATAGTCTTCTTGTGCTCCTTCTGATCCCCAAACTCTCAAACCCTAGTTGGGCAAATCGGCCAGTGGTCGCTTCGGAGCTTCTCATACCAAGCAAGATTACGTGTTCCTTTTGTGTTTTCATTTCACAAGGTACTTCAATTGTCCTTCTTTCTCCCAATTGTTGCTTAGATTTGTTTCATTTGTATGTGTTTGACTTTGAAATATTCTTGTGAAGATGGCGAGTTTTCATTTCTTGATTCTTCCGTGGTTCTTGACTTTAAATGCCTGTATTATGTTTTTCTTCTCTGTATTTCTGATGTTTGGTGTGATTTTAAGTTTGGAGACGGTCTTACTATTATTTGTTATCTTTTGGTTGTTTGGTTATATCGTAGGAAGACGGAAAGACTGGAGTTATTTGTACTGTTTTTACTAGTACTATTGGAATCACCGTGTTGCATTCAAACATTTCGCCATGAAGTTCCTAGAGTTTGCTTCTTTGGATCGGTAATTATGAATCAATTTTTTTGTGATGGATTATGGATACTTATTATGAATAAATTTTGGATTCAATGTCGTCTTTATCAAATTTGTAGGCTGAACGATTTCTTAAGTCATTTGGATATGGGAGAACGGACTATCAAAGGATGTCTTGAAGCTTATACATGTGAGGAGAAATTCGGGACTCCAGTCAGAAGATTTTATATTCTATATTCACTTTGGTTGGATTGGTTTTAAAAATTCTATTTGCCGTTGGGTTCTTAGGCAAGCACGCTGGAGCTGACAAAAAACTCTCTCACAGATTGTCTCTCAGCCTGGACAGCGAGGTAAATAGGTTGAGGATGACTTATTATGCCTCAAATATATGACTGTAGGCAACATTAGTTTTAAATGACTCAATCTCAGTTTTTTGCGCTAATAACTCCCCCTTCTATTGTCAAATTTAATTATGTTCTTTATTTTTACATGTTAAGCTTCTAAGGTGCTGAATTATTATTCTTGGATATCTTATCATATTTTATCCTATTAAGCTTCTTGGTGGGATAAAGGCTTTGTTGTTGTTGTAAGCTTCTTGGTGTTCATTACATATTTTTATTAATGCTGTAATTTCTTATTTAAATTTCAGATTGCTGACTATCTGGGGAAATCATCTGACACTGACACTTCTTCATCGCCTGATTGCATATCTAGCAGATCCAGGTTGCCAATTAGTCGTAGATAGATTTTGAAAAGGGAAAATCAATTCCAGACGTTTCGTTAACATGTTTGTCTCTTGTGTGTTCGTTCCAGCCGAAGGACATTGGTGTACTTGGTTCTAACCCTCTATCACATGTATCCAGATTATGAATTCAGGTATCTTAGTATCTTATGTTGTATCAGAGATGCTTTTGTACGTTGAGTGAAAAGGAGGATTATGGGTAATGCTACTGTCAGCTTTTATGGCGTCATGGCAACCCGCTATATAATCTTCCTTTTGTTTGCATTGGGAGTGTTGTCAAGAGGTTTGACAGGCAGTTCATAAAACTGTTGCTCTAGGAGCGCTGAGAGTTCGAGTCTCTCCATTTCCCAAGTCTTGTTCTGGTCATTTATTTGGCCAGTTACTAATTACTAATGCCTCAAGTCTTATTCAATGTATCTGGCGGTGTATCTCATTGTGCTTTCTATAATAGCATATTCCTACTCCTTTGATGGTTTATAGCGCAGTTAAAGCTCATCAATACTTCGCAGAGGAATCGTGGGACAGTTTTAAGCAGATTTTTGATACCTACATGCTTGAGGCCTCAAAGGTGCTAATACTAAATGGCCTCTTGTCTGGATCTTGCTTCTATAATGTTTACATTGTGAGAAAGGGATCATATTATACCCAAAGAGGATTTGATGGGAAATTTGGGGGGAGGGGCGTAGTAAAGTGAAGGGAATTAGAGAAAATGAAGGGGAGGCTGATTGAAATGAGGGTTAACTTAGAAAAGTAATGGAAAATTAGATATTAAATAGGTGAAAAAATCATTATTTCTTGATATCATAATAAAATATTGAATAATATTATAATTATAATAAATTATTATTATTCCTTGAGGGTACTGATTGATTCATAATATAATTTTTTTGGGAATGAAAATGAAGACGGAAAGATGAATGATTGTGATGGAACAGAATTTTTAAATCCATGATAATGTTTGGTGTGTTATGGATTATTAAATGATTTAAAAATTATCATGATACTCTTAGTATCAACAAATATTAAAAGAATCAATTTTGTTTTATTCAGTTATTTTTTTAAATAAAAAACTCTTAACTCTTAATGAAATTATTGTCAATATTCTCCTTTTCATTTTTAGTTATACAAATATTTCTAAATTCACTTATAGAACATTAGGATATTTCTTTATTATTTGCGGCTAACCGTGCAACGTCCAAGGTTATGCCCAAGATGCTGTGCTTCATCTGTTTTATTTTTTACTGGAAAAAAACTAGCTTTTTAATCGATATATGGTAACCATGGCTAATTTTTGTCACAACGTGCTGCACTCATCTCTGTTCTTGCTTGACTTGTCTACTGCAGGAATGGCTTGAAACCAATGGGGGTGTCTCTCTGCTGGACACTCTGTACAAGGCTCTTGATGAGGTGAGTTTCCTTTAAAGCCAATGCTAGAGATAGCCAGTGGCATTATACTGACGACGATTCCTTGTCACATAGGTGGTGAAGTTATCAGATTGCGAAATATATAGTTATGACCCAGATTCTGAAGCGGATCCATTACTAGAGAGAGGAGCAATGTAGGTGTCTTTCCACTATAATCATCATATACATTTTAAAAATGTTAAATGTTATGTTCTTTTCGCTGTCACCTGTAAACTATTCTTATAAGGTGTAGTTTTACTGGTTTCTTCAGATGGTCCTTTAATTTCTTCTTCTATAATAGAAAGCTAAAGAGAGTCGTGACTTTCCGATTTTGCTGTTTTAGGTGGGTTGATTCAGAGAGTATTTCATTTTCATGACATCAGTTTCTTTTTTTGTTTGTCTGAACAATGTTCACCCATAGCTTTTATTTTTTTGTCTCTGGCAGTAATTTGGTTGCTGATGGGTCCCTTATGGATGAGATACGGTACGAGGAAGATGGAGAAATATTCGCCGACATGGATATATAAAGACATGCTCTGGAGCTGTTATATATATATATATATCAAGAACGTCTACTGTTCTGTAATATAATGTGTAGATGTTTTGTCTGAGGCCAGTGTGGGCTCTTAGCATCCATATCCTCCTGTATGCATGTAGGCTTAGCTTATGTATCTTCTTCCTCTATGCAGCTAACAACTACTCTCGTAGTTTGTAATCCTTAGCTGTAAAATTTGTAGGTCAATAAAATGATGAGTCTTGGTATATATGCAGTGTAATTTTTAGCTTCTGGAACAGAAAATGACAAGGTCTTGCTTGTTTGGAACAATTGGTGTTATATTTTGGAGGGATTGTGATCAAGACTATATTATTGACACAAGCTCGTCTAACATTTCCATGATTATGATAAATCTGTATGTCTTTTTACAATCAGAATTTAATTAAAATTTCTCAGACTGTTGAATGATTTTGCTAGGTGATTTGCTAGAGCAAATTAAAATTTTCTTTGAAACGAAGGAGTAGAGAACCTACCTTGGGCTGATTTGCATAATTGCATCCCAACTTGTCTAGTGGCTCGTTAGCACAATATTTACAGGGTAGGGAAACGATATGCTCTCCACTGTCTTTAATATATGATTTAATTTAGGAGTTAATTTTGATTCTAAATATTAGTATTTTTTTTTTATATTTATCAATCTTTTCTTAATTTATCCTTATTGATGATCTCTCAATAATAATCAAAGAGAAAGAATGAAGAGATTAAAGATGATTAAGATATTTGGAAAAATGTGTCATATTAACTAATTTAACAAATTTTTTTAATATAATCAAATTAAGTAAATAGGTGATAGGTTTTATATTAAGAATGAAAGGGAATATTCATTTTCCCCTTGTTATGGGCTTTTTAGGAAAATTGTAGGGCTCTTGTTTGTTATTTGTTGCATGATATTGAATCTAGAGTATTTATAACTTCTACGTAATTCGATTAGGCATATCCATGAGCGTTAGTCATAGTGAAATGGATTTCTGGCCGCTTAAATATAAAGTTTTGAGTTCGATTTATGTGAAAGTAGAAAACATCTTTAAGAGAGTTTGAATTTGATATATTAGATGGCCCTATAAACTTTTCAGTTTTAATAATGTTCAAGATAAAATTAAGGGCAAAAGGCTTCCTCTACAACACTAAAGTTCAAAATTCTATGTTACTGACCGGTATAGCTGGGAATACGGGTCAGCCCGCGGGCCCGTATTTTTTTTGAAAAAAAATATTCATATTTTTTATAGCGGATTGAAAATATAAGACACATATATATGAGTAATTAAATTTACCTTCCTAGTATCAATCATTTCTCTTATAAAAATTTAAAAGCATAATCTACAATTTAAGATATAAAGTTATCAAATTTGTTAAAATTTATAAACAAAATATAAACTCATCCTCAAGCAACCAAGATATGATAATTTTGTTTAAAGAAGAGGAGAAGCTAAAATTTTTTCTCTTTGGATTTGGAGGTACCAAGATAGGAGTGAAAAACTTATAAAATTTATAACATTATTATATGTAAATAAAAAAATTTACGGGCCAACCCGCCAACCCACAGGCTGGCCCGTATCAACCCGCGGGTTATGCGGTGTGGGCCTGTGCGGCCCGTATTTTTGCGGATTGGGATTTTCCCAACCCTAACTCATCAAAACCCGCAGGCACACAGGTTAAACCCGCGGGTTGAACCCATGTTACCGGTTCTAGTGATGGGGGCAGTGGTCACTAAGCTACTTCCCCTTTCCCTCATGGATTCAATCCATATCAGTGATGTAATTAAAAATAAATAAATAAATTCCATGTTACTTTCGGAAAGTGCTATTTTATTTTTAATTTGTTTTCTCTCAAGTTAACATCAACTTGTGTCAGGAAATATACGAGTAATATACGTGTTTACACTTTCACGAGTGCTAAGTTGTGGATTACACCGACACGAGTGCTAAGTTATCAAAGATATTTGCCATGAACAAATTGCCACGTGGAAATTAGACAAAACAATTTGGCTTTGCTCAATGACATAGATTAACAATAAAACTCTCTGCCCATTGTATGATTGGTAATAGTACTCCTTCCTACCGATCCTTAATATAAGATATATTTATTTAATTTGATTAAATTTAAAAAAATTATTAAATTGACGTATATTTCCTAAAACATCATAAACATCTTTTTTAATTTCTTCCTTCCCCCTCTTTCTTAATTATTATTGAGGGAGTATCAATAGGGTAACTTGGGAAAAGATTGACAAATATGAAAAATAAGTATTAAATTTAGGACCAATATCAACTCTTCAAATATGTCTTATATTAAAGATCGGAAGAATTATTATTTAAGCAGAAGACAAAGCAAATACATAAAATTACCTCCGGAAGAACTTGTTTAATCAAATATATCTCAAACCTTTCAACTGATTGTAAGAATATCAACTCGTTTTGATAGTAAATTAAAATAAAAAACGATTGTATCTTTTATTAATCAATTGATTTTTCTCTGTGACAATCTTTTTTAAATTATTATTACATTTTAAGCTGAATATATTAAGATGTTTGCTTGGAAATTAAACTGATGGAGAGATGTGCCAATAAAGTTTTAAGGTAAATTTAATCTCTTGATTTAATTTAATGTCCGTATAGTACATGAAGGAAGGGATGGGAGGGGAAATTTTAATTAATTCAATTTAAAAAAAATTGATAAGTTGGGATAAAAACTTTTAATTAATTTTTCTTACTCTCTTATCTCACATCTTTGTATAACCCTACTTATCAATTTTTTTTTAAAAAAAAACTGAACTCATTAAAATTTTGGGAAAATAATAGAAAAATAACTCTGAAATTGCAAAATCCCAAATTAGGTATTCCCCAAAATATGAGTTAGGAATTGCTTATGAAGTCTCATCATTTCTTTATCAAATCTTGATACCAAACCTAATTTGGGATTTTACAATTTTAAACATCTTTTTTTTGTCATTTTCCCTAAAATTTTTCTTCCCCTCCCCCTTCTCTCATGCATGCAAACATGCCCTTAAAGTTTAGGGTGTGTTTCGTTTGAGGGGAGGGGAGAGGATGGAGGGGAGTGAGATAAATTACAATTTTATCTAATTGAAACCTAAAATTTACCCTCTCATGTTTTTGAATTTTTGATTCCCGTCTAAAATTTACCTTCTCATTCATTTTAAATTTTGGATTCTCACCCAAAATTTAAATATCTTCAACCTAAAAAGGTGATTTAACCCCCCTCTCCTTTCCTCCCTCCCCTCCGCCCCCAAACCAAACACACCCTTAAGGTAAAGTTAACCTCTTGATTTGAATTTTTAGTACTGCTTAAAATGTTGCCCCTAATAACACATGCATTATAAGTGCCATGTTTAGGTCTAAAGTAAAATACACATGGACTCCTACTTCCTTTATTTGTATCTTTCTTAAGGGCTTGTTTGGTATGAGGGGAGGGGAGGAAAAGTGGGTGGAGGGAAATTTTTTTTGAGTTGAATTTAAAAAAATTAGAGAAGTAGGGTTAAAAATTTTTAATTAATTTTTCTTACTCTTTTATCTTATATATTCTCTTTATTAAAATTTTATTACCCCACTTCTTCAATCTTTTAAAATTCAACTCATAAAAATTTTTCCTCCTCTCCAAATCCCTCACACCAAACATACCCTAAAAGTTTAGTGTTATATATATAAATTAATATAATATATAATATAATATAACCTTCAATCAGATTACTCTCATATTTGCTGCCCAGAAGGAAAAAACTTTGTGCATCACTGCATGGACTATTGCATATGGCTTGCAACTTTACTGTATATATTCAAGTTCAAGTGTGTGTAAGTGTGTATATATATACATATAAGTAGGGATCTCAAGCAATTGTGTGATTCTTAACCTCATCATGGCTTACTCTCTTTCATGTCTCTGCTGCTTCAACCAGCCTCTTTCCTGGCATAGGACCATGTTTCACTACCCCAAAATGAGGTCCCAGAGCTTTAGAGACAATGGTAATACATAATATCTCTCTCTCTCTCTCTCTCTATATATATGTATAAATATGCGCGAGCGCGCGTGTGTATAACTACATGCATAATCCATCAGCTTTGTTACTCCTAGATATGAATCTGCTTTCATCTGTGTATATATAACAAATTATGATTTTGTTGTTTTGATGCTGTACTGTGTCCACATATGAGTGTGTGTGTATCTGATCTTAATTATTATTGTTGTTTTTGATTGGGCACAGGGAAGCCAGAAAACAGTGTGGATGCAAACTTGAGTGTTTTAAGAGAGAGAACGAATAGAATCGGAAGGAGAGAGAAGCATCTATCTTGGGTGTGAGAAAAAATATTAGAGATCATCAAATCATCATCAGCATCAAGCTTTGATATCAGAGTTTGCGGAATTAATGGCGATAACTTGTGGTTCTATGGCACTTGTCTTTCTCTTTGGTTCTCTATTCATCTGCCTTGTATCACTCTTTGTCTTCATATCTAAAAATTAATTCTAATATATTTATGTATATATATACTCTCTTCTTGTTTGCAGCTTCTTGTCATGTTGAACAAGTAATAACATAATTAATGGAAAAGAACAATCTAGCCTTTCTGGGATGTGGATCTTTCCATTTCTTTGTGAGTCTGCCTCTTTTTTTTTTTGATGTTATTTTCACTTTGGTTTTGTTCCATAAAATTTTTACATCAAAGTAACATATAGGCTTATCATGTATCTACTGTTTCTCCTGGTAAATTTTTGCATCCAATAAAATTTTATGGTGTCAGGTACGATTTTGAAAAACCACTATGGATAGTTTTGTACCTTAATCCATATAGTAATTATCAACGACCTAACATGTATAATATCCTGAATTGTAATTAAGAGCTAATGACTTTAAAAGTGATGTAATTATTAATGAATGAACACTTTTGAAGAATATGAGGTGTATTGCGATATAAATATGTTTGAAGATGGTTTGGTAAGCATTGTGATAATCGGGGGCAAAATGGTAAATTTACTGACCAGTTGATCAGTTACCGAAGAGGAGACTCATTGGTAACTTGAGATCAATGGTTAGAATTAATTCTTGAATAATCAATGGGACGGAATCAAGTATGCATGTGTTTATGTGAGCTCATAGAAAAGAGAACTAGGATTTGACAAGTGGCAAAGCATGGATAATTGGATCAAGGTCAAATTTTCAAACTCTTCCCTCCCTTCTCTCTCCCTTCAAGTCGGTTTGTGTGAATGGAAAAGGGAAAAAAAAATCTGCATTTCATCATCATCTCATCCTCTCTCACTTGCCTCCATTTCCGTTCAACTTGAAGAAGAAAGAGAAAGGAGAAATCTTGTGGTAAGTTCTCTATTTGACCTTGAATGATGAAATCCTCTTCATTAAAGTTGTTCTTGGTGTTGAGAGCTTCATCTTCATGGTTTTAGATCTTTGAAAGGTGGTGTTTGAGCATTTGAAGAAGTTTGAAAGTAGTGAAATCAAGAAGTTAACTTTGGGAAAAGGAAGAGGTAAGAGTTTGTAGCATTTTGATTTAAATTGTGTAGCCATTGATTGAGTTTTGGAAATTCTGGATTTTTGCCTGATTTCATGAGAATTGGAAATGGATGAGTTAGTTATGGTGATGTGTGGGAAATGGTATTAGAATGTGTTATGGTGTCATTGGTTTTGGTTGGGATTGGAAAGACTAAGCTTGGTTATTAGTTGATTGTGTTCAATGTATTGACCTAAGACCAAACTTGTTGTGAAAGTGTGATTTTGGGTGTTTTGAAGTTACCAATAGGTTCCTTTTGGACTTCTAGGTGAGAATGGACTTTGGTATAAGTTTTAGGACCATTGAAAATGAATTGGGCAAGTTTGGAAAATTATATCAACAGCTACGTTTTGGCATCTGATAAGCCTCACTTGAGTGAGGTGGGGTCTCACTAGAGTGCAGCGGGATATTTTCCCTTTCTCTTCATCATTTTGGTAAGTCCTCAGGCAGAAACCACGAGTGTCTCTCTTCACTTGTGAGTGATAAGGGGTCTTCACTCGAGTGCATAGGGTATCACTCGAGTGCGTGTGCATGTAGCACTATGATCGTGCGTCTCAGGTTAGCACTCACAGGAAAATTTTCAAGAGTGTGCATGGGCACTCGCGAGTATTGGGAAGTCACTCGAGTGCTAGGGTTCGTACTCAAGTGCACTTGTTGTTGGAAATTGTGCCCTAAGGGCCAATCATTGTACTTTGAACATTATTATTTTAATGAAATTTCTTCATTCTGTTATCATATTATTTGCATGTTAACTGTGATAATTGTATCCTTGGATAATTCATAAAGATTGTCCTAAAATGTCCCTGGTTGGTCATCTATGCGGGAGCAGAGATGAAACAAGACCAGTATGACTTTGATAAGATATGGAGATACGAATCAAAGTCTTAGGCACTTGTAAAAGTACAAGGTGCTGGACCGACCCACTATGAGAAACCTACATGGATCAAGTCATAAGTTTTTCTCATGTATGACCACGTCACAATGCCCTTAGACCTGAGGTCATCATGGATTCCTACCTGAGAGTTGCTAAGCTTTGAACTAGTCAAAAGTCACTTTTGACCGGGTGATGATAAAGGCTACGATCGAGCTTAGTGGTTTTTCATGCAGAGGAATATGAATGGTCAAGATGGAATTTGTCCCTCACATTAGTAGAGAGATATTACTAGGCCACTCGATGAGTGAGTTTGAGAAATGTATGGCCATACTATGATGAAAGGAGTTTCTGTCTCTGTTATCAGGCTACTCAGGAATCGAGAAAGTAATGGTCAGGAACAAGAGGATGACATTATCATGCCTTATCCTTGATAGATATATCGTGTGACAAAAGGGACGTGACATGGTTGTATGACAGGTTGCATCGTGATAACGATCCTCATATGAATTGGGTAGTCGTAATGTTTTGCTAGAGGCTGCTTGCGACTTTTGGGTTAGTATAGTTATTGGCCCACTGCCAACTTCATATGGGCCTATAGGGTCGCACACAAGAATGGCCCAACACGAGATAATGTTTAATTTAGGGTGGATGAATTTTATATAAAATTCATTATTAATATTATATAGATATATATATTTTCGAAATATATATATCTTATATATATATATATATGTGTATATATATATATATTATATGATATTATTATATTTCATAATATTATATAGATATATATATTTTCAAAATATATATCTTATATATATATATATGTATATATATATTATTTGATATTATTATATTGTGTTAGTTTTAAATTTAATTTATTAAGATATATTAAATTTAATAACTAACATGATAGAGATATAGTATCTCAAATTTAATTTATCTAATAAAGATAAATTAAATCTAATGGCTCTTTATTTGGATTAAATAAATAGGTTAAATTAAAACTGTTGGACAGATTTAATTTAAACTGAATTTATTTAATTAGCTCATCAAGATAATTAATTGTTAATTAATTTCAAAATTAATGATGATTAATTTTGAAATTTGAAAATAGCCCTTATAGGTTATAAACGTGATAGAGCAGATATATTCATACGCACATGAGAATTGAGAGCCGCAAGTGAAACCCTAGGAGACATTAGAGGCGCTAGCACACAGTCTCGGTTGGAGAGCATTCGTGTGGATACCGGTAGAGGGAGTGGACCTGACGTGTTGGCTCCTAGAGATCGTGAAAACTTTGAATCATCAAAAGGTATGAATTCTTCCAACTTGGTTTAAACGCCGTTGATAGATCCTTGATTAGGATCGGTGAAAATTTTTAAAATTCTTCCGCTGTGCCTACCGATCCTAACAGTGGTATAGAGCCAGATCAATTGTGCGTTTAAATTGAGTTTATGATTCTTATACATGTGATATATATGGGATGTGTACTTATGTTTATAAGAAACACTCGAATATGCATGTGATTTGGTTAATACGAAACGAAATTATTTAAAAAGATGTGATCTTGTAATTCTGTTGATTTTCGTTTTCGTTTAAATTGAATCTTGAAATTGTTTCGTTTTCGGTTTTGAAACATGTACATGATTTTCGTTTTGAACAAGCATGAAATTGGGTAGGATACCTGAGATCGTAGTTGGCGGCAATCAAATCGGGTCTAGGTTCGGATATCTATTCGGGTAATAGGGATCCGAACTATGGGGAAGACAATCTGGATCATAAGCGTTCTGGGCCATTATTGTTTTTGTTTTGAAAAATTGGGTCCGAAATTTAAAAATTTAAAATTTTCAAATATTTCTTTTAAAAGGAATGTGCCTTTTTCAAAAGCTCCAGGGGCGCTGCCCCTTGCAACCCCACAAGGGCGGCCCCTTTGATCGTCGTGACCATCGTGACCACCTCTGCGTAGCGCAATATAATCTGATCACGACATTTATTGCTTTTCATATTGTATGAATTCTTGTTGTGGTTTATTATTTATCCTTGTTTGGGTAATGTGAACAACATGGCTTTAGAATTTTACAAAGGTTGTAATATTTAAATACGGCTTGCGTGCTGTGCCTTTCTCTAAATACTCTCGATGTACATTCTCTTCTCATCTCACTCCCCTCGAATGTTTAAACGAGGTTTCTCTCAATGTATTTCTTTTTATTTAGAGAAGTCCTCTCATTGGCTTTGGAGGATTTTAGGTTAGGTAAGCCATGTTGTGTCACGTTTAAATTATGCTTTTGATAAGATCATTGCATGATTACTTTTATGTTTATATGTATTTATCTGTATGAGATACGACCACGATTGCATCCATATAAACAAACCTAATTAATTAAGCCCTCTGAATCAAATTTTAAGTCATAATGCCGTCAATTAATGAATACTTGTCAAAACCTAGATCGCTCAATTGTGGAAACCACCAAAGTGGATGCACTTGAGTTATCTTGATGAGACAAGCTTGAGTAATGGTGCTGCTCATAATATTCATTATTTTTTTGACTTAATTGAGATTAACAAAACGGTTTTGAATCTCAAGGCATTAGATGGGGTTAAACATGCCGGATCATATGATGATTAAATCCCATAAAGATCTAAGAGTTACATGTGATGTAATTGGTAAATAGGTTACCTACCTAAATAACTTGAATTTAAGCATCTTGCCAAAGCGGACTTAAGTTTAAGCCAAATATAGATCTTAGCCCACTAATTATTATATTGAGGGTTGTTAATTTAGTGGGAGATTATTAACTAACTTTGCATATTTTAATTGTAGAATCATGTCGACTAGTAATATTGCTACACTTTCGTTGCGACTGGTCCTTGAGAAGGACAAACTCAATTGGACAAACTTTCTTGACTGGTTCAGGAACTTGAGAATTGTTCTCAAGCAGGAAAGAAAGGCTTATGTCCTAGATCAACCCATTCCTGAGGACCCTACAGCCAATGCTCCAAGAGCTCAGAGAGATGCTTACATAAAGCATAAGGATGACTTTGTGGATGTAGGTTTCCTGATGCTTGCCACTATGGTTCCAGAGCTCTAAAGATATCTGGAACTCATGGAGGCTCATGAGATGATTGTATATCTCAAGGAAATGTTCCAACAATAGGCAAGGCAAGAAAGGTATGAGACCACAAAGGCCTTACATTCCTGCAAGATGGCTGAAGGTGCATCAGTTAGTACTCATGTGTTAAAGATGAAAGGCTATATTGATCACCTTGAGAGGCTTGGATTTCCCATGAGCCAGGAGTTAGCTACGGATTTGATCCTCAACTCACTGCCGGAGAGTTATGACCAGTTTGTTATGAACTACAAAATGAACAACATGGAGAAATCAATTTCTGAGCTGCATGGGATGCTCAAAACTGCTGAGCAAAGCATTAAGAAAAAGTCTAGCACATTTTTGATGGTTCAGAAAGGAAAGGGTATGAAAAAGAAAGGGAAGGGCAAATGGAAGGGTAATGGCTCAGGTGGTAAGACCAAAGAGTCAAACAAGCCTGAAACCAAGCCTGCACCCAAGAAGGAAAAGCCTCCAAGGGAAGGAGTCTGCTACTTCTGCAATGAACCCGATCATTGGAAGAGGAATTGCAAACTCTACCTGGAAGATCTGAAAAAGAACAAGAAGGATAGCGAGGCTATCGCTTCAGGTATTTATGTTATAGACATTCATTTTTCTACTTCCTCTACATGGGTATTAGATACTGCATGTGGTTCTCACATTTGTACAAATGTGTAGGGTCTAAAGGACAGTAGAAAGCTGAAGAAGGGCAAGGTGGACCTACGAGTTGGAAACAGAGCAAGAGTTGCTACTTTAGCCGTAGGCACTTATGAATTAGTTTTGCCCAGTGGGCTTTTGTTAGTTTTGAACAATTACTATTATGTTCCTGCTTTGAGTAGTAACATTGTTTCTCTTTCTTATTTGGATAAGGAAGGTTATACTTCCATTACTAGGAATGGTAAATGTTCTATTTATCGTAATGACATTTTCTATGCTGATGGTGATTTGCATGTTGGTCATTATATATTAAATTTGGAACATCCTAATAATGGGAATATCTATAACGTAACTACTAAGAAGATAAAATCAAACGATTTGAATCTGACCTACCTATGGCATTGTCGTCTAGGCCACATAAATGAGAAACGCATTTCTAAACTCCATCAAGATGGATTTCTAAACTCATTTGATTTTGAATCATATGATACATGCAAATCTTGCTTATTAGGAAAGATGACTAAGGCACCTTTTACTAGGCACAGTGAGAGGGCTACTGAATTATTGGGCCTCATACATAGAGATGTATGTGGACCATTAAATATAGCTGCTAGATGAGGTTATGTCTACTTCATTACATTTATAGATGACTTTAGTAGATATGCTATATCTATCTAATGAAACATAAATCTGAATCTTTTGAAATGTTCAAAATATTCCAAAATGAAGTACAAAACCAACTTGGTAAAATAATTAAAGTACTTCGATCTGATTGAGGTGGTGAATATTTGAGCCAAGAATTCATTGACCATCTTAGGAGTTGTGGGATAATCTCACAAGTGACTCCTCCAGGAACACCACAATGGAATGGCGTTTCTGAACGGAGGAATTGAACACTATTAGATATAGTTCGATCTATGATGAGTCAAACAGATCTTCCACCGTCCTTTTGGGAACATGCCCTAGAGACAGCTGCGTTCACACTAAATCGTGTTCCATCTAAGGCAATTGAAAAGACACCATATAAGATATGGACTGGAAAGAAACTAAGTTTATCTTTTCTCAAGATTTAGGGATGTGAGGTATATGTTAAGCAACAAGCCTCTGATAAATTAGCGCCCAGATCCACAAAGTGCCTTTTCGTGGGGTATCCTAAAGAAACAAAAGGATACTATGTCTACAATCCCACCGATAACAAAGTGTTTGTTATTCGAAATGGCAAGTTTCTAGAAAGAGAGTTTGTCTCTAAAACAACCAGTGGGAGCGACGTACATCTTGAAGAAATTCGAGAGCCACAAGATGGTACATAACCACAGATGGAAATTAGAGAAGACTCACAACAAGTTGCTGAGCCTCCTCAAGTAACACAAGGTCCACAAAGATCTAATAGGACACGAATCAGCCTCAGAGATATGGATTTCTGATTACTGAAGGCTGTGATGTGTTGCTCATTGAGCAAAATGAGCCCACCACCTATCGATAAGCCACAGTGGGACCAAACTCTGAGAAATGGCTAAATGCCATAAAGTCTGAAATGCAATCCATATACGACAATCAGGTATGGACCTTAGTCGATCCACCTGAAGGTGTAAAATCCATTGGGTGCAAATGGGTTTTCAAGGAGAAAACTGACATGGATGGCAATGTAAATGTCTTCAAGGCATGACTGGTTGCAAATGGATTCACTCAAACTTATGGTATAGACTATGATGAAACCTTTTTCCCAGTTGTAATGGCCAAATCAATCAGAATCCTTCTTGCCATTGCAGTATATTATGACTATGAAATATGGCAGATGGATGTCAAAACATCCTTCCTTAATAGAAAGCTACTTGAGGATGTGTACATGATACAACCTGAAGGTTTTGTGCGTCCAGAGGAATCTGGTAAAATTTGCAAGCTTCAAAGATCCATTTATGGATTGAAGTAAGCATCTCGGAGCTGGAATCATCGTTTTGATGAAGTAGTCAAAGAGTTTGGATTCATTCAAAACATCGATGAACCTTGTGTTTACAAGAAGATTAGTGGGAGCATAGTTGTATTTCTAGAGCTTTATGTAGATGACATCCTACTCATTGGGAATGATATTCCTACCTTGCAGAGTGTCGAGTCTTGGTTAGGAAAGTCCTTTTCAATGAAAGACTTAGGTGAAGCCACCTATATCCTAGGAATTAGGATCTATAGGGATAGATCCAAAAGACTTATAGGCCTAAGTCAGAGCACATACATATACAAGATACTGCATAGGAATTAGGATCTATGGTGGATTGGATGATGAGCTCTGCATAACCGGTTACACAGATGCAAGTTTCCAAACTGACCAAGACGACCTTAAATCACAATCTGGATATGTATTCCTCTTGAATAGTGGAGCAGTAAGCTGTAAGAGCTCCAAGTAGAGCACTATAGTAGATTCTGCAACAGAAGCTGAGTATATAGCAGCATCAGATGCAGCTAAAGAAGCCGTTTGGATCAGAAAGTTTATTACTGAACTAGGGGTGGTGCCCACCATCTCAAATCCAATAGATTTGTTCTGTGACAATAGCGATGCTATTGCACAAGCCAAGGAGCCTATGTCACATCAAAGGACCAAGCATATACTCAGGCGATTTCATCTTATTAGAGAAATCAATGATAGAGGTGATATAAAGATATGCAAAGTAGTAAGAGAAGATAATGTTGCTGATCCTCTTACTAAGCCATTTGCACAGGCAAAGCATGAGCGTCATGTTAGGGCAATGAGAGTTAGGCAAATTAATGATTGCACCTAGGGCAAGTGGGAGGACGTTGGAAATTATGCCCTAAGGGCCAATCATTGTACTTTGAACATTATTATTTTAATGAAATTTCTCCATTCTGTTATCATATTATTTACATGTTAACTGTGATAATTGTATCTTTGGATAATTCATAAAGATTGTCCTAAAATGTCCCTGGTCGGTCATCTATGTGGGAGCAGAGATGAAACAAGACCAGTATGACTTTGATAAGATATGGAGATACGAATCAAAGTCTTAGGCACTTGTAAGAGTACAAGGTGCTGGATCGACCCACTATGAGAAACCTACATGGATCAAGTCATAAGCTTTTCTCATGTATCACCACGTCACAATGCCCTTAGACCTGAGGTCATCATGGATTCCTACCTGAGAGTTGCTAAGCTTTGAACTAGTCAAAAGTCACTTTTGACCGGGTGATCATAAAGGCTACAATCGGGCTTAGTGGTTTTTCATGCAGAGGAATATGAATGGTCAAGATGGAATTTATCCCTCACATTAGTAGAGAGATATTACTGGGCCCCTCGATGAGTGAGTCTGAGAAATGTATGGCCATACTATGATGAAAGGAGTTTCTGTCTCTGTTATCAGGCTACTCAGGAATCGAGAAAGTAATGGTCAGGAACAAGAGGATGACATTATCCATGCCATATCCTTGATAGATATATCGTGTGACAAAAGGGACGTGACATGGTTGTATGACAGGTTGCATCGTGATAACGATCCTCATTTGAATTGGGTAGTCGTAATGTCTTGCTAGAGGCCGCTTGCGACTTTTAGGTTAATATAGTTATTGGCCCATTGCCAAGTTCATATGGGCCTACAGGGTCACACACAAGAATGGCCCAACACGAGATAATGTTTAATTTAGGGTGGATGAATTTTATATAAAATTCATTAATAATATTATATAGATATATATATTTTTGAAATATATATCTTATATATATATATGTATATATATTATATGATATTATTATATTTAATAATATTATATAGATATGTATATTTTTGAAATATATATGTTATATATATATATATGTATATATATTATATGATATTATTATATTGTGTTAGTTTTAAATTTAATCTATTAAGATATATTAAATTTAATAACTAACATGATAGAGATATAGTATCTCAGATTTAATTTATGAAGATAAATTAAATATAATGGCTCTTTATTTGGATTCAATAAATATGTTACATTAAAATTGTTGGACAGATTTAATTTAAACTGAAGTTATTTAATTAGCTCATCAAGATAATTAATTGTTAATTAATTTCAAAATTAATGATGATTAATTTTGAAATTTGAAAATAGCCCTCATAGGTTATAAACTTGATAGAGCAGATATATTCATACGCACATGAGAATTGAGAGCCACAAGTAAAACCCTAGGAGACATTAGAGGCGCTAGCACGCAGTCTCGGTTGGAGAGCATTTGTGTGGATACCGGTAGAGGGAGAGGACCTGACGTGTTGGCTCCTAGAGATCGTGAAAACTCTAAATTATCAAAAGGTATAAATCCTTCCAACTTGGTTTAAATGCCGTTGATAGATCCTTGATTAGGATCCGTGAAAATTTTTAAAATTCTTCCGCTGTGCCTACCAATCCTAACACTTGTCGCTTTGGGATTTTAGTTCCTCTCGGGTTGTCACTCCCTATACTTCACTTGATGGGACTTGGGTGAATGTGCGTTATCACTCGAGTGCCAAGGATAGTGTTCGAGTGAACTGGTCACTCCAGGGTGTGTTTGTGCTCTCGAGTACACACTTTCTATGCCTCATTCGTTGGGACTTAAGTGTGAATGGGGAAATCACTAAAGTGAGGTCTCCTTCACTCGAGTGATTCAGTCAAAAACTAGTGTGTTCTTCTGAAAAAGGGATCTTTGGGGGTAGTTAACCCAACCCTTTAGGCATGTGTCTAAGCTTCTAATAACCACCTAAAGAGTCCAAATGATAACCAACATTAATAATGATGAAAGTAAGAGTTGGGATAGAGAATTAATCCGCTATTCTTGATTGTGATTATAGGATTCGACATTTGCCTTGGCCGTAAGCAGCCTCTGCCTGAACAACATCGAAAGGAACAAGGTAGTGACTCTTTTCTTATATCTTGTGTAAATGTATTGTATGTGTGTGGATAATTACATATGAGAATATATGATGCTGCTGCTTATACAGCTGGTGATAGCTGTCGTTATCCTGCGTAAGCTGGCATTATACAGTGAAAACTATCGTTATCCAGTATAAACTGGCGTTATACAGTGAAAGTTGTCGTGATTATGTATACAGCCATGAGTGTTGTCGTTGTGATGAAAACTATGTTTCATTATGTTGCTGTGATGTTGTTGTTAATGATTGCTTACATGCTATATGTTTATATATTGTAAGTGATTTGTTACTACTGTGATTCTTTTGAATCTCATTCTTTCCATTGTTAAACTTTCAGACAGGGTAGGTGGTCCCTCTGGGAAGTGGCCAACCAAGAGCGGTTAGAAATTTTGGGAGATATGTGATTATTGGTTATCTACTTTGGAGTAGGATTATTGTATATTCTTTTTGGAATGTAAATAATATTTTAGTCATGATTGTGTAATCCCCTAGTAGGGAACTCTGAAACCCTTAGTAGATATAAATGAACCTAAGGGTTGTCAGGATTTTTGGTTGTACACTCTGATACATATGAATGTGAATCCTGCATAGATAATTATATTCGATATTTGAACTTGAGACCAGGATTGGAAAGAAGTTTTAAAAATTTCGTGAAATCCCTACTACAAGGAGGGAGTTTTAAATGTGTTTTAGATTACCCGATGGTCTCTAACTGATTTAAATATGCGTTATCGAACTATAATTACGTCTATTAAGGCAGGGAGTTACAACATGATCCTCCTCTCGTCCGAGTTAGGTGATAAGTAAAATATTTGCATATTTATTTTCCCTTATATGATGATTTTATGGACAATATTTGCGTTTAATATAATAAATTTGGGTGTGATTGATAAATAAATATTGTTTTTGGAATAAACAGTATTTTTAAAAAAAAATAAAAAAAAATAATAAATAAAAAAAATAGAAAAAAAGTACTGTAGCAGTTGTCAGGCACTGTAGCAGTCAACAGGAACTGTAGCAGTCAACTTCACTGTAGCAGCCGCCGGGGTACTGTAGCAGAAACTTCAAGAACGCTGTAGAAGCCGCCGGAACACTGTTGAAGCTTCCAGAACACTGTAGCAGCCGTCAGGGGAATAGTAAAAGTACTGTAGCACACGTTTTTTCCCCTCTATAAATAGAGATCAAGGCCAAGCTCAAGGAAGGGAGAGAGGAAGAGAAGCAGAGGTCCTTCTCCGACCGGGAGAGGTCCTTCTCTGACCGGGAGAGATCTTTCTCTAACATTTCTGATATTTCTAGTTCTTTGTGTTGTTTTCTAGATTTAATTTTATGTATTGTATGCCTCCATCTTGGAAGGCTTAGGATTGTATTAGATATTGCATGCCTCCATCTTGGAAGGCTTAGGATTTTATTACTTTTTGCATGCCTCCATCTTGGAAGGCTTAGGATTGTATTGCATTTTGCATGCCGCCTACATGGAAGGTTTTACCTCCTCAATGGACGGCTAGATTTCTTCATCTTTCATTCTTCTTTTGTTTGTATATTTATGTTTGATATTGTAATATTCAAGTTTATTCAGTATTTCTAAGGCTTTCATTCTAGCTTTATATAATTTATTTTGGTTTTGTTTTTAATTTCATCATGTGCTAAACTTTCATTTTCTTAGGGTGATGACGTAGCTTACTAATGACGGATTGAATCTTAACTTATTAAATCTAGTTTGAATTTCTCCTTCATGATTGAGTTTTAATTATTATTCTTAATGCTTTTGATTGACTGGCCATCTTTTGAATGATTTCAATATGCATGTTGAGACCGGAAGGAGATACATGTGTGTAGACCCTATAATTAAAACCATGACTTGCATATGAAATAGGAATATATTCATATGAGTTGTGTAGTCTTACTGAGTTCCATAAATCTTAATGCATAATTAATTGCTTAAATTCATATAGGAATATATTGGGTTAGCAATTGATTATAGAATTGCTTGACCTTGGAAGAGGCTGGTAATTAAATTAGGGAAACTCGACTATCAATCATGTGGAATAAATTGAGCTAGAATAGATAAGTGATTCAATCTGGAATTTGTTAAGTGAAATCTAATCCCTAGGACTTTTTCTCATATTTGCTTTCATATCATTTGCATTCATATTTAATTGTCTTTCTTTTATTTTGTGCTTTCAATTACCAACTAATCGATCGACTGAATAGAATTAAAATTACTCATTTTGGTACTTAGTGCTCAATCCTCGTGGGAACGATACTCTACTTATTTCTATATTACTTGATTACGACAGTGTACACTTGCACTATTTAATTGATCATCTGAACTCGTATCAAGTTTTTGGCGCCGTTGCCGGGGATTGTTGTTACTAATATCAATACCAAGTAATTTTAATACTAATTTAGTCTTCTTGTTAAAAAAAAAAATTAAAAAAAATGAATTATTCACATCATTCATTTGGTGATAACTTGTCATATCTTGGTTCTTTTTCTGGAATGCATGTGAATGGAATGAGACATGAAAATACAAATGCTGGTTGGATTGGAAATTCTTCTCCTTATAATTGTTTTTCTTGTGCTTATTGTGGAGAGTGTCATTCTTATGAGCATTGTCCATATAGCAATACCAGTCATTATAGGAGAGATGATTTCAATATGAACCAAACTTGTTTTAATCATTCCTTTTATCCTGGTGGAATTTTGGAGCAACAACAGTCTTTGGATCCATATGTCAGGTATTCTCCTAATACTCCTTTCTACTCTTATCCATATATTGAAGAACAAACTCTTGAGTGTAAGGAAAAATCTGATATAGAAAGATTAGTTGAGGAATCTTGTAGAAAGCAAGAGAAAAGTGTCCAAAATATTGGAATATATATGAGTCAAATTATTGCATCACTTGATGCTATGAGGCAAGAAAATTCTTTGAGCATAATTCCCACTCCTTGTGTTGATGATGATTATTGTGAGGAAGTTGAGGATGTGGAATTGAATGAAACTTTACCTCTTGTGGCATGTGATAAGGAACTTGAAATCACTTTTGGAGAAAATAATGGATGTCAAATTGAGGTTCCGCCTGTGGAGCTTAATCTTTGTGATTTTGATATTGAAACTAATATGGATATTCCAAAAGATCTTGTTCATGTCTCTCCTGTTGAAGTATTGACTCTTACTGATGAGAGTCAAGTGGATTTTATGGGATGCTCTAAAATTTTAGAAATTCCTAAATCTGTTTGCAAATACATGCATGCTGTGCTTTATTTGAATTCAGTAAGTAATTGTTCTCTAAAATTGTCTATGATTGAAGAAGTACAATTAATTACTTTGAATGATCATTGTTGGATTCTGAAATATTTTTGCTTGAAAAGAAATGTAGACAAGGTGATCCTGGTGTTTGATACTTTTGATTAGTAGTTTATGTTTGAGAAGTCTGGCTGAAGACTATAAATTTAGCGCTGCTTGGGAGGCAACCCAAGGTTTGGTTTGATATTTTGTTGTGATTTTGTAGGACTTCTGGTAGCTTCTGATGATGTATTCTACTTTGATAGTTTTTTTTAAAAAGAAAAAAAAAACAGAAAAAAAGAAAAAACATAAAAAAGATTTTTGTTTTATTTTTTTTTTGTCTAGCTAAAGACGTTAAAGAAGGGCGGCTATTGGGAGACAACCCAAAACTTCTTTCCTACTCTTTCAAAACTTCTTTCATACTCCCTCAATTTTCTTTCCCACTGTCAGAATTTTCTTTTCTACTCACTTATTTCTTTCCTACTCTCTTAAAACTCTTTCCTACTCTCTCATTTTTCTTTCATACTCACCGAAACACACTACACTGCATTGAGATTTCAGTTTTCATCATTTTCATTTTAACTTACCATGGAGGAATCTCTTGCAAAGCTTAAGAACAGGTTCCCCACTCTTCCCAAAGATGTGCTCAGGAAGATCTATAGCTGTCGACTTGAAAGGATGAAAGTATTCAATCGTTTGGGCCTTCCTGTGGATATACGTTGGATCATTGAAGCTAAGGTACGTTTAGCAGGTGGACATGTGATCAGCGCTGTAGGAGTAAAGGTATGGTTTCTGTAAATCGGGAAGATAAAATCAAATTTATAAAGGATGGACTGAGTAAGGAGTCACTGGATGATATCATTCAAACTCTTGAGACGCATCCGAGTGGTGATGTTCATCGTATTATTCTCGATTTAGCAGACATATTCAACAAAGAAAAAGAGCGCTATTGTCTTGGGAATCTGACGTTAAAAGACCCTGTTTGCCAGTTTATAAGAAAACTGGATGGGAAGCAAATCCTCGATTCATAGAAAGCGTTTAAGCCGTTTCTGGACGTAAAACCAGAGGAAGATGTGAGCCAAAATCACAACTACTGTACATAATCATGCGTGTGTTTAATTTGTTTTGTCGTTTTCTTAGCTTTTGTCTAATCTTTCTTATCCTTTCGGCAGTTTTTTTTCCTACTCTACTGTGTCTTTTGACTTTCTTTCCTCGTTTTGTTTAATTTCTTCACGTAGTGGCCCACCGGTCATTTGT
Organism: Inga laurina; assembly: GCA_963855925.1. Lineage (NCBI taxonomy): Eukaryota > Viridiplantae > Streptophyta > Magnoliopsida > Fabales > Fabaceae > Inga > Inga laurina. The sequence goes on from OY979710.1 coordinate 30,770,499, forward strand.
GTCAGAAATTTTTTCAAACTTGTTTGAAAAATGTGTGATTTGTGTGATTTTGTTGTCGTTGTTTTAGTATTATATATATGTACTCTTTCATTTGTAAATATGCACACTTCCATTTGTAAAAATGAATACCTTCTCTGGTAAGCGTACATTGTCTGAGAGAAACAAAGAGAAAGAGGTTATTTCACAAAAATGTAGATTTACATCTATTTGCATTTTTGGTGAAACTGATTTGGGTAAGAAAGGAGAGTTTATAACAGCAGCAAATGAACTTGGAGTTGCATTAGCTGCCAGAAAAATCAACGTTGTGTACGGGGGAGGCATCCAGGGCCTAAAGGGAAGTGTGGTCGTTTCTGCATCCATGAATGGAAGCAAGGGTTTAAGTGTAAGAGTGAAGGGGTTGCAAGATTATTCTTTTTCTTTAGGACAAGAGTTACGGGTTCCAAGCTTGCCTGAACAGATGGGAGTAATGTTCCACCATGCTCAAGCTTTTATTGCTCTACCCGGTGGTTTGGAGACATTGGATGGCATTTCTAGTGTTGCTTATTGGGCTAAGCTAAACTATCACAAAAAAACCATTAGGATTGTTAAATGTTAACGGTTTTTATGATAATCTGTTGTCTTTTCTTGATCATGCTGTGGAAACAGGATTTATACCCCAAGCAACTCGCCACTCCATAATTGCTGCACCAACTGCTGATCAGCTGCTCGATCTAATGCAAACCTATGAACCTAATCCAGATCTACTCGTCAAGCAAATAGGTGGGCCATCTTCAGATAGCAGTCAGAAGCAGAACCCAGATAGCAGTCAGAAGCAGAATCCAGATACCACTCTTAAGTTGTAACTTTCCTTAATCTCTTGATTTTACTTTATTGTGTGTTTATGTCAAAAAAAAAAACACCTTTTCTAAGCTCTAGAAGACATTGGGGACAATGTCTGATTTAGGTTGGGGGAGGAGAAAAAAAAATTTTGTTTTTTTTTCTTTTGTTTGTTAGTAAAACCATTAGATGCATGGGGTATGGAAAAAGATGGCAGAGTAAGGAGTTATTCTTAACTCCTGAGACGCATTTCATTAGTTGTGTTTTATTAGTTGCATGATTTTGTTTTTTCATCTTTTTCAAAAAAAAAAAAAAAAAAAAAATCTTTTTCAAGTGCTTTGTAATGATCTTAAGAAGTATATAAGTTTTAAGTATGGATCAATTGAATTTAGAGATTTTATAGCATGAATGAACAACTGATTATTGCAATTGGTGATGAATTTTGAGATTGAATGAACTGAGTTTAAAAATTCCTAGCCGTGAGCTTCTGAGCCTATAATAATTATTTCTCTTGTGTGTGATATTCACCTATTAAGTTGTCACTCTAGAACTTGCTTTAAATCTGGTTGAAATTACATCTCACATGCACATTCAAAAATGATAAAGGCATTCATTTTCTTTAGTCAGAGCCAAATAGCCAACCTTGCAATTATACCGTTGATAAGCCCCTTTGAGCCTAATTGACTATTTCTTTGTTTTCAATCCATTAACATGTGCTTTAATGATATATCAAGTGCTTTTACCTTATTCGAAAGATTAGTGGAGCATTTGAAATTTTTGTGAAATGGGCTTTTGACAAAGTGTGGGGGTGTATCTATCATCAACTTTATAGTTGCAATTCAAAAAAAAAAATAGAAAAAAAGATAAAAAAAGAAAAAAAAGAGAAAAAAAAATTTATGAAAAAAAAAGAAGAAAAGAAAAAGAAAAAAAAATGTTAAGCGTTTGAATTGTGGGTTGTTGTGATGAGATAAATTTATAAGTAGCCCATTTTTCAATTGCTCTATTTCTTTAGCCTTTCATATCATACTTTACATTCCTTTACCTTAACCCCATTACAACCCTTAATAAGTCCTTTTGATTTGAATTATGCATGTGAATTAGGTAGTGGAGATTGAGATTTTTAGCAAGCCTATGGTAGTGCAATTTTTTCGGTTGAATTTGAGCGAAACACTTACCCTTAAACACTTGAGAGATTGAGAGGATGAGCTACAAGTACGAACTCAGTTTATTCATTTTCAATTAAAGTTACCAATTTATATTTTCGTTGATTCATTAATACTATGATCTCTTTATTTTTCAATTGTGTTCTTACTTATGACCTAACACTTCTGATTTTGTTGGAAGCACTTATTATTTACTTCTTGTCCGAGGACGTCCAAGAGTTAAGTGTGGGGGAATTTGATAAGTAAAATATTTGCATATTTATTTTCCCTTATATGATGATTTTATGGACAATATTTGCGTTTAATATAATAAATTTGGGTGTGATTGATAAATAAATATTGTTTTTGGAATAAACAGCATTTTTAAAAAAAAATAAAAAAAAATAATAAATAAAAAAAATAGAAAAAAAGTACTGTAGCAGTTGTCAGGCACTGTAGCAGTCAACAGGAACTGTAGCAGTCAACTTCACTGTAGCAGCCGCCGGGGTACTGTAGCAGAAACTTCAAGAACGCTGTAGAAGCCGCCGGAACACTGTTGAAGCTTCCAGAACACTGTAGCAGCCGTCAGGGGAATAGTAAAAGTACTGTAGCACACGTTTTTTCCCCTCTATAAATAGAGATCAAGGCCAAGCTCAAGGAAGGGAGAGAGGAAGAGAAGCAGAGGTCCTTCTCCGACCGGGAGAGGTCCTTCTCTGACCGGGAGAGATCTTTCTCTAACATTTCTGATATTTCTAGTTCTTTGTGTTGTTTTCTAGATTTAATTTTATGTATTGTATGCCTCCATCTTGGAAGGCTTAGGATTGTATTAGATATTGCATGCCTCCATCTTGGAAGGCTTAGGATTTTATTACTTTTTGCATGCCTCCATCTTGGAAGGCTTAGGATTGTATTGCATTTTGCATGCCGCCTACATGGAAGGTTTTACCTCCTCAATGGACGGCTAGATTTCTTCATCTTTCATTCTTCTTTTGTTTGTATATTTATGTTTGATATTGTAATATTCAAGTTTATTCAGTATTTCTAAGGCTTTCATTCTAGCTTTATATAATTTATTTTGGTTTTGTTTTTAATTTCATCATGTGCTAAACTTTCATTTTCTTAGGGTGATGACGTAGCTTACTAATGACGGATTGAATCTTAACTTATTAAATCTAGTTTGAATTTCTCCTTCATGATTGAGTTTTAATTATTATTCTTAATGCTTTTGATTGACTGGCCATCTTTTGAATGATTTCAATATGCATGTTGAGACCGGAAGGAGATACATGTGTGTAGACCCTATAATTAAAACCATGACTTGCATATGAAATAGGAATATATTCATATGAGTTGTGTAGTCTTACTGAGTTCCATAAATCTTAATGCATAATTAATTGCTTAAATTCATATAGGAATATATTGGGTTAGCAATTGATTATAGAATTGCTTGACCTTGGAAGAGGCTGGTAATTAAATTAGGGAAACTCGACTATCAATCATGTGGAATAAATTGAGCTAGAATAGATAAGTGATTCAATCCGGAATTTGTTAAGTGAAATCTAATCCCTAGGACTTTTTCTCATATTTGCTTTCATATCATTTGCATTCATATTTAATTGTCTTTCTTTTATTTTGTGCTTTCAATTACCAACTAATCGATCGACTGAATAGAATTAAAATTACTCATTTTGGTACTTAGTGCTCAATCCTCGTGGGAACGATACTCTACTTATTTCTATATTACTTGATTACGACAGTGTACACTTGCACTATTTAATTGATCATCTGAACTCGTATCATTAGGCAATGAAGAAATAGGATAAGATTGAAGAAAACATGGATGAGATTAAAGAAGTGTATTTAATTTCAGGATTTCAAATTTAATTGACATTTTTTAAATTTTGCCGTTGATTTATCTATCTGATTTTACTTTCACTGTATATAATTATAGGACTTTATTTGTTGATGTGATATTTGCATATTCTCCATGTTATTTTTGTCACAAGGTTAAGCCTTTTTAGTTTTTAATGAAAACGGGTGTCTCAGAGGTAGTAAAAGTTGTCAAACTCCTCATTTCTTTTTCAAATTATATATCACAAACACGTGTTGATTAATTTAAAATGTTTTCGTGTAAAAATAAAATACTGGCACATAACCAAAAAAAAGTTCTATGATGTTTACAAGTGCGATTTTTAATTGCCAAAATAAAAACTTCTTGGCACTAGCACATAACAAAGGACCAATCCGATAAGGCCAAATACATCCTATGCATCTGTTCGTTCAATTACTATTCAGTAATAAATAAATAAATAAATACTAATTAACTCATTTTTCTAATGCTACTTACGAGACATGCCAGGATTTTTAATGGACACCTACATTCCTTCCATTAGCGCTTCACTTCAATTAGAATTTACCAAATGATAATCTCCCACGCTTAATTAATTAAAGAAATGATTGATAGTTGCAACCAAGATACTGAAAACCGGACTGGACACTGAGCCGGTAGAGGCACTGGGTCAAGGGTTAGTGATTCAGACCGGGGTCAAACCAGGAGTCAGACTGTGGTCAATAAAATATTCATATATATATATACATAATTTAAATGTTCATACATACCATTCAAATGGACTATGAAAGAAAATGAACCAAAACCAAATTAACAACAGAAGTAAAATACTGGGTCATTAAACCGTTTCTTTTCCTGATTTCAGATTCTAAAATATACCTCAGAAAGTTTGCAGACAATCTGCATGTATCAGTTTGTTTTCCTAATTTCATATTCTAAAAAAATGAATAACAATATAGAGTCACGACAACAAAATAAATTATAAATTTATTTGTTTTCCTAATTTCATTCTTACAAATTACAAGCATCATTTTGTTTTCCAAATACATACTCGATCAGCTTATAAGAGACCATTGTATGTATATATGCATATTAAGTTATTGATAGATCTAAAACCTTAACCAGAGTCACAAGCGCAAGCTTTCGAGTGATTACAATCTAAAACCGATCACAGAGTCATAGATCATAGACCACAGACCACAGACCACAAACTCACAGACACAATACTAGTAGTTGGCTCAAAGTCACAGAGTCACATATACAACCTTTCAAGCAAAACAGCAAACCTAAAAAAATATGAAATCATTAGTGACGGCGCCACATAGTGATTAGTGCCTCGACGACCCAGAGTGATCAGTGTAACCCCCTTGCTTTGATAACCATAATTATAATGCGAAAATGCTTAATTAAAATGAAATAGAGACCAATGGATAATTAAACTTATTTCAATCCCTTCTTGATAGAAGGGTTTTCACAAATTCTTTCAAAAAGTCATCCCTTCCCTGGTCTCAATTTTCATGTTTCGAATATAATTACATGTGCAGTTAGTCGCATTCAAATATATCAGAGTGTATAATAAAGTCCTGGCAACTCCTGGGATTCATTCACTAAGGGTTTAAAGTTTCCCATATAGGGGATTACAGTATCGTTCCAAAATATTATTTACATCCCCAAAAATAATATACAGTAATCCCATATCCAAATGGATAACCAATAACCCAAAAAACAAAATATCCCTACAAGGTCCTAGCCACTTCTGGTTGTCCATTTCTCCTTGGAGCCACTTGCCCTATCTAAAGGTTAGTCAATGGAAAGAATGAGATTCAAGAGAATCCTAGTAGTAACAATCACTCATACAATATATAAACACATAGCATGTACGATCATGTTAAGCAGCATCACAATGATATAAGGCTCACGCTATATACGATAGCACTCACTGTAATATCCCGATTTGCGATTAAGGCTAATGACTCTGATAATTATGGTAATTAGTGTAATTAAACACTTTTGGGAAATTTATGTAATATTAATTTGGTGTAAATATGTGTGGTATGTAAGATCAAGGGTTATGATTCCTTGACCATGGGTCGGGATCCTATGTTTTGCAGTTGTGTGGGTTCATAGGAGAGTGACTAAGATGATGACACGTGGCATTGTGTGAGCTATTGGATGAAGCCATAAAAGGACAAAATAACACTTTTTCCCTCATTCTCTCTCTCCTATTCGGTTGAGTGTGTGTGTGGGAGAAAGAGTTGACTTCTTCATCATCTCCTCCATATCCCATCTTCTCTCTCTTCTTCCTCCATTTCTGGCGCACAAGCAAGGGAAAGGAAGAAGAAAAGCTTGATCTTTGGTGAGAAATGCTCCTCCTTTGCTCAAAACCTCTTCTCTAATATTGTTCATCTCAATGAGAGCTTTATGGTGGTGGTTGTAGAATCTTGAGAAGTGGTGATTTGTGTGTGAGTCGAAATTGGAAGATTGGAGAATCAAGATCCTGGATTGGGCAAAGTGAAGAGGTAGGCCTTTAGTGCATTTGTATATATAAAGTTTGTGATTTTGGGTAAGTTTATGAAAATCTGGAAATTTGCCCTAATTTGCACCAAATGTGGATTTTAGGAGTTTCATTGTGCTTGATGTTAGAAATGAGTTATTGTGGAATTATGTGAGTATTGAATATGATTTGGAATGTTGGAATTAAGTGGAATGAAATTTGGATATGGTGTATCATAGAGACCTTAGTGTTTGATTGTGGTCAAAGTGGTTTTTGGAGTGTTTTTGGAGTTACCATTGTGTTCCCTAGTTAGTGTTTGAAATGTATGAGTTGTGAGAGGAGTTTGGGAACCCTTGGGCATGATTTTGACGATCTGGCATTTTCTGGTTTTTCTGCGTTTTTAGTCTCTGATACACATCACTCGAGCAGAGGAAGAACGTGCTCGAGTGATGCGTGAGTTTTTCCCTGTTCTGCTTCGAGTTCGTCTGGGTTTCATGAATAATGCTCGAGTGCATCGCTTTGTGCTCGGGTGAGGGAAGAACGTGCTCGAGTGAACTTGGGTTGCTCGAGTGATGGTGCAAGTCCTAAGTGAAGGGTTTCTTTTGGGTCTTCACTCGTTGGTTAATGCCAAGAGTGTGCTCTGATACTCGCGAGCATTGCCGTCTCACCCGAGCACTGGGGGTCATGCTCGAGTGAGCTTATGCCTCAGGTATGGGTGGTGCTCTCGGGTGGTCACTCGCGGGTAAGGTGCACGAGTGTGCCTTCTCACTCGCGGGTATGAGGTGTGTGCTCGAGTGTATATGGCTGTGCTCGAGTGATCCTGATCCTGGAGAGCTTTGTGTGCTCTCGGGTGTTCACTCGCTGTCTCTCACTCTCTTGTGCTCGAGTGATGTCCATACTTGTGCTCGAGTGAGAGCATCTGTGCTCGAGTGAGGCTGTCAAAAATCAGAGTTTTGCCTTCGAGTAAGGGGTCTTTTGGGTAGTGTCTTCCAACCCTTTAGGCATATGTTTAGGCCTCTAATAGTCACCTAAAGAGTCCTAAATGATAACCAACTTAGAGTATTATTGAGATATACATTTGGAAAAGAGATTGATTGGTTGTCCCTAATTGATATAGGATTTGATATTTGTCGCCCTCGTGAGGCCACGATACCGGAGCCAGTCAGGAAAGATACAGGTAGTGACTCTTTCTTTATATCTTATGTGATACATTGTATGTGTTCAATGTCATTGAGATGAAATGGGTTTTCGTATGCTGCATGTTTGTGAAAATTGTGGAAGCACCGCTATACCAATAGTCCCTGAGTCGCTAACAACGGTTCGGGTAAGGGCTGTGTGCCTTCCCGGCGGTAAAAGGGGATGAGGTTAGGGTGTGTATATGTGATTATGTGGGCCAAAAGGCTAATTGTGGGCCGAAAGGCTATTTGTAAAGGCCGACGGGCCATTTGTGAAAGCCGAAAGGCTATATGTGAGCCGCAAGGCTATTCGTATGCACTGCCACGCCAATAGTCCCTGAGTCGCTAACAGCAGTTGGGGTTAGGACGGTGTGCCTTCCTGGCGGTAAAAGGGGATGAGGGTGGAGTGTGATTTGTGTTGCTGATATGAGATGATTTGTTTACATATTATGTCTTTGCATGTGGTATGAAAAAGTTGTTACTACTGGGATTCTTTAGAATCTCACCCTTTCAATATGACTAACCTTTTCAGACAGGGTGAGTGGCTCGAAAGGGAAGCGGACAACCAGGAGTAGTTAGGATTACTCTGAGACTTAGTGTAGTTGGTTATCCTTATTTTGGTTTTGGGATTACCAAGTGTACATGAGAATGTAAATGAATATTTTGGACATGTAATCCCCATTTTGAGAACTTGTAAACCCATGATCTAAATATATGTAGTTGAACCCGGGGTTTTGCCGGGATTTTAGTTTCCGCACTCTGATATTGCTTATGTGATTTGATTTCTCAAGTAGTTATATCCGCACGTGAATGCGAGACCAGGATTAAGTATGTTTTAGAACTGATTTTTTGAAATACCCCATCTCTTGGATGTGGGATCATAAATTGTTATTTTGTTTCATCGGTCTCTAATTCACTTAAATTTCGTAATCCGGATGTAATTACGGTGAGGGGGTTACACTCACAGCTGTATACACAATGCGACAACTTTCGCTGTAATCTCTATGCTCAATGCAACAGCTTAAGCTGTAATCACTATGCTCAATGCAACAGCTTACGCTATAATGCCAGCAGCATCACAAAGCATCTCAATGCATAACAACATACATACAATATTCTATACACATTATAAGAGAAAGGGTCACTACCTTGTTCTTTCCTGACTTGCTTCGGCACAACTCGTTCACGACCAAGGCAATTGTCGAACCTTATAAACAAAAATTAAGAACGGCAGATAAATCTCTTATTCCAAACTCTTTCTTCTATAACACTTAAAGTTAGTTATCATTTGAACTCTTCAGGTGGCTATTAGAAGCCTAGACACATACCTAAAGGGTTGGAAGAGCTATCCCAAATAACTCATTCTAGCACAAAGGTGATTGGTACTTCCTTCTGTACAACGCTTCATACGGTGCCATCTGAATGTTCGCATGATACCTATTGTTGTAAGCGAACTAGGCAAGTGGAAGGAAGTGATCCCAACTTCCTTTAAAGTCGAGGACACAAGCTCGCAACATATCCTCTAGCACCTGAATGGTCTTCTCTAACTGTCCATCCATCTGAGGATGATGTTAGTATTGGCTGACACCCAAGAAGGGGGTGAATTGGGTGTAAGATAAAAATTTAAGAACTTTGGAAAACTTTTAGTATCTTAATGAAAATAGTAAATATGAAACTAATGAATCATAAATCAATTAGATAATAAATGTTGGAAATATAAGAGCTTAAGGAAGAGAATATGCAAACTATGATTTATCCTGGTTCGCTCCAATCTGTGATGGCCTACGTCCAGTCCCTAGTGTAACCCCCTCACTGTAATTATATCTGGATTATGAAATTTATGTGAAATAGAGACCAATAAGAAAAAAACAACCTTTATAATCCCTCATCTTCAAGATGGGGTATACCAAAAAACAGTTCAAAATATAGTTCATCCGGTCTCACATTCACTTTCAAATACAATTATCTATGTAGTTAAATCACATTCATAAATATCAGAGTGTGAAACTAAAATCCCAGCAGCCCCGGGTTACTTTTATATATATACAATGGGTTTAGATTTTCCCAAAATGGGGATTACATATCCAAAAATATGATTTACATCTCATATACATAGTAATCCCAAACCAAAAACAGATAACCAACCCCCAACAAAATGTCTCTAAGAGGTCTTAACCACTCCTGGTTGTCCGCTTCCCTTTTGAGCCACTTGCACTGTCTGAAATGTTAGTCATTGCAAAGAATGAGATTCTAAAGAATCCCGGTAGTAACAAATCACTCATACAATATATAAACACAAAGCATGTAAGTTCATCATGTTCAGCAATCTCAGTATGAGTCATGGCTCGTGCCACAACCGATAGCACTCATGGCTGTATCACAATGCTCTATGCCCGCTTTTACAGTAAACATTATGCTAGCTTTCACGGTAAACACTATGCAGTAGCATCACAAAGCACAAAGCACCACAAAGCGTCTCAATGTATCGCAAAGCAGCAGCAGCAACACAATGCATGATAGGCATACATACAATACATTTACATAAAGCATAAGAGAGGAGTCACTACCTGAATCTTTCCTAACATTTTTCGGCATAGTGGGCTCACGAGTCTGGCAGATATCAAATCCTATAACCAAATTAGGGATAACCGATCAATTTCTTTTACAAATACTTATTCCATGATACTCTAGTTGGTTATCATTTAAACTCTTTAGGATGCCAATTAGAGGCCTAAACACATGCTAAAAGGGTTGGAAGATACTACCCTGAAGACCCCTTTTCAGAAGCACAACACTGATTTTTGATTGACTCACTAGAGTGAAGATGACCTCACTCGAGTAATGAGAGACTTGCACTCGAGTGAGAATGACTTTCACTCGTAAGTGTTTGACAGTGAGCAACTACCTCGGCCAGAAAGTGCTCAAAACACTCGAGCATAAGGCTTTGCACTCGGGTGATGACTCCAAATCCACTCAAGTCCCCGAAAGTGCAACGTAGAAAGTGACAACCCGAGAGTACATGCAACATCAGAGGGAAAAGCTCACTCGAGCACTACCCTTAGAACTCAGGTGGGGAACCCACACTTGCGAGTGTCAGAACACACTCTTAGACTGTGACCAGCGAGTGACGACTCGAGAGCAACCCTAACCATGAACTCACACCATCACTCGAGTGGTCCTATGCTTACTCGAGTGATCACCAACTTCACTCGCGGTTTAAGAAGTACACTCGAGCTTCTTTCATGAAAGCCCAGGCAAACCACAAAGGAGAAAGGGGAATTACACGATAGCACTCGAGTGAGATCCTCCCTCACTCGAGTGATGCTATCAGATTACCCAGATCGCAGCAACTAATAGAAATTCCCTGATTGGTTAAAATTGCTCCCAATGGTTCCCAAACTCCACACAAAGCTCATACCCACATAACATTGCATAAGGAACACATTAGTAACCTCTAAAACACCCAAAAACCATTTTAACCATAATCTAACTCTTGGGTTTATCTAATACACACATTACCCAAATTCATTCAAATCACTTCCAAACTTCAAAACCACTACCAACACTCAAACAACTTCACAATGAACCAATTCCAACATCATTCAACATCTAATCCATACATTCAAAATTGGCATAAAACTAGGGCAAATTCCAGAATTTTCAAACTTATCCAAAAATCACAACAAATATATCATAAAACACCAATGCTCACCTCTTCACTTTGCCAAAGTCAAATGCTTGATTCTTCAACTTTCAAATTGCTCCAACACCCAACTCACCACTTTTCAGAATTCTGAAACCATCAATATGGAGCTCTTAACACTATGAACAAGTTTAATGAAGAGGATTGAGCATATGGGAACTATTACTCACCCAAAATCCAAGCTTTCCTTTTCTCTTTCCACCTTGATCAACGAAAAAATGGAGGAGGAGGAAGAGGAGAGAGATTATGAAAGATGAGGAAGATAATGATGATGAAGCATTTATCCCTTTTTCCCATACTCCCCATCGAATAAGAGAGAGAAGAGAGAGAGAGAGAGAGAGAAAATGATTGTTTGTCTTTTAGCACAATCCTATGGCCCATGTAATGCCACTTGGCCACATCTTGTTCACTTCCTTCATGAGCTCGCATAAGATTAAAGCATAGGATTATAACCCATAGCCAATAGATCTCAACCCTTGATCTCTAATCACTAATGGGTTTCTTCTTTGGTAACTGATCAATTGGTCCGTAAATTTCCAATTTTACTATTTTGCCCCTGGTTTTCACTATGATTAATAAATCATCACTATGAACATTTATATCAAATTCACATCACATTTCACCAAAAGTATTTAATTACACTAATTACAATCAATCTCAAAGCCATTAGCCCTTACTCTCAAATTGGGTCATTACACCCAGGCTTCTCTTGAGATTTTCAAATCCACTATCTTCTTGTTTAATTCGGGCATAAGAAATGCCTTTACAAACTACAAGTTTAGCCAAGCACTTGTGAAGCTTTTTACAAATCCCTCATCGAGATACTCTCCCTTACGACAAGTCTTATAAGTAAAGCAATACCGAAGACCTTTCCCTCCTGCTTACCCGTGCAAGTCTTACGAGCAGCAGCGTTCTCTCTTGCTTACACCCCTATAAGTCTTATGAACACCAATGTTCTCTACTGCTTGCACCTTATAAGTCTTATGAGCAGAAAGTCTTACATCAATTCTCTCAACAGCTTTACCCATAAGAAAAAACAACCCATTCAAGGTTCCTCTACCTTGATATCAATTCAGAAATATAGTTGAAAGTGTTTATAGACTCTCTCATAGAGTGGATATAATGCTCACTGAAGTACAATACAGATAATCATTCTTTGAATGATAAGTAATATAGAAACTATAGAAGAGAGAGTGTTTTGATCGAGGTGTATGACTCATGATATGAATGCTACCATATTTATAAATGAGTTCTAGAAGATAACCATTGTAAGCATTCGTCCATTGGATTACTATTGCTTTATTTAACCGTTGAGCACATTTGAAAAACTAGCTGCTATAAACTGTCCGTTACAGAGCTGTGCGTCGAATTGAAGAGCGGGATGTTTCATTATGAGTTGTACGTCATGTTGTGGAGTATTGGTGTTTTAGACATTCGTTCATGGTGGGTCAATCTTTTGTCGTGGTAGGTAGACAATATTCGATGTGTAATGATGCCGCCCGCCACAATTGACTCTCTCATTTGAAACTGTGATCCGAACGTTCATCTTCCTGTTTTACACTTGAAATATCTGTTAGTTAATGTTTAGGAACAAGAAAAAGTGAGAACACAATGATTCAATAACATTTAACCATATTCGGATTGTTCGTTGAGTGATGATATTTTGCCATACGCGACCTCCATTCTTTAAGATGCAATCCAAATGTTTAATCTCTTGTTTCTTACTTGAAATATAAGTTAGTTAACATTTAGATATGATAACAAGTGAAAACATAATGAATAAATAGCATTTAACCATGTTTGAGTTGATCGCTATGAGGCTCTGTTTCATTTCTGGTCTACACATTCGTGAATTTTGCTTCGTTACTTAAGTGCAATAGGTCTCACTTGAGTGCACTGCATGCTTTCAAGCTTCAGCTCACTCTCAGGCAAACACTTGCTACTCATCACTTGCAGAACTCGAGTACAAATCTGGACATCACTTGAGTGCGACAATTCCTTACTCAAGTGCGCTTCTCATTTTCACATACTTGCTTCTTCTCGGGTTAACACTTTCATGTCAACACTTGTATGACTCATGTGCAATTTTGATCCTCAATCAAGTGTGTTGTTCAATGCTCGAGTGTTGCTAAATTTCTCCATGCTTCAGTCACTTCTGGACAAAACTTGCATGAAATTTTTCAAGAGTGCGCTTTTGGACTCGTGAGTGATATGGGGCCATGTCAGACTCAATTTTTTTATTTGATTCTAAATATGGAAAATTATGTATCTTAAGAAAGATCTTGTCATATGCATTCCAAAACAAAAAGAATCAGCTCCAAACTCCTTGTATTCTGCAAGTTATGATTGAAAGAGTGTCTGTCGCACTAGACCACACAAATGCCAACTTCCAGAAGGCATAGCTCCTAGAATATAACTTTAAACTAGGCAACTTACTTATCCATGGAAAGCTCTTTGAGTCTAGTTTCATATGGCACTAGTTTTGTCTTAATCCGATGTGCCATTTGTGAGTTATGTCAAAAATACCAAACCTATCTTGAAAAGTGACGGTGATTTCAGTGTCAACGTCCACGGATCCTATCTCCTTCATCTAAGCTTCTTTCAATATGATCTAGGTGTACACATTTTTCGTATTGTGAGTCTTCTTTCATATACCACCAGTTTCAGGTCAATCCAAATTATGGTTTGAGAGATATGGCCAAAATACTGGACCTTTGTTAGGCTGAACGTAAAATAGAGTTGATTAGAGTAGCCTGCCACTCGAGTGTGTTCTTACTTCACTCGAGTGCTATAATGCCATACTTGCTACAGTGATTCTGTACTTTCAGTCTACACCTCGAGTGCTAAAGTGATTTGTATGCTACAGTACCTGCATGCTACAGTGCCAAATAATGCTCGATTGATACAATATCGACACTACAGTGCCAACTATTACAGTGCCAAACATTGCCGTGTAATTTCCTTCTGACCATAGAAATCTCAGAGTTATTTCTAAGAACTTGAATCTTGATGTTCCCATTAGATCTTGCAAGTTCTTCTTTCTTCAATATATTTCTTGTTGATTTTCCTTTTGATAATCATTCTTCATAATCTGAGTAGGCAGCTCCTTGACAATCTTCAGTTTCTTTCTTCCTCCTCCTTTTGTTCATTCTCATCAATTCAATCACTTTTTTGTATATTTGATAATTTTGTCTTCTCATTCTTCCTCCATAATTCGACTTAATTAATTTACAAGATATTTCACATTAAACACAATAATTAGACAAAGAAATACTTTACATAAACTTTTTGCTCTTATCATTTCATATCTATATTTGACATCATCAAAACTAATCATATATAAAATTCTCCCCCTTTTTGATGATGACAAATCCTTTAAGAAAAATATGTCTGAATGAAGTGCAACATACATAAATGCAACATACATATTTTTCTTACATTTTTCTCCTCCTATTTGACATCAACAAAAAGTTTGAAGTATATAAAGAAGTAAGGCTTGTGAAGAAGTAAATCAAGTAGAAATGACTTTAATCAAAATGAATGAACCAAGAAAACAATTGACTCTCCCCTTTGTGAAAGTACTTTCATTTTTAATGAGAGGGAACTAAAAATAGATTTGGAGAGGTTTTCAAGAAAATTTTTATAATCAAGATAAATGAAATATATGAAATATATTCTTGAAATGTAAAGAGAGATTGTTTAGAAATGCTCATGTAGATTTTGAAAAATGATGATGTACTCCATGAAGTCCGTTGCTTTGGTAATGCTTGTTCATGATGACGTGTTCTGTACAACTTTGATGTATGTTCATGTTGTTGCCAGGATTCTCCAATTGAGTTGAGCTTCTGCTAGCAAGCTTAATGCTCAGTTGTATTGGCATATGTATTTGTTGCTCTGAATGTTACAACCAATATATTTTCCTTGATTGAGCGTTAAAACCATCCTCAAAGTTGATAGAGTCTTCTTGTAGTATTCTGAGGAATGCTAATGCACAAAACAAATTCTCTTGTCATAAATTTAAATCTTTCTTTGCAAAGAGAATTATTAGTTCAATCAAGTAACAAAATGTTCCTTTCCATATGTTATGTTAAAATCATGATTGTGAAAAGAACAACATGAGAGTAACTCATCATCAAAACTAATCAAGACATGGTGAATATGGATGAGTATGTTAAAAATATTTCTTCCAATAAAAGAGATGAGCTTTCAAGATATAAAATACAAGTGAATGTGAAGCTCCCCCTTAATTGATGCATGGATTGAAAATTCGTCATTAGAAAAATAATTAATTACTCTCCTGGATTTGAAAGACTATTGTTAACTTTGTATGGAAAATGATTTTGAAAGTATGAAGATTTGGAGAGAAATCAAATTTGAAAAATGATAATGTTATTTAGAGGTTTTAAGAGATATAATCCAATATCACCTGAGTAGTCACTTGAGTATTCTACTTGACCATTACTTGATCGTTTACTCAAGTGATGCAACTCAAACAATTTGAATTAAGTAAGAATACAATACCTTACTTGAGTAATATCGTAATCGCTTGAGTCATAACCTAGGTAGTCCAGTGAGTCACTGTCTAATGATGTGATCAGTACTGAGGGGTTTTGAAGTATATCTCAGTGGATGCTTAAGGATACCAAGATGAGCTCAAAATAAGGCCTTAGGCATAGCATGTGCCCCTTGCTTAGCAACCACCATCAAGAACTTTCGATTTCACTATCGCATATAGCTCTCTTATTTTGTCATCCATCATCTCAAATAGATCATTGATGTTCTAGTTCACTAAATCACACATCTGCTTTATTTTATCATTTATCGAATGATGATGTCAACATTATTTGTAGTAAGCTTGGTGTGAAAGGGTTGAACCTCTTTTTTCGGATAGCCCCTGATAGATGGACCAAAGACTGAAGGACCAGGAGGACCAATTCTAGGAGAATACTGTGTCTTTTTCCACTATATCAATAGCTGGTTAATTACTAGTCCTGAGTTGTCATTTGATTGACATTACATCTTCTGCTTTCTCTCACACTACAACACTGTTAGTCATTCTTCATCTATTAGCCTCTGATCTTTGTATTTGAAAGTAGAGTATTTTGGTCAATTCCTACAAAGGTATAAATATATGCTTTTTGGTACCCAACCTTTTCTTGGGTCCATACAATATTAGACATTATAACTCTTATGCTCTTATACAATTAAATCATATGATATTTGAGCAAAGAGTATCATAAACAACAAAGACCAAGAAATAATTTTACCCAATTAAATCAAGCCACATAAAGCATAAAGAACAAGTGATACCAGGAATGATGATGATCAATGATCAATGACAATTTTTAAATACACTAGAAAATATGTCATTGATAAGATTTTTATGCAATCTATGTAAGTTGGATCAAAAAGAGTAGAGAATCTATCCATAATGACCAACTTTTATGAAATGATAAATCATGAATGAAAACAAGTTTTTCAAAAATAATAATGTGATATGCCAATTGTTTCAAAATCTCAAATGTTCTTTCAAATCATAAATATGCATTATGACATTAAGATTTTGAATGCATGAATACTCATTTATGAAGTTTGTTAAATATCAATATGCTCATGCCAAAAGCAATGGAAGTCAATAGTTATAAAATATATATCAGAAAACTTCACTAAAGAGTTCAACAAAGATAACATGTTAATTATAAGAGTTAACATGTTGGAGAATTTTCCCAAGAGCAAAAATCATATGAAAAAATGAATTGGTCAAAAAGGCTTGTCTTGATAGACATATATAAACATGATGACTTTAGTATCGATCAAAAGATAATCTTGCCTCTTAGAGTTGCATCTTAAAATGGCTGAATATTCAAGGCAGCAAAACTTAAAGTACAAGCTCTAGTTACTCAAAAATGGATAAGGAAAAATATTAATGTATTTGAGCAACGAAATGAGTACATTGATTTATGGATGATGAAGCACATACTCATTAGTCCAAATGACTAGAGTTTAAGAATATTAATATGTTATTCCACAATAATGGTTAATGCATCAACATTCAATGCACTAATGAACATTCATAATGCTTGGAATAACATGATCAACTAAAGATTTATGCATCTAGCATAAGGCTTTCACAAGTTGAATTCTTTTCAAGGAAATACACTTGGAACTCATATAGATAGTTAACTTGTTAGCTGTAAGGTCTAGCATGTTAGAGAATGAAGACTAAAGAGTTCAAGTATTGGATAGCACATTTAAGATCAATATGTCAATGATGGGAAAATACTTTGGTAAATGAATTTGAAGCATTTCTGACTTTCAGTATACATATATATTAACTTCCAATTTTGAAACTGATTTGAATGCAAACAAGATAAGAATAATTTTCAAATAATATGTACATACTTTTTATAAATAGGATGAATTGAAATCCAAGTAAATTTGTGAAATGTGCATTTCAAATTTCCAATACATAGAAAAATTATTCACAATTCTATTTCAATACATTTAGCAATATGAAAATATGTTGAAAACCATAAATCATTGACTGCTAATGGTATGTAGTAATGAGCAAGAATTTACCACTCAAATTGAGTTAGAAAGAATGGGTGCAACTGTTGAGATTTTAATTACTAATACAGTGTATCTGGCTTGAGTGTAACTTGTGGACACTCAAGTTAATATCCATCTCCTTGTCTCTTTATACTCAAGTCCTCCAAGATTACTTGAGTAAACCATGTTTTGAAGCTAATTTGTGCAATTGTATATGTGGCATTCACAAGTTCTTGCTGCACTTTCAGGTGAGTTCTCCATGCACTTGAGTGTGCTCACGTCTCACTCAAGTGTGTGTCTGAACATTTCATAAACTCGAGTGTCCTTAGAGTTTCTACATACTCTATTAACCCCTATTTTACAAACTAGAAACAGAGCATATGATTCAAATCGGCACTCGAGTGACCAACCAGTGCTCGAGTGTTAACATGCCTTGCACTCGAGTGTTCACTTTTGTACTTCGAGTGTCATGCTTCATTTTCAAATTATACCTGCAAAACTCATATAACCCTTTTTCTTCCTTTTGGTATCCAATTCTACTTGGATCCACTCACAGTTAGCTTATAAAAATCATAATTCATATGCTTTAAGAATATAGTCACTTAAAAGAAATTGAGCATAATGAATTAAGAAAAACTATTTTCTCATGGAGTATTTGTATAGACATAAAATGTTAAGCTATTGGACGTTGCAATTCTTTATGAATGAATTTTCCAAAGATTGTGAAAATATATGTGCAATGCTTATATCTAAGGTAACAAGTAACAAGGTATTAACCTCAATAAAGATTAAAGATGATAGTATAGGAGGTTTTACCATTACTTACTTTCACGTTAGGTGCTCAGAGGGTTGTCTTTGCATACCCACTGCATCTTTCTTTGAAGCTCTATTTTAGCGTATTTAGCTTTGGGATTATGCACAACTTTCTCATATGATGTAGGCTTTGCGAGAATTTTTCTTTGTGTATGAGAGATCCTCCTCTTCTTGTTCTTCTCAAGATAGTTAAATGGTACATTATGGTAGCCCTTCATTAAGGTAGAACATACTCTTTTTCTCCATTACTTCTTTCTATGGTTATACTCTGTAGCTCCAGCAATTGGTGCTCTGAGAGTTCTCATTTTTGATATAGATGATATGAACCTCTTTATTGGTATATGAGAAATTATTGGCTTCTTCTTCATTTTCTCTGTATCTTTATGTCCATTCTTCTTATAATCAATCTGCACACATAAAGTACTAGATGGACATTTTGGTGCCCACATATACTTGGGTCCTTGATTGTTAGTATTAACCCTTACATGTCTCTTCGGTACCCAAATATACTTTTTTCTCATATGAGAATTTCTTCTAATATAGCATGTGTGAGAAATATAACAAGATTTGCCACAATAATTGTAAATTGTATCAAGATCTGTATTATGGGAATCATGCAAGTATTATGTCGATCATGAGAGTAGAAATTCGAATGGATTTTTTTTTTAACATTCTTTCTTCCAAACAAACTTTCCAGCATATTTGAAAACATTTTTTCTTTTCTCAATAGAATCAACAATTGGTTGAGAAACAAACTTTTGTAGACTTTGAAAATCAGTTTTACGAAAATCACACGAAGAATTGGAACTTTTTACCTTAAGTTCATCCTGAGCTTCGGAGAGTGATTTTTCATGTTCGTCCATAATGAGCTCTTTTCGGGAATTCTCTTCTTCTTATCTATCCGTGTTGATTGTGGGGAAGTGTTCTATGATTGCTCTATCTTCATCATCAACTTCCAATTGTTCATGTATAATAGATGCGTAGCGTGTAGTTTCACATAAACTGTCAACACTTTCAACTTCAACACAATTGTTAGAAGTATAAATAGAATCAAGAGTGTCCCAGATATGTTTAACATTAGAACAAAATCTAATTTTCTCAAAATCATTTTTTGTCATAGCACTATAGAGAATCCTCATTGCTATAATGTTTAAAGAAAACATTTTCTTTTTTTTTTCTGTCCAATACTTCCTCGGTTTGAAATCAAAACCATTTGTAAAAACATTCCACATATCAAAACCATATGCTTTTATAAAACTAGTCATTCTAGCTTTCCAAAACCAAAAATCAGTATCTTTGAAAAGAGGTGGGATTGTATAATCAAAACCTTCTGAAAGCATAAAACACCCAAAATCAGCCATTATAACTCTTGAGATGGTTAAGTCCTTTAAACAAGAGCCTATGGTTTGATACCAAATGTTAGAATAGGCTGACACCCAAGAGGGGGTGAATTGGGTGTAAGATAAAAACTTAATTTGGAAAAATTTTTGTATCTTAATGAAAACAGTAAATATGAAACTAATGAATCATAAATCAATTAGATAATAAATGTTGGAAATATAAGAGCTTAAGGAAGAGAATATGCAAACTGTGATTTATCCTGGTTCGGTCCAATCTGTGATGGCCTACGTCCAGTCCCCAGGCTCCTGAGATTTTCAAATACACTATCTTCTTATTTAATCTGGGCACAAGAAAAGCCTTTACAAACTACAAGTTTAGCCAAGCACTTGTGAAGCCTTTTACAAATCTCTCACCGAGATACTCTCCCTTACGGCAAGTCTTACAAGTAGAGCAATCCCGAAGACCTTTCCTTCCTGCTTACCCGTGCAAGTCTTTCGAGTAGTAGCGTTCTCTCTTGCTTACACCCCTGTAGGTCTTACGAGCACCAACGTTCTCTACTGCTTGCACCTTGTAAGTCTTATAAGTAGAAAGTCTTACCAGCGATTCTCTCAACAGCTTTTCCCATAAGAAAAAACAACCCACTCAAGGTCCCTCTACCTTGAGATAAATTCAGAAATATAGTTAAAAGTGTTTACAGACTTTCTCATAGAGTAGATATAATGCTCACTGAAGTACAATACAAATAATCACTCTCTCAATGATACGTAACATAGAAACTACAGAACAGAGAGTGTTTGGACTGAGGTGTATGACTCATGATATTCGCATGTTGGTGTTGTTGCTTTGTTCTCTGTTCACTATTTTTCTCTTCTCTAAATGTAACCACATTTATAAATGAGTTCTAGAAGATAACCGTTGTAAGCATTCATCCGTTGGATTCATATTACTTCATTTAATAGTTGAGCACATTTGAAAAACTAGCTACTATGAACTGTCCGTTGCAGAGCTGAATGTCCCATTGAAGAGCGGGATGTTTCATTATGAGTTGTACGTCATGTTGTGGAGCGTTGGTGTTTTAGACATTCATGAGTTTGCCTTCATCACTTAAGGGCAATAGGTCTCACTCGGTGCACTTTATGCTTTCAAGCTTCAACTCATTCTCGGGCAAACACTTGCTGCCCCTTACTTACAGAACTTGAGTACAAATCTGGACATCCTTGAGTGCAACAATTCCTCACTTGAGTGCGCTTCTTATTTTCACGTACTTGCTTCTTCTTGGGTTAACACTTTCATGTCAACACTTGCATGACTTGAGTGCAATTCTGATCCTCACTTGAGTGTGTTGTTCAATGCTCGAGTGTTGCTAAATTTCTCCACTCTTTAGCCATTTCTGGACAACACCCGCATGACATTTTTCAAGAGTGCGTTTTTGGACTCATGAGTAATGTGGGGCCATGTTAGATTGAATTTGTTTATTTGATTCTAAATATGGAAAATGATGCATCATAAGAAATCTCTTGTCATATGCATTCCAATACAAAAAGAATCAGCTCCAAACTCCTTGTATTCTGCAAGTTATGATTGAAAGAGTATCTGTCGCACTAGACCCGACAAATGTCAACTTCTAGAAGGCATAGCTCCTAGAATATAACTTCAAATTAGGCAACTTACCTATCCATGGAAAGATTTTTGAGTCTAGTTTCATATGGCACTGGTTTTGTCTTAATCCGATGTGCCATTTGTGACAGTGATTTCAGTGTCAACTTCCACAGATCCTATCTCCTTCATCTGAGCTTCTTTTAATATGATCTTAGTGTACATTTTCTGTGTTGTGAGTCTTCTTTCATATGCCACCAGTTTCGGGTCAATTTGACTTGTGGTTTGAGAGATATGACTGAAACACTGGACCTTTGTCAGGATGAACATAAAACAGAGCTGAACAGAGTAGCTTAACACTCAAGTATGTTCTTCCTTCACTCGAGTACTATAGTGCCACACTTGTTACAGTGATTCTGCACTTCTAGTTTGCACCTTAAGTACTACAGTGATTTGCATGCTACATTGCCAAACAGTGCACGATTGCTACCATTTCGACCACTACAGTCCCAAACAGTGCCAATTGCTATAGTGCCAAACAGTGCCGTGTAATTTCCTTCTGACAATAGAAATCTTAGAGTTATTTCTAAGAACTTAAATCTTGATATTCCCATTAGATATTGCAAGTTCTTCTTTCTTCAATATCTTTCTTGTTGGTTTTCCTCTTGATAATCATTCTTCATAATATGAGTAGGCAGCTCCTTGACTATTTTCAGTTTCTTTCTTCTTCCTCCTTTTGTTCATTCTCATCAATTCAATCACTTCTTTGTATATTTGATAATTTTGTCTTCTCATTCTTCCTCTATAATTCAACTTAATTAATCTACAAGATATTTCACATTAAACACAATAATTAGACAAAGAAATACATTATATAAACTTTTTGCTCTTATATCTATATTTGACATCATCAAAACTTGCTTGTCTGCTAGCACCCCATGGAGCTTCACAATCTCACGAATGTAAATCTCTGCTAGCTTGTTCGAAGAGTATCTTGCATTGATCAGTATAAAGTATGCCAAGTTCGTTAACCGGTCCACAATTACCCAGATTGCATCATAGTTTCTGATCCTGGGCAATCCCATAACAAGGTCCATGGTCACACTTTCCCATTTCTATTCTGGAATCTTAGGACTCTATAGTAGGCCCGGTGGTCTCTGGTGCTTAATCTTTACTCTCTGGCATGTAAGACACCGTGCCATATATTTTCTCATATCACTCTTCAATCTTGGCCTCCAATATATAGATTTCAAATTATGATACATTTTAGTCATACTAAGATGAAGAGTGTACCGACTCTTAAGCGCCTTATCCAGAATCTTCCACCTCAAATCCGCCTTAAGTGGAACACAAATTCTCTTTTAATAACGAACCAATCTACTAGGTGACAAATCATAGCCTTGAGCTTCTCCCCATTCAATTCTAGCCAGATTACATTGTATCCAACCATCTTGCCTCTGAGCTTCTTCAATCTCAGCTCTCAAATCACTTTCCTCTTGGGAAACATTGTAGTTGGCACAAACGATCTGATTTGAAAGATTCAAATTGTGAAAGTCTTCAAGTAATTTCCCCTCTTGTATTATCATTGTTGCTACCAACATCATCTTTTTACTAAGAGCACCCACGGCTACATTTGCTTTACCTGGATGATATTTGATTTCTAGGTTGTAGTCCTTAAGAAACTCTATCCAATGACGCTATCTCATATTCAATTGTTTCTGATAATACAAATACTTGAGACTCATGTGGTTGCAGTACAATTCTACCGTCACACCATACAAATAATGCCGCCAAATCTTCAAAGCAAACACAATGGCCACAAGATCCAGATCATAGGTGGGATAGTTCATTTCATGAGGTTTGAGCTGTCGAGAGGCATAGGCCACCACACGTGCCTACTACATAAGGACACACCCTAATCCCTGCTTACTCGCAATATTATACACAATGTAGGTCAAGCTGGGATCAGGTATAATTAACATAGGTGCTATAGTCAATCTCTTTTTCAGCTCTACAAAGCAATTTTCACAATGTTCATCCCATATAAATGGTTGATCCTTTCTTTTGAGCTTGGTCATCTACAAGGCAATACATGAGAAATTTTGAATAAATCTCTGGTAGTAACCAGTAAGACCAAGAAAACTACGTATCTTAGCAATAGTTTATGGCCTCTTCCAATCCAGTACTGCTTCCACTTTACTGGCATCCATTAAGACCCCTTCTCACAAGATAATATGGCCTAGAAATTTTACTTTTGAAAGCTAGAACTCGCATTTACTTAATTTGGTATAGAGTTGCTTCTCACGCAATGTATTCAGTACAATTCTCAAATGGTGCTCATGCTCTTTTTTGCTTTAGAGTATATTAGAATATCATCAATGAATACCACAACGAACTGATCCAGATATTGTGGAAATGCACGGTTCATGTAATCCATGAATACTGTAGTGCGTTGGTTAGCCCAAAAGGCATTACTAAGAACTCATAATGACCATACCTGGTCTGAAAAAGTAGTCTTCTGAACATCTTCTACTTTCACCCATAACTGATAATACCCCGACCTTAGATCAATCTTTGAAAACACGAATGAACCAGATAGTTGATCTAAAAGGTCATCAATTATAGGGAGATGGTACTTGTTCTTGACGGTAATCTTATTTAGTTCTCTATAATCTATACACAAACGAAGACTCCGGTCTTTCTTTTTGACAAACAACACTGGAGCTCCCCAATGTGACACATTAGGTCTAATAAACCCTTTCTCAAGTAAATCTTCAATTTGCTTCTTTAACTTCTTTAACTCCGCCATTTGATTTGGGGCTATACGGTATGGGGCCTTAGATATAGAACCAGCTCCAGACACAATGTCAATTGGGAACTAAACTTCCCTTTTAGGAGGTAATCTGCTAAGATCATCTAAAAATACCTCAGGGAATTCATTTACCATGGGTATACCACTCAAAGTTTTACTGGTCTCCCCTTACATGGAGAAGAATACCATATACCCCTGGCAACCCTTATTCCAATACTTCTCAGCTTCAGTTGTTGAAAGGAAGTTCAAACTAGCATTCACATTCTTACCACTCTGAGGTACAGGATACACTATTCTCTTGTTCCCATAATCTAATAACACATTATTTGCCGTTAACTAATCAAAACCCAAAATGACCTCCAATTGGTAAAGTAGCAGACAAATCAAATCGATAACAGATTCATGCCCCTCCACAGTTAGAATGCAGTTCAACCAAACTTCAGTGGTCAATGCTTTAACACCCATTGGTATTGACACAATCAAATCAAATGGCAATTGATTCACATGCAATCCCAGGCGCCTCACGCAATCATAAGCAATCAAAGAGTGACTTGCACCCGAGTCAAACAATGCTTGTAATGAATAACCCTTAAGAAGAACTTTACCTCGTATCAAATTAGGAAATTTTTGAGCCTCGTCATGGGTCATACCAAATACTCGACCCTGAGTCCTCGATCTCTACTTCAGCTAGGGCTGTTTGTACTCAGTAGCATTATGGCCAATCTGCTTACAATTAAAACATATCACCCAACCCTCACAAGTTTTGCCATGATATGGTTGGTTACAACGAGGACATATCCATGGTGTAAAAGAAGTTCTCTGCTAATCACGACTCCCAGACTGATAGGGCTTTGTACTATTGCCCTTTGATGAAGAGAATCCTTGGACTTTCAGCTTCTGATAAGATTACCCTTACTGGGCTCACTGTGGTTGCTGGTAGCTTTGGCAGGATACAAATCTCTCAAATTGTTTTCTATAATTCTGCATTCTTCAACTGCCTTGTTGAACTCAGTAAATTGGTGGGTGACTAGCCGATTCTTCATCTCCCATCTTAAACCACATATATGCATATCAGAATTCCATTCCTTGTCATCCATTTTCACAGATAGGAGGAATACCGGGATAAATGGATAAAATAGGACAAATAATCAATGAAGGTCTATGTGTCCCCTTACTTTATGGAGAGAAATTTAGTTTCCTTCTCTAGCCATACTGACTTAGGGATGTACTTCTCATTGAATTGCTGTTGAAACAGCTCCTAGTTCAATGGCATATTACGGCTTCAAAGTGTTAGGGCGATATTCCACTACCAATGGTCTGCATCTCCTTCCAACTTGTACAGTGCCAACCATAGTTTCACTTTTGATGGCCATTCAAAAACCTCAAAGATCTTCTCTAGTCTGTTCAGCCAATTTTTAGCTGCCTGAGGATCAAACTTGCCTCTAAACATTAAAGGCAGGTGCTTGCAGAATTTTGAAACCCAGTATTGTAGATCCCTTTCTTCTCTAACTGGAATTCCATATGATTCCTGGTTTGGTCTAGCACGAGGAGGTGACTCGAGTTGTCGAGCCGACCCTTCTGTAGTTTCTTCTCTATGGGTCCCCTCCTGGGTCTCCTCTTGTGTGGACTGACCCTGGTCTTCTTTATTCTTTCCTTTCTCTATTCTGAGCTCTTCTCTTAGCTCAGTGATCATGTCTCGCTAATCCTTTATTAGACCCATTAACTCTTGCACAGTATCTGGTGGATTGTCATTGACTACCTCCACCTATGGGTCCACTTGTTGTACTCTGGGACGAACCTTTATCTTTTTCATTCTACAAATCATTCACTACGAAAGTTTCACAAATAACGTATAAAAATTATCCACAAATGTCATACATATCCACAATCACAAAGCATAGATGTGTATACCATAACCAATCATAACCATCTTCTATCACAAAGGCAAAGAACTACGAAAGCTATCCTAGCAAACTTTACCCTTGTCAGGAACTGTAGCTCTAATACAAAAAATGTAACCCCATGCCTTGATAACCGTAATTATAATTCAAAAATGCTTAATTAAAATGAAATAGAGACCAATGGATAATTAAACTCGTTTTAATCCCTTCCTGACAGTAGGGTTTTCACAAATTCTTTCAAAAATTCATCCCTTCCCTGGTCTTAATTTTCATGTTTTGAATATAATTACATGTGCATTTAGTCGCATTCAAATATATCAGACTGTATAATAAAGTCCCGACAACTCCCGGGATTCATTCACTAAGGGTTTAAAGTTTCCCATATAGGAGATTACAATATCGTTCCAAAATATTATTTACATCCCTAAAAATAATATACAGTAATCCTATATCCAAATGGATAACCAACAACCCAAAAAAAAATAGTATCCCTATAAGGTCTTAGCCGCTCCTGATCGTTCGTTTCTCCTTGGAGCCACTTGCCTTGTCTAAAGGTTAGTCAATGGAAAGAATGAGATTCAAGAGAATCCCAGTAGTAACAATCACTCATACAATATATAAACACATAGCATGTACGATCATGTTAAGCAGTATCACAATGATATATGGCTCACGTAACATACAACAGCACTCATGGCTATATACATAATATGACAACTTTCACTTTAATCTCTATGCTTAATGCGACAACTTATGCTGTAATCACTATGCTCAGTGCAATAACTTATGTTGTAATGGCAGCAGTATCTCAAAGCATCACAAAGCATCTCAATGCATGACAACATACATACAATATTCTATACACAGTATAAGAGAAAGGGTCACTACCTTGTTCTTTCCTGACTTGCTTCGGCACAACTCATTCACGACCAAGGCAAATGTCGAACCCTATAAACCAAAGTTAAGAACGGTAGATAAATCTCTTATTCCAAACTCTTTCTTCCATAACACTTAAAGTTGGTTATCATTTGAACTCTTCAGGTGGCTATTAGAAGCCTATACACTTACCTAAAGGGTTGGAAGAGCTATCCCAAAGATCCTATTTTTAGAAGAAAAACACCGATTTTTGGCTGAATCACTTGAGTGAAGAAGGCCTCACTTGAGTTGTGCGCCTACTTGCACTCAAGTCCCAATAAGTGAGACGCAGAAAGTGTGTACCCGAGAGCACCAATACACCCTGGAGTGGCCAGTTCACTCAAGTTCTCATCTGGACACTCGAGTGATGACACATAGTCACTTGAGTCCCATCGAGTGAAGTGCAGGAAGTAATAACCCATGAGCAACTAAAACCCCAAAATGACAAATGCACTCGAGTACTAGCCCTAGACTCGAGTGACTTCCCAATACTTACCAGTGCCCACGCACACTCTTGACAATTTTCCTGTGAGTGTTAACCCAAGATGCAAGTCCATAGTGCTATATGCACATGCACTCGAGTGATACCCCATACACTCAAGTGATAATGCATACCACCCGCAGATAAGGAAGAGCACTCTTTGCTCTCGCCTGAAGACCTCACCGAAACACTGGAAATATCATACTGCACTCGAGTGAGACTCTACCTCACTCGAGTAAGGCATATCAGAAGCCCAAACGCTATAGCTGATATAACTTTCTAGACTTGCAAAAACTAATCCTAATGGTTCAAAAACTTATACCAAAGCTCATTCCCACATAAAATTTCACAAGGAACACTAGTGGAAACATCCATTTTTAGACTGCCATATTTAGACCGGTTTTGGCGAATAAGGTCTTAAAAATTTGTGCGGTGGCAGTTCTGTAATTATATTGAACTTCGAAAATTGGTTCTAAAAAAATCGGTCTTAAAAAATAAAACCGGTCTAAAAATATGAAAATATTTAACAAATTAAAAATTTTAACATTTTAAGACCGGTTTCTATAAAAACTGGTCTTAATGTAAAACATTTAAGACTTGTTCATAGAAAAATCGGTCTTAAATGTTAAAAATTTAAGACCAGTTATTATTAAAACCGGTTTTAAATTTAAAACATTTTAAATTGTTAAAAAATTTAACATTTTAAGACCTGTTTTTATAAAAACCGGTCTTAAATTTGAAATTTCACACTTTTAAGACTGATTTTTATCGAAAACCGGTCTGAAAGGTAAGTTTTTTCGCCCATATTTTTAATCCCACACCCAGATCGCATGCTCTATGAACCCTTTCTTCTCTTTGCTCCATTTCTCTGTGAGCTCTGTCCGTGCTTGTTCTGAACTCGTCCATTGCGTTCCGTCCCTCATTTGCTCAAGTCTCCTCCATCATTACCGTTGTTGTCGCTGTGTTCGTTGTCGCTGTTCTTTGATTATCGTCAGTCTTCTCCGCCGACATCTCTATTCTCCATAGTGACCATTCTCCTCTGCCTTGACTTCCCTTTGTCAGTGTCATGAATTTGAGGACTTCATTTTAACCTCAGTCGATGCCACTATGACTTTGGGTTGAAGCTTACTCCTTGGTCTTCAATCAGGTTAGTACATGTTTGATCTATTATTTAGTTGTATGTGGTTCAATAATTAATAATGTTTTATGGAAAAATAGTTCTTGTTGTTTTGAGAACTTAATTCCCACAAGTTGTTATTATAGTTTGTTGGAAATCCAACTATTTTGTGATAACGTAATCTAGAAAAAAATTTGCACATTCTTGTTAGATATATGCTTTGACTTTTAATTACATCCTTGTGATTTTTGGCTTAGAGTAATACCACTCTATGTTCTATTTTAATTTAGTATGATTGTTTGATTATTGTCAATGTTATTGGTTTGTTAAAACAATACTAGTTTCAAATGGTGCATGTTAATTTCGTTGAAATCTCTAAAACTATATAGTTGTTGTTTTTTGTCTATCCTTTTGTTGTTGGATATAGGGTGCTACAAGTGTTGAGATATATATGGATCATAGTTGTATAAACGCTAAACAAACGAGTGTTGAATATGATAATGGGGTGAGGGGTTTTTTAGACTTCGCTAGAAGAAATGCCGGTAATGGTAGTAGGAAGTTTTATTGCCTTTGTATAGTATGTTTGAATGAGAAGTGACTAAGTGTTGCAGATATATATACACATTTAATTTGTGAAGGATTTTGTAAGAGTTATATAGCGTAGGTATGGCATGGTGAAGAATTAGAAATGCCAAGTTCATCTCAACAGGGGGAGTGAACTTTGATGATAATGACATGGATACAAATGATCGGATAGAGGATATTATTCGTGATGTAGGAGAAGAGGCTTTTGAGCAATCACATGCATATGGTAATATGTGTAGTGATGCTGAGACACCGCTGTACCCGAGGTGTAAGAAATACCAATTGTTGAAAGCAATATTGAAATTGGTAATCTTGAAAACATAACATGGATGGAGCGACAAGAGTTTTTCAGAAACGCTTGAGGCTTTTAAGGACATGCTTCCAGATAATAATGTATTGCCTTCTCGATACTATGATGCTAAGAAAATATTGTGTCCACTAGGGATAAAGTATAAAATGATCCATACATGCCCTAATGATTGTATATTGTATAGAAAAGAGCATGAAGAGGAACAACAGTGTCTGATATGTGAAACCCTAAGGTACAAATCAAATAACGCTCTTGCAAAAGTGTTGCGGTACCTTCCAATCATACCAAGGTTCAAGCACTTGTTTGCTAATGAAAACGATGTAAGAAATTTGAGATGGCATGTGGATGAGAGGATATTAGATGGAAAGCTTTGACATCCGGATGATTCTTCTCAATGGAAGAAAATTGATCAATTATTTCCTACCTTCGGTGAAGAGCCTAAGAACCTTAGGCTTGGGCTTAGCACGGATATCGTGAATCCTTTTTCTAGCCTGAGCAGTATACATAGTTCATGGCCTGTTCTGTTGGTATTTTACAACTTATCTCCAATGTTATGCATGAAACTAAAGTATATCATGTTGTCTATATTGATTTCAGGACCAAAACAACCTAGAAATGACATAGATGTTTACTTGGAACCCTTGATCAAAGACTTGAAAGAGTTGTATGTTTTTGATGTGAACAAGAAGAAAGTTTTTAAAATGTGTGCCATGATCTTTTGTACTATAAATGACTTCCCTACATATGGAAACTTGTCAGGATATAGTGTTAAAGGCCATAAAGCATGTCCAATTTGTGAAGAAGGAACATGCTACCATAAACTTCAACATGGAAGAAAGACAGTTTATCTTGGCCATAGGAGATTTCTTAGATGGGGCCACCCATATCATAGATTAAAGAAAGCTTTTTTTTGGTGGACAAGAGTTTGAAGATACTCCGAAGGCATTGACTAGGGAGCAAGTTTATGAAAAGTTGAAAAATATGAATGTTATCTTTAGTAAGACTACAAAGAATAGTAATGACAAAAGTAAATGGAAAAAGAGGCTGTCTTCTTCAATCTTCCATATTGGACGAATCTTGATGTGAGACACTGTATTGATTTCATGCATGTGGAGAAAAATGTTTGTGATAGTATTGTTGGGACACTGCTTAACATACAAGGTAGTTCTAAGGATGGCGTGAAGGCAAGATTAAATTTGCAAGAAATAGGGATACAAGAAGACTTGCATCCAAAGCCATATGGTAAGAGAACTTTTTGTCCTCCAGTTGCTCATACTTTATCTAAGGTTGAGAAAAGAAGCTTTTGTGAGTGTTTACATGGCATGAAAGTTCCTTTAGGGTATTCTTCAAATTTAAGGAAGCTTGTGTTGATGAAAGATTTGAAGTTAGTAGGGCTAAAGTCTCATGATTGTCATGTCTTAATGCAAAAACAACTCCCAGCAGCTATTCGTGGCATTACTAAATATGATCTTCAACATATTTTGACTAGACTTTGTTTCTTTTTCAATGCTATTTGTAGTAAAGTCATTGAGACAGAAAAATTGGATGAACTGGAAAATGAAGGATATATGATCTTGTACCAGCTTGAGAAGCTTTTTCTTCCTTCTTTTTTTTGACATCATGGTACATATAATTGTTCATCTAGTCAGGGAGATCATGTTGTGTGGCCCTATCTATTTACGATGAACGTACCTAATTGAAAGAACTATGAAAATCCTAAAAGGGTATGTAAAGAACCCTAACCGGCCTGAAGCATCTTATAACCCCCTCATGGTAATTATATCCAGATTATGAAATTTAAGTGAAATAGAGACCAATAAGACAAAAAGCACGTTTATAATCACTCATCTCTAAGAGATGGGGTGTCCAAACAAAAGTTTAAAAACAGGATTCATCTTGTCTCACATTCATTTTCGAATACAATTACCTGTGCAGTTATATCACATAATAAATATCAGAGTGCGTAACCAAAATCCTGGCAACCCCGGGTTACTTATATATATAGAATGGTTTCAAAGGTTTCCTATACAGTAATCCCAAAAACCAACTAGACAACCAACATCCAAAATGCAATATGTCCCTACTAGCCCTAACCACTCTTGGTTGGCCGCTTCCCTTTCGAGTCACTTGCCCTGTCTGAAAATGTTAGTCATTTGGAAAGAGTGAGATTCTAAAGAATCCCAGTAGTAACAAATCACTCATACAATATATAAACATAAGGCATGTAATGTTATCATATTCACCAGCATCATCAGCAACACAATGATCCATGGCTCGCGCTACAGACGACAATACTCACGGCTGTATCACAATGCACTATGCCCGCTTTCACGATAATCACAATGACAGCTTTTGCTGCAAACACTATGCCCGCTTTCACAGTAATCACTATGCCAGCTTTCGCTGTAATCACAATGGCCGCTTCCGCAGTAATCACTATGCAGCAGCATCACAAAGCACAAAGTATCTCAAAGCACAACGTAACACAAGGCACAATGCTCCATAATGCACAAAGCTCCACAAGGCACAAAGCTCCATAATGTATCTAAATGCATCTCAAAGCAGCAGCTGCAGCACACAATACATGATAGGCAAACATACAATACATTTACACAAAGTATAAGAGAGAAGTCACTACCTGTATCTTTTATGACATTCTTTGGCACAGTGGGCTCACGCGTCTGACAGATATCAAATCCTATACTAATTTAGGGACAATTGATTAATCTCTTTTCCAAATGCATATTTCCATAATACTCTAAGTTGGTTATCATTTAGGACTCTTTAGGTGGCTAATAGAGGCCTAAACATATGCCTAAAGGGTTGGAAGAACTACCCTAAAGACCCCTTTTTCAAAAGGCAAAACAGTGATTTTTGGCTGGCTCACTCGAGTGAAGATGACCTCACTCGAGTAATGAAAGATTCATGCTCGAGTGAGAACGGCTCTCGCTCGTGAGTGTTTGACAGTGAGCAGCTACTTTGGCCAGAAAGTTCTCACATCACTCGAGCATAAGGCTTTGTACTCGGGTGATGACTCTAAATCCACTTGAGTCCCCAAAAGTGCAACACAAAGAGTGAAAACCCGAGAGCACATGCAATATCAGAGGGACAAGCTCACTCGAGCATACCCCCCAGTGCTCGGGTGAGAAGATTTCACTTATGAGTGTCAAAACATACTCTTGGACATCAACCAGCGAGTGACAACCTGAGGGCAACCTTAACCAAGAACTCACACCATCACTCGAGTGATCCCATGCTCACTCGAGTGATCACCAACATCACTCGCGGTGAAGGAAGTGCACTCGAGCCCCCTTCATGAGAACCCAGGCAAAACACAACGCAAAAAGGAAAAACACACACATCACTAGAGTGAGTTCCTCCCTCACTCAAGTGAGGCTATCAGATTGCCATATCGCAGCAATTGATAGAATTTTCTAGATTGGTCAAAACCACACCCAATGGTTCCCAAACTCCACACAAAGCCCAAACTCACTCAAAATGACTTAGGGAACCCATTGGTAACCTCCAAAACACCCAAATACCATTTTAACCACAATATATGCCTTTGGGTCTATATGACACACAATACCCAATTTCAATCAATACTCTTCCAAACTTTAAAAATATATAAAATACCAAAAGAACCTCACAATGAACTAATCCGAACATCAATCACTATGAATTTCACACAATCCAAAATGGGCATAAACAAGGGCAAATTTCTAGATTTACCAACTTATTCAAAAATCATAACATATATGTCAAAAAGCATAAAATGCCTACCTCTTCACTTTGCCAAATCCAGAATCTTGATCTTCAACTTTCAATTTCATCCAACACTCAAATCACCACCTTTCAAGATTTTGAAATTACCACAATGGAGCTCTCAATGAGGTGCACAACATTAGAGAAGAGGATTAGGTCATTAGAGACAACCTAGAACATCAAAATCTCACCTTTTTTCTTGGTCACCGGAAACAATGGAGAGAAGAGAGAGATGAGGAGGTGTGAGATGGAGATGATGATGATTAAGTGTGTATACTTCCCTTACCCATACTCCCATCGAAAATGAGAGAGAAGAGAGAGAAAAAGTGGATTTTTGTCCTCTTGTGCCATATCCAATGGTCCTCATAATGCCACATGTCAATATCTTGTCACTTCCTCTATGAGCTTACACAAGCTTAATGCACAAGATTCTGACCCATATGCAACAAATCTCTACCCTTGATCTTTAATCTCCAAATATACTTATATCAAATTTACATCACATTTCTACAAAAGTATTTCATTATACTAATTACAATCAATATCGGAGTCATTAGCCCTTAATCCCAAATTGGGTCATTACACATCTATTGTTTAGAAATATGTTTCTAAAGAAGCCATGGAGTTTTGTCAAGATTACTTGTCAAATGTAGGACACATTGGACTTCCTGAACATCATGACGAAGAAGGTGGTAGATGCGGGGCTTCAGTAAAGAGTGTGGATCCTGATGAATTGCAACAAGTCCACTTGTATATCTTGAATAATGTTGATGAAGTTCAAGATTACATTAATGCTCATAAGAAATTGTACGAAAAGAAAATAGTCAAATGACTGAACAGAGGTTAATTAGGGAGCATAACAAAACTTTTGTACATTGGTTTAAAAAAAAGGTTGATGGCGAATAATGTGTTTCTAATACAATTAAATGGTTAGCACATGGTCCTGAGCCTGATGTCATAAGTTGGACTTTATTTGTGATCAATAGTTATACGTTTTACACGAAGTCCCTTAATGATAGGAGCACAGTCCAGAATAATAGGGTTATGTTAGTGGCTGAATCTATGCACTTCTCTAGTTTGAAAGATAAGAATCCTAGATTGGTAGTAATACCTTATTATGGGGTTATTGAAGAGATTTGGGTGGTTGATTTTGTTAAAGTTAAACTTCTCATGTTCAAATACAAGTGGGTTGATGTCAATAATGGTGTGATGATTGATAAGTTGGGATTTACATTAGTTGATTTGATTAGTAGAAGTTTTGGAGATAAACCTTTTATTATGGCATATCAAGCAAAATAAGTGTTCTATGTTACTGATCAGGAAAATAAAATGTGGTCTGTAGCTCTCTAAGGAAAAAGGGTCATTGATATTAATTAAGAAGCCATTCAATGAATGATCTTCTTGAGACTCTTTTTTCTAGGGGTCTACCAGAATTGAACGAAGAAGATGAAGCAGACAATGAACACATCACAAGAAACGATCATCATGAAGGGATATGGGAGGATACCCCTTTATAAAACTACATTGACGGTTAGTTAGCTAAAATAATTATCATGAACTATATTTGAATTATGTATATTGTTATTGCTGTATATATAAAACTACTTTTTTTGTTGTCGTCACAGGAAAATGAAGGATATGAGGTGTACGTCTTAGTGTAGATTCTCTAAAGCCAGCTAGTAAGCATCAGCCAGCAAAGAGTGTGTATAAAGTATTTTGGCCAAAATGAATAACAACATTGTCATTAATGTAATTTAATCTTTGATGTATGTATGTAAGTGAAAAGACAAGGAAATTGGTCAAAACAGCATTGTCATGGTTGTATGATTCTCTCTAAGATTGTGAGTTTATTCATGGTTGTTTTCCTTGCTTTTGTTTCGGCCAGCACTATTTAAGCAAGAGGGAGTTGAGTTTTAATTTGTTCCAATGAGTTTTGAGTCTCTCACATGTGTATAAGATGTTAGTTATAATCTGTAAGAGAAGAATTTATTTGAATGTCTTTGAAATGGCTGCTGCTTGCAGAGTAAAATGTTTTAACATGAGAAATGGCTTATTGGGTAAATATTTTAAACGATTTTGTTTTTAAAAACACTACTTTTAAAACAGGTTCTCTCCAAAACCGGTCTTAAAAGTACTTTTAAGACCATTTTTGGAGAGAACCGGTCTTAAAGTAATAATTTTAAGATCGGTTTCATAAAAAATTGGTCTTAAAACTATTACTTTTAAGACCAGTTTTTTAGCCCAAGGTGAGGAACTTAACCTTAGACCCATGCCCACCAGAGTAGTTTAGTCCACATGTCTCGTAAGGCAGGGGTGGCACATGCCCCCACGAGAGAGCCCCATAACACTCTCCCGCCCTTTTGTTTTTCACCCACCCTTGGGATCGAACACGGGACCTCTGGCTCTGATACCAGCTAATCCCACGTAATGATCGAAAAAACTAAAGAGACAGAAAGGGAGAGAAGTAGAGACCGATCAAAATCGTTAAATTATTAGATGCAGAATGATGATATATGCATAAAGAGATGAAGATTTTGGGAAAAGAGATATATTATTGAATTAAAAAATATACAAACATAAAGAAATTACAAAGAAAACAAGAAAACACATAAAGGTTTATCAACCTTAGAGGAGGAGGGGAGAGAGAAGTGATTTGTCAACACAACTCGGTATGCCTAACAACTAAAGTGAAGTGCCATTTTATAGGCGTCCAGATCAGTTACTATGCATTTTGGTAAAATTACTTTAAACAAAGTAAAAAACATGTTACTCGGGTAAAAGTACTTTTACTTTTGCTTTTACCTAAAGTAAAAGGGGATTACATCATTTTGTCTGCTAAAGTAAAACAAAGGTACAACTTTTACAAAAGCAGAGAATATTTTGAATAAGCAAGTCTTGGACTCTTGTGCTAATAGTTTGCTTTAAAATCAATCTTCACCGAGGCTAAAGATCTCATCATCTGATTCGTGTCCAAAGTATTGGGCAGGATCTTCAGTGTCTGATTCATCTGAGGATTGGGGTGATGGACTGGATTTTGACTCTTGGGTTTGGAGAAGCCCAAGGATTTCATGTAGCTATTTATCTAAGGCTTGTTGTCAGTTGCCGAGGCCAAGCATGCTGTAATTTGAGCCTTTTGGTTAAGGAACATACTTGATTCGTGGTCTCCTGCCATTAGAAATTTTGGATTTCTTCTGAACCACTTCTTGAGGTTTGTTTCTGATACATTGTTAATGTGAGGAAACTTCATCCACCATTTCATAGAAGAGGTCCTTTGTAACATTGGAAATAATTTCTAGAACCTTGAAGGGCCATATTTATAGTTCCATTTGAATACCCAGGCTAAACCAAATTCCAAAAAATAATGAAGATCTTATGGGAAAGGATCTTCACTAAGATTGATCCAACTCTTAAAATAGTCGAACCCAAATTTCACTGTGGTTGGTAAAATTTCTTGGATAGGACCAAAGTAATCCCACCATTGATTGAACCACAATGAAAATTGGTATTTTATTTCTAAGTCATACGAGAACATGAGGAGCCAAGTATGACTAAAATTTGGATTTTGGTACCAGAAGGTACACCACCATGCATCCAAGTAGTCCCAATATGTGAAACCAATTGGATTCATGTTTTCTATTGAAAATCCTTTTTTTTGTTGAGGTCTTGACCCCATTCTTTTGGTGATAAAAACTTTCTTATTCTGAAAGTAGAATAACCATGAATGTTTTTATCATCAGGATTTTGTTTATCTTGAAAATGTCTTATTTCTGTAGATTCTGTATCTACAAGCATAAACTCATAAAATTTTTGTTTTTTTTCCAGAGATTTTAGAGAAAAATGAAATCCTTTCGGATAAATTTTGGCTGCCAAAGCAGTTGGAACTTTGTCACAGAAACCTGGTTCTGTGTGGAAAAGGTTTAAGACTTTTTCTGGTTTTAACACAAAAGTGGTTTGTGTTGGCTGGGAATAAATGGCTAATTCTTTTGAGGTTGAACCAGCCTTTGAAATAGTTTGGGAGGTTTTTTGGATTGCCAAAGCAAGGGACTCTGGATCCAAGGTAAATGGGGTTAGGGCTTTGGGTTGTTCCATTTCGGTAAAATCAGCCCATGTTTTGGTTGGCAATTTGGCCAAATTTTGATTAGCCTGTAAGGCTAAAAGGGTTTCAATTGGAAATCCATAATGAGAAGGGTCCATTATCGTTCCAGTAGTTTTTGGGGTGGATTTTTGAGTGGATTTGGTCCCTGAAGGGGAACCCTTTTGGTGGATTGAAGATCCTTGGGTTAATGAACCTTTTGACATTTTGATTGCAGCCTTGAGTTGGGTTGCTTCTTCTTTTGCGATCCTTTCTCGATCCTCTTTTGTTTGGGCTTTGGCCCTTTGCTTCTTTTTCTTTTCTCTGTCACTCATCTGACTTACCTTATTTCGCCTTCAAGAACTCTCTGGTTAGAAAGTTTGGTAGGGAATTTGAAGAACCTTTGATAAATTCAATTTTAAAATCAAAGACACTTAAAATTGCTTGCTATTGGGAAAAAATTTGTTTTGATGCAAGATTTTTAACATCTTTTTGTAAAACATCCTATGCAGCTTTGCAATCAACTCTGGTAAGGAATTTTTGATTTAACAAATCACTTTGAAACTTATTTATGCACAAAATGATTGCTAAAATTTCTTTTTTAATTGTGGAATAGTTCTGTTGAGCCCTATTCCAATGTTTTGAAGTAAATGCAATGCAATGCTCTTTACCATCAATTTTTTGCTTGAGAATGCCACCATAACCTATGTCA
This sequence comes from Inga laurina, assembly GCA_963855925.1. Lineage (NCBI taxonomy): Eukaryota > Viridiplantae > Streptophyta > Magnoliopsida > Fabales > Fabaceae > Inga > Inga laurina. The sequence goes on from OY979710.1 coordinate 30,808,647, forward strand.
GAGGCATCTGTTTCAACAATTTTGAATGCTTGTTGATTTGGGAGATACAAGCATGGAAGATTTTTTACCAAGGTTTTGATTTTGATAATCACATTAATGTGATCATCAGTCCAGGGAGGAGGAGTTTTTGAAAGACGCTCATGAAGAGGCTTAATGATATTATTTAGGTTAGGAATAAAGTCTCCTACATAATTCAAACAACCTAAGAATCTTTGGAGTTGAGTTTTGTCCAGAATTTGGTCTAGAAATTTATCAGCAAATTGAATTGCTCGATCAATTGGAACAATAGTTCCTTGCTATATATGATGGCCAAGAAACCAAATTTTTGCCTAGAAGAGACTGATTTTGGTTTTAGAAACTGCTAAGCCATTGAACCTAGGAACATCTATAAAGATTTTGACATGTTTAAAGTGTTGATCAATTGACTCTGAAAACACTAAAACATCATCAATATAGACAATAATGAATTTTGTAAAAGGATTGAAAAATTCATTCATAACCTTTTGGAATTCTGAGGGTGCATTTTTCAACCCGAAAGGCATAACATTCCATTCATATTGCCCAAATGGGACTGTGAATGTAGTCTTATACCTATCCTTTTCCGAGATTTGGATTTGCCAAAAACCAGATTTCATGTCCAATTTTGAAAATATTTTGGCCTGGTGTAGGCGATTTAAAAGATCTTTTTTGTTAGGTATTGGATACCTAATCCATTAGAGTGCTTGATTTAGAAGCTTGTAATCAATTACAAGTCTCGGAGTTCCTCGTTCAAGTTCATCATTCTTATTGACATAGATAGCTACACAAGACCAAGGACTTTGGCTCTTACGGATTAAACCCTTAGCGAGTAAATCCGTAATTTCATATTTGCAATGTTCCCAGAGTTCTTGGTTCATTTGGATGGACGAGCTTTTGTTGGAATTGTCCTTTCATTGAAATCCTTTTCGTAAGGCAAATGAATTATGTGTTTCTTTCTTTCCCAAAAAGCATTTGGAAAGTCAGAACAAATTGTGCCTTGAATATTTTCCAAAACATTTTGAATCTTTTGTTTTAGAAAAGGTTTCTCCAATTGATTTTCAATTGTTTTGTAAGAAACTTCTTCTTTTAAAAAATTGATTTGATTTTCCTTATACTCAATTTGATTGATAAACTTTGTATAAGGTGGACTAACAAATACAAAGAAAATTCTTTTTCCTAGAGCATTAGTTTCAATGCCTTCATTGGTAGTTAAGAAAGGTTTCAATCTTTCAATGAAGGGAGATCCAATAATCACATCTTGACCTAAAACTTTTGCTAGGATAAAGAGTTCTTTGACTTGAACACCATTATTCTCAATTACTGCATTTGATAGTTTGTAACTGACATCTAATGGTGACTTATTTGGTCCACAAAGATTTTTTGTGGTTTTTTCAAAAAATTTTGTAGGTATTAGACCTTCTCTGATACAGCTCAGAGCTGCACCAGTATCAAATAATGCTATTGTTTCTAAGACAAAAGTATCAGCAACAATAATTTTTACTGGCACATGCCATTGTTGGATTGAAATTCTTGATATAATGTTCAAGAAATTCTCAGAAGGTTTTTCATCATCTTGTGATGAAATTTTAACTTCTTCAACTTTCTTTTCTTTATTAAGACTTTCTTCCTGAATTTGATTTAAAATAAGAGAATGGAATTCATGAGTATTTTTCAGGTTTCTTATCTTTTCTTTTAAATTGTTTATTTCATTCTGAAGGTCAGAAATTGAAACAGGTTTTGGATTGGACTGAAATCTTTTGATTATTTCAGAAAAATCATATCTTGTTTGCAAATTCCTTTGCAAATATTTTTGGTTTGGTTCTGAAGAAGAAGGAGTTTTTTCTCTTAGTTTGTTGAAAAACTTAACTTTTTCTTCATTAGTTGGAAGAGAGTTAATGATCTCAAAAACTAAATCTTCTTCAATAACATTTATTTGTAAACTATCTATCTTGGAACTAGTTAAGACCGATTCCTTGATTGTGTCATCAAGTACAAGATTTTCTGGACTCTCAGCAAATTTGTCAAGACAGTTTATTTGAAAATCATCTTCTTTGGATGAAGATGAAATATCATCAAGTTGAAGTTCATTAACTTCTTTTTCAAAGGATGATACTTCATATTCTTCTTCTGAAGATATTTCTTCAATCAAAAGATTGTTTAGTTGTTGAAGAACTGGTTCTTCAAGTTATAAGGCATTAATTCTTCTATTAAGCCTACAACATCTTGCCATGTGACATTCTTTGCCACATCTAAAGCAAACAATTTTTCCTTTGGGAAGATCCATAGGAGGTTTTGATTTGAATTCATTTTTCAAATTTCTGGGTTTGTTTGTTTTTGGTTTTTTTTCTAAGGTTTTTGATATTTTTTGTAATATCTTTTAGCCTTGTATTCATTGTCTTTATGCTTGTGTTTAGGTTTTTTAGACCTTTTACAGGCAGGAAAACCAAATTGTTCACAGAAGGTTCCTAAATCCTTTCGATTTGATGCTTTTTCTTTGGCAAGTTGATGTTGGATTTTATCTTGACAAATTTTCAAAGCAGTTTTTTGAACAATTGCAATTAACTATCCACAAGTTAAGTTTTCGTAATGGATTTGACCATCACCAGTTTGGTTTCTGATTTTTTCTTTGATCTTATCTCCTAGAGATCTAGGAAGACCAGCAAGGAATTTTTCTTTCCAGATGGGATGATTTCCATCTTCTCTAGCCATAACTCTCAGAAGGAAGTTATCTCTATACCATCTGAAATTGGATAGAGTTTTACATTTCAAATTTGATAGAAGATCAGCCGATTTGTCTTTCCATAGTGCTGTATCACCAACAAAGTGAGCTATAATGTTAACTATAAGACAGTTAACAACATCAGATATTGGTTCACCAATACTATCTCTGAGAACTATACCATCTTGAGTGGTTTTTATGGCTTGCAAAATTTGATTTTTTTTGTTCATTTGTGAGATGGAAATCCCACCAATATATGAATAATGTCTTCCTCTTGACAGTTATTATATATTGCATAAGCATTACTGACCATAGTCATTTGCTGGCATATTTCCAAAATATTTGTTTCAGATTGTCCATCTATGTTCCAAACATAGATGTTGTTTGCATTAAATTGTCGAAGAGCAGAATCCCTTTCTTCGAGCATTATATCCAGAGGAGTGGCTCTCGGATAATACAATTTTGTTGGATTTTTCCAATTTTCTTGTTTTATTTCATGAATTTTTTGACAATCTTCACTTTCACTTGTTTGATTGCCTTTTACAACATTTATTGTAAGTTTTGAAACCGTAGCTTTAGATCTAGGAGAAGGTGTATCTTGCACAGTTATCTTTTTTAATTCTTCTTCAATTCTTGCTTGAAAATTTCCTTTTCTCGCACTAGTTGCAATATTTGCAGGGATAGTATAAGGTTTGAAAATTGGCTGTGTACTGGTGGAACTTGGTAAGATAGTCTTACTAGTTTCACTAGTAACAGATTTTTCAAAATATGTTCTCCAAGAGTTTGAAGATAAGAATTTGTATAATTATTTTGTTCAATGATATTTTTAACATCATTTAAACTTATATCAGTTTTTGGATGTTTAATTTTGAAAGGAGAAGCCATAACAGTAACTTCACCAATTTTTGTACCAGGGACTTGGTAAGATTGTTTTGGAGGAAGTTCAAATTCAACTTTCTCTTCATTTTTTAAAATCCAAGAAGCATTGACTCCCTCAAATGGTTCAAAAGGATAATCCTTTATATTCTCATCTTTCACATAGGCTTCAAACCAGAGAAAGAAAGGAATATAAAGTTTATACCTTCCAAGCATTTTGTAAAACTTTTCTTGAATTGGTTTACGTAATTCTTCAGTTTTATATTTTTTGAAAAACCATTTTCTTCTTTTAGAATTTTTATTAGAATAGAAATCTTTTCTCAAGAGTTCTTTATCTAATTCAAATTGTTGCTCAATCACATTCATGTCAGAGTATGTTGGAGATTGGCAAGTTTGGGTTTCATCTTCAGTGTTTTGGTCTATAGTTTGGTAGACAGGTTTAACAACACTGGCTGACTCACTAAGACCTTGCATTACTGAGGCGAAACAATTTGATCTTTAACAGAGGAGCTACAAGAATGTCTAGAAGGTTGTTCTAGAGTAGTCCTAAAGCTTTCTGCAATTGATGGAGTTCTAGAAGCACAAGAGAAAGATCTTCTGGATTTATCAAATGTAATTCTAACATCTCCATTGATATTTTGAATAATATTGTAAGAATTATTTACAGGTTTTGGCATGACAGGAGCAATTTTAGTCATTTATGTAATCCCCTTCCGTAATTATATCAGAAATACGGGATTAAAATGAAATAGAGACCACTAATGATCAAATAACAATTTCAAACCCATCTACCAGATGGGATTTTCACAAATAACTTTCGAAATCTAGTTAACATGGTCTCATATTCACATTTCGAATACAATCACTTCACGCGGATAATCACATTCAATATATAAATTAGAGTGCACAATATAATAATCCCGGCAATCCCGAGTTCACATCCTTACAAAAGGGTTTACAAAGGGCAATACGTGTTAGATATGATTAGTTTTGATGATGTCAAATATAGATATTAAGTGATAAGAGCAAAAAGTTTATATAATGTATTTCTTTGACTAACTACTATATTTAATGTTACATATTTTGTAGATTAGTCAAGCAAAGAATGAAGAAGATTGAATTAATGAAAATGAACAAGAGGAAGAAGAAGAAAGAAATTGAAGATAGTCAAGGAGATGCTTACTTGGATTATGAAGAATGAAGAACTTGTTAGATCTTACAAGAAGATAAGATTCAAGTTGTTAGATGTGATATTGGAGGTGTCTATAATGTTATCGGAGGTTTCTATGATCAAATAATGGTTGGAATATGTTAATATGAAGCTAAGATGACTTATATATGAGTTTTGACACTTCTAGAGGAGTTATGCTCGAGCACAAGGTGTTATGCTCGAGCACAGGAAGAACATGCTCGAGCACAGCTGATTTCACTCGAGCACGGGAGAATACTCTGTTCTACTCTGTTTTACGTTCAGCTTGAGCGAGGTCTGGTATTTTGATCATATCTCTCAAACCACACGTCGGATTGACCTGAAACCGGTGGCATATGAAAGAAGACTCCCAACACGTAAAATTGGCACCAGAATCACATTTAAAGAAGATCAAATGAAGGAGATATGATTCGTCGTAAATGAAACTGAAATCACCGTCACTTTCTGACACAGGTTCTGTATTTTGAGTATATCTCACAAACCACACATCGGATTGAGACGAGACCAGTTCCAAATGAAAGAAGACTCAAAGAGCTTTCCATGGATAGGTAATTTGCATAATTTGAACGTATATTCTAGGAGCTATGCCTTCTGGAAGTTGATGCTTGTGCAGACTAGCGAAATATACACTCCTTCGATCATAACTTACAGAATACAAGGAGTTTGGAGCTGATTCTTGTTGCATTGGAATGCATATGATAAGAGCATTCTTATGATACATCATTTGAATCAAATGAATCAAATTTTTCTAAAGGGGCCCCACATCACCCGCGAGTGTAAAAACTTTCCCTCTGAAAATGTCATGCGAGTGATGTACAGAAGCAGCTGAAACATGAAGAAAAGTACCTCACTCGAGCACTGGAGGTTGCACTCGAGCAGAGAAGTCATTCTCACTCGAGCACACATGCGAGTGAAGGTCTGCGAGTGTTTGGCCGAGAGCAAGTAATGGCATGCTTTCTCTGTTCACTCGAGCAAGGTACTGCGAGTGCTGTCCAGAGAAGAGCTTCCCAGTGTAAAATACAAGATCACTCGAGCAGGAATATGTGTGCTCGAGTGAAGGACCAAATCACCCGCGAGTACAAAATCTCACTCTTGTTAAAATGGTATGCGAGTGACGACCCGAGAAGACACTCACAGTGGAAAATGCAACATCACTCGAGCAGGAGGAGTTGTGCTCGAGTGAGGCCGTAGATCACTCGCGAGTGAGAATTCTGTCTCTCTGAAATCCCATGCAAGCACAAACCGATAACTGAAGAATATGAAGGAAAATAGGAAATCACTCGAAGTGAGCAATTCATGCTCGAGTGATATTCTGCAGAAAACACCAAGTCTCACAGCGAACAATCCGAATATGATTATATGTTATTAAATCAGTGTGTTTTCACTTGTTATTGATTCTAAATGTTAGCTAACATATATTTCAAGTGTGAAACAGGATATTAAACATTCGGATTACAGATTCAAATAAAAGTCAATCACGTGAACTCCATTACCAAAAGGCAGCTACCAACCACGACAGCAAATGACCCACCATGAAAAACTGTCTGGAACACAAAACACTCCACAACGTGATGTACAGCTCAAAATGAATCTCTTTGCTGTCCAACTAGACGCTCCACCTTGCTCCACAACGGACAGGAGCTTGTTTTTCAAATATGCTCAAACGGTCAAATGAAGCAGTGGGACTCCAACGGACGAATGTTCACAACGGTCATCATCTTCATCAACTATAAATGAGAGAAAGCATTCAACTTGGAAGGCAGACAGAAAAGCTGAGGAAGATAGAGGAAACAGAGAAAAACGGAGAAAAACTGAGATAGCAAGCAACTACATAGAAATGTGAATCCTCTGCTTCTACCCATACACTCTCTATTTTCAGTTTCTGTATTACTTATCATTGAGAGTGTGATTATTTGTATTGTACTTCAGTGAGTATTATATCCACTCTGTGAGAGAGTCTGTAAACACTTTCATCTATATTTCTGAGTTGATCTCAAGGTAGAAGGACCTTGAGAGGGTTGATTTTCTTACGGAGAAGCAGTAGAGAGAATTGCCGTAAGACATTCTGCTCGTAAGACTTACAAGGTGCAAGCAGTAGAGAACGTTGCTGCTCATAAGACTTACAGGGGTGTAAGCAGGAGAGAACGTTGCTGCTCGTAAGACTTGCATAAGTAAGCAGGAGAGGAAGATCTTCGGAATTGCTCTGCTCGTAAGACTTGCCGTAAGGGGGAGTATTTCATGAGAGATTTGTAAAAGGTTTCACAAGTACCCGGCTAAACTTGTGGGATTGTAAAGGCTTTTCTTGTGCCCGGATTAAACAAGAAGATAGTGGATTTGAAAATCTCAGGAGGAGCCTGGGGACTGGACGTAGGCCATCACAGATTGGACCGAACCAGGATAAATCACAGTTTGCATATTCTCTTCCCTAAACTCTTATATTTCCAGCATATATTATTTAATCTAACTGTTGATTTATAAAACTTCATACTTACCACTTTCGTTAAGATACGAAAAGATTTCTAAAATTCTTAAGTTTTTATTATACACCCAATTCACCCCCCCTCTTGGGTGATAGCCGGTTCTAACATTTGGTATCAGAGCCTGGGCTCTTGTTTAAAGGACTTAACCGTCTCAAGAGTTACAATGGCTATTTTGGGGTGTTTTATACTTTCAGAAGGTTTTGATTATACAATCCCACCTCTTTTGAAAGATATTGATTTTTGGTTTTGGAAAGCTAGAATGACTAGTTTTATAAAAGCTTATGATTTTGATATGTGGAATGTTTTTATAAATGCTTTTGATTTCAAACCAAGAAAGGATTGGACAGAGAATGAAAAGAAAATGTTTTCGTTGAATATTAGAGCAATGAAAATTCTGTATAGTGCTTTAACCGAAAATGATTTTGAGAAAATTAGGTTTTGTTCTAATGCTAAACATATCTGGGACACTCTTGATTCTATTTATGCTTCTAACAATTGTGTTGAAGTTGAAAGTGTTGACAGTTCATGTGAAACTACACGCTACGCATCTACGGTGCATGAACAGTTGGAAGTTGATAATGAAGATGAAGAAATCATAGAACACTTCCATGCAGTCAACATGGATAGACAAGAAGAAGAGGATTCCCGAAAAGAGCTCAATATGGACGAACATGAAAAACCACTCTCTGGAGCTCAAGATGAACTTAAGGTAAAAAGTTCCAATTCTTTGTGTGATTTTCATAAAACTAATTTTCAAAGTCTACAAAAGTTTGTTTCTCAACCAATTGGTGATTCTATTGAGAAAAGCAAAAATGTTTTCAAATATGCTGGAAAGTTTGTTGGGAAGAAAGAATATTCAAATCAAATCCATTCGAATTTCTACTCTCATGATCGACATAATACTTGCATGATATCCCATAATGTATATCTTGATACAATTTGCAATTATTGTGGCAAATCAGGTAATATTTCTCATACATGCTATATTAGAAGAAATTCCCATGTGAGAAATAAGTATATTTGGGTACCGAAGAAACATGTAAAGTTTAATACTAACAATCAAGGACCCAAGTATATGTGGGTACCAAAATGTCCATCTAGTGCTTTATGTATGCAGGATGATCCGAAAAGAAATGGACATAAGGGTAAGGATAAGATGAAAAAGAAGCCAAGAGTTTCTCATGCACCTAAATGGAGATTCACACCAATTAGGAGAACTCTCGAACCACCTATTGCTAGAACTGCAAAGTTTAACCATAAAGAAAGGCAATGGAGAAAAGGAGTATGTTCCACCTCAAGAATGAACTACCATAGAATACCATTCAACTATCTTGAGGAGAACAAGAAAAAGAGGATCTCTCAAGCATCAAATAAAAGACTCCTGGAGTCTATATATTTTGAGAGAAGGTTGCCAGCACCCAAAGCAAGATATTCAAAGTATCAACATCATAGAAAGATGCAATGGGTAAGCAAAAGCAATCCTCCAAATATCTAAGGCAAATGTACACAATGATAAAACCTCCTATGCTGTTGTTTTTAATATTTATTGAGGTTTATACCTTGTTACTTGTTACCTTAGATATAAGCATTGCACATAAATTTTCTCAATCTTTAGAAAAATCATACATAAAGAGTTGTAATGTTTGTTAGTCTAACTTGTTATGCATATATATACTTCATGAAAAAAAAAATGTTTATACATAAAGACATATTTAATTCATTATGCTCAATTGTTTCAAATTAATTATATTCTTAGAGCATGTGAATTATGATTCCTACAAGGTAACCATGAGTGGATCCAAATAAAATTGGATACCAAAGGAAGAAAAATATCTATAAGGTTTTGTAGGAAGAAGAAAGGAAGAGCTTCATCTCAAGATTATGACTACATAAGATTTCACTCAAATCTTGGTGAAGTTGGACCTTGAGGCTACATCTTAAATATGTAAACAAAAGGAGGCACTAATTGAGGCAACACTGCAAGTGCCTAGCTAGCAATAAAGGAAGAAAAGATGAACAGTGAAGCGTTACTCAAGTAACTAATCAAGTGATCATCATCACTGCGTGACAACTGGGAGTAAATGTTCAAGTGATAACACCAACTGGAAGATTGGAAGGTAAAAGTCAAGGAATTATGCACAAATGAACTCCAAAGGATTATTTCTCAAGTAATTACGAGATTACTTGAGCACGGTACTGTCTTCTTTATTCTTACCTGATGTTATGCTTATATAAATTATTTATTTGGGTAATGAATAATTTGCTTATTATTGCATACCATTAGCAATCAATCATTTATGGGTTTTAAATTGTTTTTAGATTGCTAAATGGACTGAAAGTGAAATTGTGCATAATCTTTCTATGTATTTGAGTTTCAAAATGCATATTTTAAAAATGTATCTAGATTCCAAATTCATCTTGTTTATTAAAAATGCATACACATTATTTGAAAATTTTTCATATTTTATTTGCATTTAAATCGGTTTCAAAATTGGAAGTTAATATTTATGTATACTGAAAGTCAGAAATGCTTCAAATCCATCCACTAGAGTTTTCCTCATCATTCACATACTTGTTTCTTAATCTTAAACCTGTTACTACTTGAACTCCTCAATCTTTATTTTCTAACAAGTTAGATCTTATGTCTAACAAGTTAACTATCTATATGAGTTTCAAGTGTATTCCCTAGAAAAGAATTCTATATGTGAAAGCCTTGTGCCTAATGCATAAATCATTAGTTGGCCATGTTATTCCAAGCATTATAAATGTTCATTAGTGCATTGAATCTTAATGCATTAACCATTATTGTGGAATAACTTACCGGGATAATATTCTAGAACTCTAGTCATTTGGATCAATGAGTATGTGCTTTATCATCCATAAATGCTTGTACTTATATTGTTGCTCAAATGCATTACCATTTGTCTTCATCCATTTTTTGAGTAACTAGAATCTTGCACTTTAAGTCTTGTTGCCTTGAATATTTATCCATTTTAAGACGCAACTCTAAGAGGCAAGGTTATCTCTTAATCAATACTAAAGTCATCATGCTTATATATGTCAAGATAAGCCATTTTGGCTAATTCATTTTTCATATGACTTTTGCTCTTGGGAAAATTCTCAAACATGTTAAACTCCAATGTCTAACATGTTATCTTAGTTGTTCTCTAAAAAGGAAGCTTTCTGATATATATTTTACAATTGTTGACTTCCATTGTTTTTGGCATAAGCATTGGTATTTAACAACCTTCATAAATAAGTTTTCATGCATTCAAAATCTTAATGTCATAATGCATATTTATGATTCGAAAGAACATTTGAGGTTTTGAAACAAATTGCATATCCCATTATCATTCTTGAAAATTTGGTTTCATTCATGATTTATCATTTCATAAAAGTTGATCATTATGGATAGATTATCTACTCTCTTTGATTCAACTTACATCTATTGCATGAAAATTTTATCAATGACATATTTTCTATATAAAGTGTATTTACAAATTGTCATTGATCATCATCATTCCTATTATCACTTGATCATTATGCTTTATAATGACTTGATTTTATTAGAAACAATTATATCTTGATCTTTGTTGGTTTATGATACTCTTTGCTTAAATATCATGTGATTTAATTATATATGAGCATAAGAGTTTCTATGTCTAATATTGTACGGACCCAAAAGAAGATGGGTACCAGAGAGCATATGTTTATACTTTTACAGGAGTTGATCAAGATGCTTTCATTTTGGATACAAAGACCAAAGGCTAACAGAAGAGGCATGATTGATAGTGTTGCAGCATGAGTTGAAGCAAAATATGTGATATTACTCAAATGACATCCCGCCACTAGCAAATAACTAGCTAATGATACAATCAGAGAAAGAGAAAGAGAAGGAAGATCTCTTAGGAGATCCAGCGGAGATTATTTCAAAGCAGCACAGAGCCAAGAATAAGTTTATCCAATATGAATCTTTGCTGCCTACCCACCTTCCTTATCATTTCAAGGTGATCAGACATTTTCACTATGATATGGAGCCAACATAGATGTTCAGAGGAAAATGCTGAGATGCACAGAATCATCAAGCTTGATGAGCCTATGAGGATTCTTAACTACTATCCTAGCTCTATGTCCAATCTTCACTGGATTATCTGCTATACCTACACTAGAGCTATGGTAAACAAGGCCAATAAATGAGAGACGACACTTTGCTAGAGTTGGTCTCCATGATCCTTCATTCTTTGGTCAATTTGTCTAAGGTTTTTCTGAGAGAGGAGCTTCAACAATCACACAGAGCTTGCTACAAACAATGGTGAGATCATCAGTCAATGATAAGATGAAGCAGCTATGTGAACCAGAACTTCAAAGTTCTATTTGAGATGATGGATGACAAAATAAAGGTGTTATGTGCTATGATGAAATTAAAAGTTCTCAATGATGTTTGCTAAGCAAGGGGCACATACTAAGCCAATATGCGCATAAAGTCTTACTCCGAGCTCAATTTGGTATCTTCTAGTAGCAACAGAGATTACATCGTCAGATCATATATTCAGACAGTAACTAGCCAATGATGTGTCAATGGACTACAGAGGATTATGACTCAAGTAATTACAATATTACTCGAGTGAGCATTCCTCAACATACTACAAGAAGACTCTATCAACCTTGAGGATGTTTTCTAACGCTCAGTCAAGGAATATATATTAGCTACAACATTCAAAGCAATATAACTGAGCATTGAACATGCTAAACAGAAGCTCAACTCAATTGGAGAATCCTTGCAACAACATGAATATGTATTGAGTTGCATAACAGAAGTGTGGTGTACATCATCATGAACTAGCATTGCCAAAGGATAAAGCAACGGACTTCATGGAGTGCTTCATCAATTTTTTTTTTCCAAATCTACATGAGCATTTCTAAACCTTCTCTATTTACATTTCAAGAATACGTTTCATATATTTCATTGATCTTGATTATAAAAGTTTTCTTGAAAACCTCTCCAAAATTTTTTTTAGTTCCCTCTCATTAAAAATGAAAGTACTTTCACATAGGGGGAGTGTAGACTATTTTCTTGGTTCATTCATTGTGATTAAAGTCATTTCTACTTTATTTACTTCTTCACAAACCTTACTTCTTTATATATTTCAAACTTTTTGCTGATGTCAAATAGGGGGAGAAAAATGTAAGAAAAATATGTATGTTGCACTTTGCATTATAATATGTATATGTATGTTTGCACTTTGCATTATACATGTATTTTACATTTCATTCAGACATATTTTTTTTAAAGGATTTGTCATCATCAAAAAGGGGGAGAATGTTAGATATGATTAGTTTTGATGATGTCAAATATAGATATTAAGTGATAAGAGCAAAAAGTTTATATAATGTATTTCTTTGACTAACTACTATATTTAATGTTACATATTTTGTAGATTAGTCAAGCAAAGAATGAAGAAGATTGAATTAATGAAAATGAACAAGAGGAAGAAGAAGAAAGAAATTGAAGATAGTCAAGGAGATGCTTACTTGGATTATGAAGAATGAAGAACTTGTTAGATCTTACAAGAAGATAAGATTCAAGTTGTTAGATGTGATATTGGAGGTGTCTATAATGTTATCGGAGGTTTCTATGATCAAATAATGGTTGGAATATGTTAATATGAAGCTAAGATGACTTATATATGAGTTTTGACACTTCTAGAGGAGTTATGCTCGAGCACAAGGTGTTATGCTCGAGCACAGGAAGAACATGCGCGAGCACAGCTGATTTCACTCGAGCACGGGAGAATACTCTGTTCTACTCTGTTTTACGTTCAGCTTGAGCGAGGTCTGGTATTTTGATCATATCTCTCAAACCACACGTCGGATTGACCTGAAACCGGTGGCATATGAAAGAAGACTCCCAACACGTAAAATTGGCACCAGAATCACATTTAAAGAAGATCAAATGAAGGAGATATGATTCGTCGTAAATGAAACTGAAATCACCGTCACTTTCTGACACAGGTTCTGTATTTTGAGTATATCTCACAAACCACACATCGGATTGAGACGAGACCAGTTCCAAATGAAAGAAGACTCAAAGAGCTTTCCATGGATAGGTAATTTGCATAATTTGAACGTATATTCTAGGAGCTATGCCTTCTGGAAGTTGATGCTTGTGCAGACTAGCGAAATATACACTCCTTCGATCATAACTTACAGAATACAAGGAGTTTGGAGCTGATTCTTGTTGCATTGGAATGCATATGATAAGAGCATTCTTATGATACATCATTTGAATCAAATGAATCAAATTTTTCTAAAGGGGCCCCACATCACCCGCGAGTGTAAAAACTTTCCCTCTGAAAATGTCATGCGAGTGATGTACAGAAGCAGCTGAAACATGAAGAAAAGTACCTCACTCGAGCACTGGAGGTTGCACTCGAGCAGAGAAGTCATTCTCACTCGAGCACACATGCGAGTGAAGGTCTGCGAGTGTTTGGCCGAGAGCAAGTAATGGCATGCTTTCTCTGTTCACTCGAGCAAGGTACTGCGAGTGCTGTCCAGAGAAGAGCTTCCCAGTGTAAAATACAAGATCACTCGAGCAGGAATATGTGTGCTCGAGTGAAGGACCAAATCACCCGCGAGTACAAAATCTCACTCTTGTTAAAATGGTATGCGAGTGACGACCCGAGAAGACACTCACAGTGGAAAATGCAACATCACTCGAGCAGGAGGAGTTGTGCTCGAGTGAGGCCGTAGATCACTCGCGAGTGAGAATTCTGTCTCTCTGAAATCCCATGCAAGCACAAACCGATAACTGAAGAATATGAAGGAAAATAGGAAATCACTCGAAGTGAGCAATTCATGCTCGAGTGATATTCTGCAGAAAACACCAAGTCTCACAGCGAACAATCCGAATATGATTATATGTTATTAAATCAGTGTGTTTTCACTTGTTATTGATTCTAAATGTTAGCTAACATATATTTCAAGTGTGAAACAGGATATTAAACATTCGGATTACAGATTCAAATAAAAGTCAATCACGTGAACTCCATTACCAAAAGGCAGCTACCAACCACGACAGCAAATGACCCACCATGAAAAACTGTCTGGAACACAAAACACTCCACAACGTGATGTACAGCTCAAAATGAATCTCTTTGCTGTCCAACTAGACGCTCCACCTTGCTCCACAACGGACAGGAGCTTGTTTTTCAAATATGCTCAAACGGTCAAATGAAGCAGTGGGACTCCAACGGACGAATGTTCACAACGGTCATCATCTTCATCAACTATAAATGAGAGAAAGCATTCAACTTGGAAGGCAGACAGAAAAGCTGAGGAAGATAGAGGAAACAGAGAAAAACGGAGAAAAACTGAGATAGCAAGCAACTACATAGAAATGTGAATCCTCTGCTTCTACCCATACACTCTCTATTTTCAGTTTCTGTATTACTTATCATTGAGAGTGTGATTATTTGTATTGTACTTCAGTGAGTATTATATCCACTCTGTGAGAGAGTCTGTAAACACTTTCATCTATATTTCTGAGTTGATCTCAAGGTAGAAGGACCTTGAGAGGGTTGATTTTCTTACGGAGAAGCAGTAGAGAGAATTGCCGTAAGACATTCTGCTCGTAAGACTTACAAGGTGCAAGCAGTAGAGAACGTTGCTGCTCATAAGACTTACAGGGGTGTAAGCAGGAGAGAACGTTGCTGCTCGTAAGACTTGCATAAGTAAGCAGGAGAGGAAGATCTTCGGAATTGCTCTGCTCGTAAGACTTGCCGTAAGGGGGAGTATTTCATGAGAGATTTGTAAAAGGTTTCACAAGTACCCGGCTAAACTTGTGGGATTGTAAAGGCTTTTCTTGTGCCCGGATTAAACAAGAAGATAGTGGATTTGAAAATCTCAGGAGGAGCCTGGGGACTGGACGTAGGCCATCACAGATTGGACCGAACCAGGATAAATCACAGTTTGCATATTCTCTTCCCTAAACTCTTATATTTCCAGCATATATTATTTAATCTAACTGTTGATTTATAAAACTTCATACTTACCACTTTCGTTAAGATACGAAAAGATTTCTAAAATTCTTAAGTTTTTATTATACACCCAATTCACCCCCCCTCTTGGGTGATAGCCGGTTCTAACAATACGCCCATATACAAGTTCTCATACGAGGATTACACAAATCTCACCTCAAATACACATAATTAAATCCTTATCCACATATACAAATATCCAATACACAATACTCCCAACTATAATAACCAACTATCATAATGACAACCCGAAGGAGTCCTCATCGCCCTTGGCTGCTTGCTCTATCCTCGATCCACTACCCTATCTGAAAGGTTAGTAGGGGAGGGTGAGATTCGAGAGAATCTCAATAGGAAACAAATACCTATATGCATGAATGATATGTGTTTAATGCATGACATGCTTGCAATACATAACTCATGCTCACACAATGACATATCTGCGTGCTCAATGTTTCAACAACATGCTCATGGCCATAGCAAAACTAGAAACAGAGCTACAATCATTCATACATGTTTCACATAATCAAGCAAAGCAATGCATGCATTAATACACAAACACAAATATCAAAGCATGCAAGAGAGGTAAGTTCCCTACTCTTGTTCTTTCCATGTATGCTCCAGCACCGGCTACTCACGATCAAAGAGAATATCCAACCCTATAACCAAATCAAGGACATAGGGTTATTCTCTATTCCAAATCTTTACTTTCATATCACTTAAGGTTGGTTACCATTCACACCCTTTAGGTGGATAAAATAAACTCAACAAAAGCTTAAATGATTGGGATGTACTGGGTTGAAAATCACCTTTCAAAATCTCAAAATGCTGAAAATGGGGGTTGGCTGCAGCCAGAACATGCACAGAAGGTTTTTGGCTGCAGCCAAGAATTTCTGGCTGAGGCCAAAACGTGCACAGAAACTTTTGCTCAGCAGCCAAGGAAAATTCAAAAATTCATAACTAATTCTAGAAAAATCAAAATGAGGTGATTCCAAAGCCAAATGAAAGCTATTCAAGTCCTATTCATAGGAAAAATATGGATCATTACTGAAAATCACCACAAAAACACAGAATCACACACATTTCATCACTGACCCAGAATCAAACCCAGTTTCGACCTCAAACTTTGGGAAAACATAAATCCCAGTTCACAAAACAAAATGACACAATTTATATGTCCATTTTGAAGCTTGGGATGTGAACTTAAAGACAGGAAAGTTTCATAATTTTCTGACGTCATTTGCCCATTCAAAACGGCAACACAAGCAGACTGTCCAGAACAAAGTTTCAAAAGACAGAATTCCAGTTTTTGCAATTTGGCTTCCAATGGTTCCATTTTCATACCAAACATCATTTCTACACCAATTTTCACAAGGAATCCATTGGAAACACCAAAACAACCAAATTCCCATTATATTGACATGTTTTATCAACAATCACAACATGTAATCATAAATCACAACACAAACACCACATTGTCATTCTTTTCATTCCAAGTTCTCAAACCAATTCCAATGACACCAAAACACATTATGGCATCAATTTAACCACAATTCACCACTCAAATCATCCAATTACTTGCCATACAAAAATACCAAAAAATCAGGGCAAAATTCACAAATCACAATACTTAACCAGAAGTCACAAAACTTAGATTAAAAGGCTTCAAATACTCACCTCTTCCTCTTTCACAAATCAATTCCTTGATTCTTCATACTTTCAATTTTCCTCAAGCTATCAAACACCACCAATCAAGAATCTAAAACCATAGAGATGAAGCTCTCATCACTATGAACAACATTATAAAAGGATGTTTTAGCAATAGAGGACCATATAGAGCACTTACCATGAGCTTTCTCCTTTCTCTTTCCTTCCTTGCTTAGCGAAAATGGAGGCTTTGGAGAGAGATGAAGATGATGAAGAGAGTGATCAGTTTTTGGGCCTCCAAAACTGACCTAAAGAGAGGGAGAGGAGAGAGGAAAGAGCTTTGACATGTTGACTCAATCCCATGGCTCAAAAGATGCCAAGTGTCAAGATCTTATCACACCTCCATGAGTTCACATAAGCTCAAACACATGGGATTCCACCCTTTGATCTATTGCACAAATCAATCTCAACCATTGATCTTGAAGTTACCAATGAGTTTCCTCTTCGGTAACTGACCAATCGGTCGGTCACTTTACCATTTTGCCCCTGATTATGGCAATTCCTCTTGAATCACCACCAAACACACCATATCATTCCTTTTCTTCCACAATGTGCCCTCCCCTCTATTTTAAGTCAATTTAGATGTTAATCCATAATTGAACTTAAATACAGGGTTTCAGCGCTGCCCACAACACATACGAATCACATCGGGTGCTAAATCACACCATAATCTCCAAAAGGGTTTATTCATCACTAACCACATCCACTTTTGGAGTCATTATCTCTTAATCACAATTTAGGATCTTGCTAAACTAGGGCTTAGCAGTTCACTAATCTCAGGCTTATTCTCTAGCCTCAAGTCTAAAAATTCGGGGTATTACAATTTCCCAGTCATCTGGATGGGTTATGTCTTCCCACTTTATTGGTTTTGGAACATTAACATTTGCTCTAGTAGCATCTGTTAGAAATAGACATGTTTCTTTTCCTTGAGGAAACATTTTAACATTTGAAGTTGACGAATTCATAACTTTGTATTGGACCCTGTAAACCAAAGCTACAGGTGAAAGTCCAGGTTTCATTTGGAATCCGTTCAATTTCAAACTTAATTTTAAACATTAAATAACTGATCATCATGTAATGAAGCTGTTAAATTTGGGAAGTAATTGAAGTAAATTGGTCCTTCATTAAGACCTGCTTCAACCATTCCAAAAATTGATCTTGAAAAGATTTCATGTCTACCATCTCTAACACACACTAATGTTGAGACATCAAGACCTGCTTTTATCAAAGGAATGACAACCACTTCAACACATATAATGTGTATAAATTTGAATTTCTTTTGGTGTTTGTGGATTGAACTTTCTGATAAGATACACATATCAGTTGGTTCTTCTTTTAGAGGAATAGTTTCTTCAACTGTTCTAATTAGATGGTATAAAAACCACTCAAGATGGTATAATTCTCAAATTTTGCAAGCCATGAAAAAGAAGTTAATGAACTTCAACTTGATGATATTTCATCTTCATCCGAAGAAGATGATTTTCAAATAAATTGTCTTGACAAATTTGCTAAGAGTCCAGGAAATCCTGTACTTGATGACCCAATCAAGGAATCGGTCTTAACTGGTTCCAAGATAGATAGTTTACAAATAAATGTTATTGAAGAAGATTTGGTTTTTGAAATCATTAATTCTCTTCCAACTAATGAAGAAAAGGTTAAGTTTTTCAACAAACTAAGAGCAAACACTCCTTCTTCTTCAAAACCAAACCAAAAATATTTGCAAAGGAATTTGCAAACAAGATATGATTTTTCTGAAATAATCAAAAGATTTCAGTCCAATCCAAAACCTGTTTTTCAACAAACTAAGAGCAAACACTCCTTCTTCTTCAAAACCAAACCAAAAATATTTGCAAAGGAATTTGCAAACAAGATATGATTTTTTTTGAAATAATCAAAAGATTTCAGTCCAATCCAAAACCTGTTTCAATTTCTGACCTTCAGAATGAAATAAACAATTTAAAAGAAGAGATAAGAAACCTGAAAAATACTCATGAATTCCATTCTCTTATTTTAAATCAAATTCAGGAAGAAAGTTTTGACAAAGAAAAGAAAGTCGAAGAAGTTAATATTTCATCACAAGATGATGAAAAACCTTCTGAGAATTTCTTGAACATTATATCAAGAATTTTAATCCAACAATGGCATGTGCCAGTAAAAATTATTGTTGCTAATACTTTTGTGTTAGAAACAATAGTATTATTTGATACTGGTGCAGCTCTGAGCTATATCAGAGAAGGTCTAATACCTACAAAATTTTTTGAAAAAACCATATAAAATCTTTGTGGACCAAATAAGTCGCCATTAGATGTTAGTTACAAACTCTCAAATGCAGTAATTGAGAATAATGGTGTTCAAGTCAAAGAACTATTTATCCTAGCAAAAGTTTTAGGTCAAGATGTGATTATTGGATCTCCATTCATTGAAAGATTGAAACCTTTCTTAACTACCAATGAAGGCGTTGAAACTAATGCTTTGGGAAAAAGAATTTTCTTTGAATTTGTTAGTCCACCTTATACAAAGTTTATCA
This sequence comes from Inga laurina, assembly GCA_963855925.1. Classification (NCBI taxonomy): domain Eukaryota; kingdom Viridiplantae; phylum Streptophyta; class Magnoliopsida; order Fabales; family Fabaceae; genus Inga; species Inga laurina. Next base: position 30,828,217 of record OY979710.1, read on the forward strand.
ATCAAATTGAGTATAAGGAAAATCAAATCAATTTTTTGGAAGAAGAAGTTTCTTACAAAACAATTAAAAATCAATTGGAGAAACCTTTTCTAAAACAAAAGATTCAAATTTTTTTGGAAAATATTCAAGGCAAAATTTGTTCTGACTTTCCAAATGCTTTTTGGGAAAGAAAGAAACACATAATTCATTTGCCTTATGAAAAGGATTTCAATGAAAGGACAATTCCAACAAAAGCACGTCTAATCCAAATGAACCAAGAACTCTTGGAACATTGCAAAAATGAAATTACGGATTTACTCGCTAAGGGTTTAATCCGTAAGAGCCAAAGTCCTTGGTCTTGTGCAGCTTTCTATGTCAATAAGAATGCTGAACTTGAACGAGGAACTCCGAGACTTGTAATTAATTACAAGCCTCTAAATCAAGCACTCTAATGGATTAGGTATCCAATAGCTAACTAAAAAGATCTTTTAAATCACCTACACCAGGCCAAAATATTTTCAAATTTTGACATGAAATCTGGTTTTTGGCAAATCCGAATCTCGGAAAAGGATAGGTATAAGACTGCATTCTCAGTCCCATTTGAGCAATATGAATGGAATGTTATGCCTTTCGGGTTGAAAAATGCACCCTCAGAATTCCAAAAGGTTATGAATGAAATTTTCAATCCTTTTACAAAATTCATTATTGTCTATATTGATGATGTTTTAGTGTTTTCAGAGTCAATTGATCAACACTTTAAACATGTCAAAATCTTTATAGATGTTCCTAGGTTCAATGGCTTAGCAGTTTCTAAAACCAAAATTAGTCTCTTCCAGACAAAAATTTGGTTTCTTGGCCAACATATATAGCAAGGAACTATTGTTCCAATTGATCGAGCAATTCAGTTTGCTGATAAATTTCTAGACCAAATTCTGGACAAAACTCAACTCCAAAGATTCTTAGGTTGTTTGAATTATGTAGGAGACTTTATTCCTAACCTAAATAATATCATTAAGCCTCTTATGAGCGTCTTTCAAAAACTCCTCCTCCCTGGACTGATGATCACACTAATGTGATTATCAAAATCAAAACCTTAGTAAAAAATCTTCCATGCTTGTATCTCCCAAATCAACAAGCATTCAAAATTGTTGAAACAGATGCCTCTGACATAGGTTATGGTGGCATTCTCAAGCAAAAAATTGATGGTAAAGAGCATTGCATTGTATTTACTTCAAAACATTGGAATAGGGCTCAACAGAACTATTCCACAATTAAAAAAGAAATTTTAGCAATCGTTTTGTGCATAAATAAGTTTCAAAGCGATTTGTTAAATCAAAAATTCCTTATCAAAGTTGATTGTAAAGCTGCAAAGGATGTTTTACAAAAAGATGTTAAAAATCTTGCATCAAAACAAATTTTTGCCCGATGGCAAGCAATTTTAAGTGTCTTTGATTTTGAAATTGAATTTATCAAAGGTGCTTCAAATTCCCTACCAGACTTTCTAACCAGAGAGTTTTTGAAGGCAAAATAAGGTGACTCAAATGAGTGACAGAGAAAAGAAAAAGAAGCAAAGGGCCAAAGCCCAAACAAAAGAGAATCCAAAAAGGATTGCAAAAGAAGAAGCAGCCCAACTCAAGGCTACAATCAATATGTCAAAAGGGTTATTGACCCAAGGATCTTCGATCCACCAAGAGGGTTCCCCTTCAGGGACCAAACACACTCAAAAATCCACCCCAAAAACTACTGGAACCATAATGGACCCTTCTCATTATGGATTTCCAATTGAAACCCTTTCAGCCTTACAGGCTAATCAAAATTTGGCCAAATTGCCAACCAAAATATAATCTAATGTTACCGAAATGGAGCAACCCAGAGCCTTAACCCCATTTACCTTGGATCCAGAGTCCCTTGCTTTGGCAATCCCAAAGACCTCCCAAACTATTTCAAAAGCTAGTTCAACCTCAAAAGAATTAGCCATTTATTCCGAGCCAACACAAACTACTTTTGTGTTAAAACCAGAAAAGGTCTTAAGCCTTTTCCACACAAAACCAGGTTTCTGTGACAAAGTTCCTGCTGCTTATGAGTTTATTCTTGTAGATACAGAATCTACAGAAATAAGACATTTTCCAGATAAACAAAATCCTAATGATAAAAACATTCATGGTTATTCTACTTTCAGAATAAGAAAGTTTTTATCACCAAAAGAATGGGGTCAAGACCTCAACAAAAGAAAAATATTTTCAATAGAAAACATGAATCCAATTGGTTTCACATATTGGGACTACTTGGATGCATGGTGGTGTACCTTCTGGTACCTAAATCCAAATTTTAGTCATACTTGGCTCTTCATGTTCTCATATGACTTAGAAATAAAATACCAATTTCCATTGTGGTTCAATCAATGGTAGGATATATTTGGTCCTATCCAAGAAATTTTACCAACCACAGCGAACATTGGATTCGACTATTTTAAGAGTTGGATCAATCTTAGTGAAGATCCTTTCCCAGTAGATCTTCATTATTTTTCAAAATTTGGTTTAGCCTGGGTATTCAAATGGAACTATAAATATGGCCCTTCAAGGTTCCAAAAATTATTTCCAATGTTACAAAGGACCTCTTCTATGAAATGGTGGGTGAAGTTTCCTCACATTAACAATGTATCAGAAACAAACCTCAAGAAGTGGTTCAGAAGAAATGCAAAATTCCTAATGGCAGGAGACCACTAATCAAGTGTGTTCCTTAACCAAAAGGCTCAAATTACAGCATGCTTGGCCTCGACAACTGACAACAAGCCTTAGACAAACAGCTACATGAAATCCTTGGGCTTCTTCAAACCCAAGAGTCAAAATCCAGTCCATCGCCCCAATCCTTAGATGAATCAGACATTGAAGATCCTGCCTAATACTTTGGGCATGAATCAGATGATGAGATCATAGCCTTGGTGAAGATTGATTCTAAAAAAAACTGTCGGCACAAGAGTCTAAGACTTGTTGATTCAAAAGATTCTCTGCTTTTGTAAAAGTTGTACCTTTGTTTTACTTTAGCAGACAAAATGATGTAATCCCCTTTTACTTTAGGTAAAAGAAAAAGTAAAAGTACTTTTACCCAAGTAACATGTTTTTTACTTTGGTTAAAGTAATTTTACCAAAATGCAGAGTAACTAATCTGGATGCCTATAAAATGGCACTTCACTTCAGTTGTTAGGCACACCGAGTTGTGAATTCAATAATATATCTGTTTTCCCAAAATCTTCATCTCTTTAAGCATATATCATCATTCTGCATCTAATAATTTAATGATTCCAATCGGTCTCTACTTCTCTCCCTTTCTCTCTCTTTGGTTTTTTTGATCATTATGTGGGATTAGCTGGTATCACCGGTCTCCTAAAAAATAGGTCTTAAAAGTATTACTTTAAAACCTGTTTGGTAGAAAACCGGTCTTAAAATTACAAAATTTTAGATCGGTTTCTCCGACAACCAGTCTAAAAATATTTATTTTTAGACTGGTTTTATAAATAACCGATTTTAAAACTTATTTTTAAGACCGGTTCCATAACCAGTCTAAAATGTGACATACTTTCAAGACCAGATGTATCAAGACTGGATCCAGAAGTGGTGTATAATGTCTTTTTTAACCGGTCTTAAAAGTGATTTTTCCACTAGTGGAACCTATTGGAAACACTAAAACAACCAAATTCTTTTCCAATCAATACATATTCAGGTTTGACCCATATTGCACCACAACTACCAAAATTGTCACATTTCCTCCTTCAATTCCAAACTAAATCCATTGACATCAAAACACAATTTGACACCATTCCACCACAAGGCACTATCTAATTCATTCATTTCAAAATTGGGCCAAAATCAGGGCAAAAAATCCAAAGTTCTCAAAACTTAACCAATGACCAAAACAATTATACCAAAATGCATCAAATACTTACTTCTTCCTTCTCCCAAAGTTAGCTTCTTGATTTCTCAACTTTAAAATTTCTTCAAACACTAAAACACCACCTTTCAAAAATCTAAAACTATAGCCATGAATCCCTTACTATCATAAACAACTTTAAAGAATAGCATTTGGGCCAAAGAGATCATTTACCAAGACAAAACTCACCTTTACACTTTCTCTTTCCTTCTTCACTTGCACGAAAATGGAGAATAATGAGAGAGAAAATGAGATGTTGATGAAGATGCAGATTTTTCTTGTTTCCCATGCCCACATAACCGACTTTGGAGGGAGAGAGGAGAGAGGAGAGTGTTTTGAAACATTGACCAATCCTACGGCCACCATGATGACACTTGGCAAGATCTCATTCCATCCTTTCATGAACTCACATACTCGCACACACACTTGATTCCTCCCCATTGATCATTCAAGAGTTAATTCTAGCCATTGATCTCAAGTTACCAATGACTCTCCTCTTCGGTAACTGACCAATTGGTTGGTAAATTTACCATTTTGCCCTGATTATCACAACGTTTATCAAACCATCATCAAACGTATTTATATCATAATGCACATCATATTCTTCAAAAGTGTTTATTAATAACTACATCACTTTTGAAGTCATTAGCCCTTAGTTACAAGTTAGAATATTACAATCAGCACCCATGACGACAGTGTCATGGCGAAAATAGAGGGCCCAAACTAGTCATAAACGTCGAACTTGTCTCTGCCATGAATGAAAAATAGGGAACCAGAACGATCCATACTGACAACGGCGTCACAGGAAACAGAGCAAATCACTGGTAAAGGCAACTGTAACACCCCACCGCCGTCTCACCCCACCGGGCCACAACGGTTGGTGCCCTCTCCCACCACACGGTGCGGAGCAGGATGGGTCAAGTCCGTTAGACCCACTACTCACAAGAGTCCCTCGCTCCCCAAGCGAGATTTTTCGCCTCCGTGGGAATCGAAGCCACTACCTGGGGGTAAGTAGCGCCTCAATGCATTCCCACTACCACTTGAGCTAGTAGCTCAAGTGGTAGTGGGAATGCATTGAGGCGCTACTTACCCCCAGGTAGTGGCTTCGATTCCCACGGAGGCGAGAAATCTCGCTAGGGGAGCGAGGGACTCTTGTGAGTAGTGGGTCTAATGGACTTGACCCATCCTGTGTGGGAGCACCAACCGTTGTGGCCCGGTGGGGTGAGACGGCGGTGGGGTGTTACAATAAAGCTTTCCCGTTGCTACGGCAAGAAAGAAGGGGAAAGGGAAGGTTGATTACAGATTACGGCCAATGATGGGTTTCCGGTTTCATCTTCAGTGATGAATGGCGACGGGAGAGTGGGAGACTGGAGAGGGAGACGGACTTAGAGTGTATCCCCCTTCGATAATCAGGCCGAGATTAGCGTTTAAGCACATTTAATTATCGAATAAGAAATCTGGGACAATTAAAAACTTTTTATGGAAACTGTACAACTGGATCTCCATTCATTTCATTCATTAAAACAAATGGCCTGTTTGGTCTATTACATATACAATATCAGAGTAAGCACCATTCCCGACGTTCACCCGGGATAATAACATTAATCCAAAGGTTTATACAGGGCATCATTGCCCATCTCAGTATCCATACCAGGGATTACACAAAACTATACCACTACAATTCTATTCAATATGTATACATTTATCCAAAATGATAACTAGTTCAATATAAAACCAAAATATATAGCTAAGACTACCGCTGGCAGTCCTAATCGTCCTTTGCCACTTGCTTGCTTTTCAATCCACTTGCCCTGTCTAAAAATGTTATTTGGAAAGAATGAGATTCTAGAGAATCCCAGTAGCAACAGTTTATTTATATGATGCATATATACAAAGCAAGTCACATATATCACAATACAGCAATCAATATTCGAGACCGGGCTTTCGCCACGTTCCCTTCACTATATACGAGGTCGGGCTTCCGCCACGTCCCCTTCACTTTCACTGTAATCGAGTCCGGGATTTCGCCACGTCTCTTTCACTTTCACTGTAATCGAGTCCAGGCTTTCGCCACGTCCCCTTCACTTTCACTGTAATCGAGTCCGGGCTTTCGCCACGTCCTCTTCACTTTCACTGTATTCAATGACTAATGCAAACAAGCAATGCAATACACATGATATAGGATAAAGTGTTACTACCTTTGTCTTTCCGTTCTTGAGCAGGCTCAGGCCTTCTATGCTCCGGGCAGATATCAAATCCTAAAGTCATAATTAAGGACGAAGCATTATTCTCTATTCTAATACTCAATTGACTTCAAAACACTTAGTTTTGGTTATCATTAAAGTCCCTTAAGTAGCTATAATTGGCTCTAATAAAGGCCCTAAAGGATTGGGAAACACCGGATTTGAAACCACTTTTCAAAATCCCAAAGTGCTGAAAACAGGGGGCTGGCTGTAGCCAAGAAACCTCTGGCTGCGGCCAAAATACGCACAGAAGGTTTCTGGCTGCAGCCAAGAATTTCTGGCTGCGGCCAAAACGCTCACAGAAACTTTTGAGCTGCAGCCAAGATTTTCTGCTGCAGCCAAGGCAACTTCGAAAATTCATAATTAATTGTAGAAAAATTGAAATGAGGTGATCCCAAAGCCCATTGAAATCTATTTTAGTCCTCTTCATAGAAACAATATGAACCAATACTGGAAATCACCATACAATTACCAAAATTACACAAAACGCATCACTACCCCAAAACAGAGTTCTGTTTCAATCCCAAACTTTGGACAACCATAACTCACATAATACTAAACGAAATGACACAAAATATATGTCCATTTTGAGCTTGGGATGTGAAATTTAAGACTGGAAAGTTTCAAAATTTTTTGAAATCATTTGGTCATTCAAAACGCCAATACAAACAAAATGCCCAGAATAGACTTTCAATGGCAGCATTTCTAATTTTTCTCCCAAAGTGACCAATGACTCCAAAATCAACAATCAAGCCTATTCCTTACACTAAAACACTCAAGGAATCCAATAAAACCATTTAAACAACCTAATTTCCACTACATTAGCATGCTTTGGTCCATGGTCACACTAAACACTAACTTTCCAAACTTTCCAATCTCACTCATTTCTTTTCCAATCAATCCTATCTATCCATACACATTCCAAATATACCATTTCTATACTTTTAACATGCCAAATGACCAATGACACTTATTTTCGAAAATGGCCAATAAATTCCAGAAATTCAAAGCTACCTCATATGGCACAAAACTTAGATGGGTAGATAGGTTTCACTTACCTCTTTAACTTTCTCAAAGTGACTTTTCAATTCTCCAACTTTCACAATCTCTTGAGGTCACAAACTAACACCAATGAACACATTACAACTATCACAATGAAGTTCTTCATTCAAGGATCAATATTAGAGAAGGAAGTTTGAGCAATGGAGGGTATTTCCCCTTACCTTTTTGAAGCTTTTCCTTCTCCTAGCTTCTTCAAAAATGGCGCAGAAATGGAGTGAAGAGAGAGATGAGATGAGTGTGTAAGGAAGAAGAAATGATGATTCCTTCTCCAAGCCAATGCTTCATCCAACGAAAAGGAGGGAGGGAGAGAGAAAAAAGACATTAAACAATTGGGGGTTTTTGACTTTTCTTTACCTCTCTCATACTCTCATCTTAACACATGTCAATTCTTCATTGGCTCCCATAAAGGTAAACCACCAATTAGCTACTTTAATCCCTCCATTAGCCATTTAATCCCACTTCTCATTTCTCTCTTAGCTAGTAATTAATTTTCTCTATTAATCACTAACTAATTGCCCAACTATTTCATTCTTTCAATTTACACTAATTATGACATATTAATTAATATAGCCACCAAACCCATAATTATTTCACTTTAATCCGATAATTATCCTTAATAATTATCATTAGGCCTTAATCGAAAATTGGGGCATTACATAGAGACCCAAAAAACTGAAATGGAAAAGAGAGAAAGAACATGTCCGCGGGAAGCATGGGAAGGAAAATCAGAATTGAGTAAAATGCAAAGCAAAATGACATCATTTTGCAAATGGAAAAAAAACCCAACTCGGTGCAAACTGTGACCCGGCCGGGTTACCCTGGGTCACCCTGGTTTACACCAGGTCAATCCGGGTTGGTCGGGTCACCTCCCTCCGGTTCCCTAACCCCAAACCGGACCAGTCTGGTGACTAGTTTACCGGTTTCCTGTCTGAACCGGCCGGTCTAGTTTTACATACCATGGTTGCAACATACTCTCCTCCTTTGGTCATATTTATAAGCCAGTTCCAACATGTTTCATACAAACTAAGAAAAATCTTGAACTAATAAACATTACCTTAAAATTCAATTCTTCAACTTTATCCTTATTTAATATATATTATACCTCATAAAAACAAAGTTAACATAATAATATGAAGGGTAAAATTGTACATTCATATGAAAATTGAATGATGTGATTTATAGATAGAACCAAAAGTTTTTCTCTTTTTCTACCTTAATAGGACCACAATAGTATAACATACTTATTTGGCCTTAAATGTAAGATATCTTTACCTAATTTGATTATATTAAGGAAGTTGGTTAAGCTAGTTAATATGACATGTATTTTCTAAAACATCCTAGTCACTTTCCTTAATTTTCTTCTTCCCCCTCCTCCTTGATTATTATTGAGGAAGCATCAATAGGGGTAAATCAGGAAAATACTAACACATATGAAACTCTGTCGTATATTTATGACGAAGATCAACTTCCAAAATATGTACGTTAAGGACTGAAGGAGTATATATATATAGTTGATTAAATTTGTGTATCTAACTTGTTTTTTTTTTTGCCAGCATGTATCTAATATGTTCGATCATACTAATTAATTATATATTGTAGATAAAAGTTTCAGTTTGATTATTTAAAGGAAAACATGTAGTCTCGAATATATTGATCACAATAATAATAAAAAACTAATTTAAAAGTATATATAATTAAGACTATTAATCAAAAGAAACGTGGGTTAGTTAATTGAACTATAATATTATATTAATTAATTCCATCTGTGAAAACAGAGAAGAGGTAAACGAAACATGGAACATAGTTTATTATATTTGGATATATATATATATAGAGAGAGAGAGAGACATTTCAACAGCAACAACTTAGAAATATAGTACTCTTCTGGGTCTTTTGTAAAATATAATTAACTAATTTGAGTAGATTAATTATATTAGTTAATTAGTTAATATAATAAGTTTTTTCTAAAACACTCTAATGAACTTTCTTAATTCTCTCCCATCCTCTTATACCTAATTATTATTAAGGGAATGTCAATATGGTTAATTTATAAAAAAAATTAATAAACATGTGAAACAGCTCTTATATTTAGGACCAATATCAACTTCTCAACTAGATCTTATATCAAGGACAACAGAAGTACTTGTGTGTGTATTATGATATGATTATTTATGAGTTCATTAAAGACTCCATTTCAAAATACCAAGATGCAAGCATATATATATATATATATATATATATGCATGAAGCACTACCACTTGCTAAGGTTCGAATCACTAGAAGAGGTGTCCACTTTTCATGTTTAACAGTGACTCGAATAGAATTGCTTTTATTAGAAGGATACATGTGTTTAGTGGGAAAAAAAAAGATAGTTTAATGAAGCTTTTGGGTCACCCCCAAACGTGTTCCGTATGACTGCTAATCCGCCACTTCGAGTTCTCACGCCGCCGCCTCCTCCATGGTAGACCAACTTGATACGGCCACCCCATCTCCTTTGTTATGGCCGCACTGCCACCTCCTCTCCTCTGCGTTCCATATTTTCAGATGATAAACATGATAGAGAGAGACTTGTAATAAGAGAGAGATCTTGTGGTACTCTATTATGGCTGCAAAAGTCGGTAATTTACAATAATGCTTATAATGGAGAAGTTGGAATACGGAAATAATAATGCTCACTCTTGCTTCTGGAATCATATACATTAGAATTAATAATGTGTGCGTGTGTGGTCAATGGTGAATTCTTCCAATGCAGCCTCTTCATATTCTCTTGATTATCCCTGCATTGCATAAGATACTGAAACGTTTGAATTCAATTTCAAGCAAATTAACCTGCTTGAAAGGAATATTATGAATGCCTAAATCTATCTATTATATATACATGTAGAGAGAGAGAGAGAGAGAGAGAGAGAGAGAGAGAGAGGTATTAAGTTTCATAAATCATAACCACAATTATAAATTAATGTTGAGAAATATAATCACTGATTAAATTCAAAAGGAAAATATGTCGTCTTGAATATATTGATCACAATATTGGTCAGAGTTCGTTCTCTAGTTTAATGATGCAGCTATTTCCCTTTAATTTGTCCCTGGCTTTTGCATTAGCTTTGGTTACTTTCTCAGGTTAGTGAAATCTTTGTGGTGTGCTCTGTTGGCTGTGTCGTTCAACTATGTATATGTTCTTGGTTTGCTGAAGAACTGAAACTAAACAGGATTATGCCCAAAACAAACCCCAAAAAAAAAAAAAACAAAAAAAACAAAACAAAAACATTATGGTTGAGCCATAATTTTATATTCAATCAGATTACAAAATAATACTATTTTGGGGTTTTAACTTTCATTTTAAGCATTCCCCCTTCTCTATGCTTATTGTACTAATTAATTACATAATGACGAATAAATTCTGAATTTAAGATATAGTAGGGTGCACGATGACTTCATACTTAGAAAACATAACTTCTTACTTTCAATTGGAAAAAACATAGGCAGACGTGGGCATGTTGGATTGAATATTACTATACATGATGTCAGAAAAGTTAATAATTTGTAGTAATGGAGGTTTCATGATACATAATTAAAGCAAACAAACACACACACAAAATAGGTTTCATGATTGTTTTTCTCGATAAATTTCCCATCCAGGACATCAATGGTTAGGATCTAAAACTTTTTTTTTTTCGGCACTTTAGGTTTTGTAGTAGTGTGAAGTGCATACGCATACGTTAAGAACAAAATTATGATGGCAAAAACAATATAGTAAAAGATAAAGGATGGGAAAACGAATCATGCATATATAAGTTAATTATGTTACTAGTATTATATTTGCATTACGATAGAGAGAGACACTCGTCAAAAGCAACGTAGATAAAGGGTAATATTATGAGGATTATTTAGGAGTTACTATAAGACTCCATTTTCAAAACAGGAAGGTGTAACAGTACTACTACTACTTGTTTCCCTTCTCAGCAGCATGAACATCACTGAAATAAGCTTGCGGGTTACTCTCAAACACGTCCCTCGATATGTACGTTCCTCCACCGCCTGGTGCTTTCATGTCACCTCCTCCTCCACCGCCACCGCCTTTGCTGCCTCCAGATCCGCTGCCTTTACTGCCTCCACCATGGCACATGCTGCTGCCCCCTCCACCTTTGCCGCCACCGCTGCCACAACCACCTCCTTTACTGCCGCCACCTCCTCCTCCACCTTCGCCACCGGCCATATTTTTCAGAGGATAATGCTGAGAGCAGATAAGTATGATGAGGATTGTATAAGAGAGATATTATGGGACAATATTGTTGCATAAGGTGGTTATTTATAACGTTGCTCGTAATGAATGCTCGAAATTGATGATGGAGTTGGAATTTGGAAATATTAATGCTCATGGATCTCTTGCTTCCCAAGGCATATAGCAGCATTAGAATTTGAATGGGATATGGTCAACGTAAATCCCAATGCAACGTCTCATATTCTCACACTTGCATAGCATAGAATATTGTAAACGACTAAATATGAGAGAGAGAGAGAGAGAGAGAGAGAGTGAGAGAGTGAGGCTTTAAGTTCATGATTCCACAGCAGATATGGGAATGGGTTCGGGTCACTTGATCGGCATTCGGCACCCAAACCGAGTCCACATAGATACGCATGCAGTCACGAATATTGATCACAAATTTATAAAACTAAGGTCTTTTTTTTTTTTGGGCCAACATAAAATTAAGGTCTTTATCTCTTAAAAATTAATCATTTTTTTTTTGGTCGAAAGATGCAACTGATATTATTCCAAGAAAGTGTACATGGAAAGAGCTGAAAAGTAAACGCACTAAAGTTCCAGGAAAAGAAAAACTGATAACAACGACCAAATATAAGAAAAAAAAAACATCAACTAGAAGCTTCAAGATCTACAGACCTGGAGGCATCTTCGGAGAAGTTAGGAACTTCCTGCATATCTAAAGCCAGAAGGGTATTCAAGACGAGTGATGGTAGATGGACCCACCCGACCGGGCACACTCCCTTATGAGCAACATCCGTTAGATGATATGCTGCAGAATTGCCTTCCCTGAAGGTAAAGACTAAGGAAAACCCGGCTTTAGACGCAAGGAAGTTAACAGCATCCTGAATGATACTTCTACACCTCCACTCATAGAGATCTGGTTGCTGCCGTGAAACAGAGTTGTACAGCATCTGAGAATCAGTTTCGAAAATAACTTTATCATGCCCCATATCAATAGCGAGCATCAACGCTCTTCTCAAGGCTAATGCTTCCGTCATGAATGCCGAGATTGATTTTACCTTGTCCACAAAACCCCAGCAAAAGGAGCTATACTCATTTCGACAGATGATCCCTATGCCTGCCTCAGTATGCTGAAATTTGTTAGCACCATCGCTGTTGATCTTGAGGACCCCAGTAGGAGGACGTGACCACCGTGGACCTTGATGCGCACGCCTTCCCACTGACATGGGTATTCTAGATTGTGGGACTTTACTCCAATATTCAGCATTGGACTTCATGGCAGCGTCAATGACATTTACTGGGTTAGGATTTTCATTATTAAAAATAAATGCATTCCTCTGTTTCCATATATACCATAACAGCCAGCATACTAGTGATACCTCAACTCCTTTGAGTTTACCATGATTCTTGTAGAGGTTAAGCCACCAACCACTCTTGAAAACTACGGACCCTTTCTGCTTCAAGCCTGAAGCCAAAGCTGCAACCAAACTAGACACATTAAGTCCAGGGGCAAACAAGGAAGAGATGCTCCAGAGTTTCCTCCTCCATATGGCAGATCGGACATAGAGGCGATGAGAACCGTTTACGCCTGAATAAAACCGAGTTGGTGGCCAATGCATTGTTCAGAGCTCGCCAGATAAAATGCTGAACTCAGGGAATGATCTCCAACTTCCATAACTGCTTCCACCGTTTAATCATTTTTTGATGTTCTTAAAAATTAAGTATTAATTGATACTACTAATAATCAATGCAATAATTTCATTACTTGTTATAAATATTAGATTCTATCTCCAGTCCTAAATATAAAATATAGTTGATTTTTTCTAGAGAGAACAAGGAAACTAAATAAGTTACTTAATCATATCACATATTTTGTATGATTTAATTATATATCAATTTATAAGTTAGACAAATTAGTTTAAAAACATGATAAATATAAATACTCCTTTTTTAGTAATTCTCTCTTGTTTTAGTTTTTCTTAATTTCATAGTAGTACCCAATAATTTTATTTTTTCTCAAGCTATAAGTTTATTTTTTCTTCTTATACTAATAATAATGTTTCTAGAACCAACAAATTAAATATCAAGTCCAACTAGTAGAGGGCTATGTTAATATAGTTAGGGGTATCATGTGGGCCTTGTACATGACATCAAATACTTTTATTAAGTGATAAAGTTGTGACTTAGAATTCCCTGCAAAAAGAATAATAGGCGTAACCAAAAAAAAAAAAAAAAGTGGTCTCATATATTTGGAGCTTAATTGGGTTGAGAGATAGAAATTTGAGCATCACCCTAAACCAGAAATAATGCGAACGATAAAACGTTGTTAAAATTAAAAAATTAATTAAAAGAGTATCCTAGTTTCCATTCTTATATATAAATGTAATAGTAATATAAAATAATTTTTATATTCTTATAATTTTTAATATAAATTAACTTCAAATTAAAAAATTTTACATATTAAATAAATTTCATATGACTATATTTTTTTCAAATTTCTAAAATTAATTTTTTATTAACATTAATTAATAACTAATAAATAATTGTTAACTAATATTTTTTTACTAATATTAATTAATAATTAATAAATTTTATTTTTTATAAATACTTTTTTATATGACCATTTTGCCCTACAGGGACCAAAACCTATGATTGGAAATTTAAAATATTTTTGAAATTAGAAAATCATAATTAAAAAATAAATTTAAAATTAAACTAAAAATATTAATTAATAAATAATAAATTGTATAAAAATAATTTTTTAAAATTAAATTTAATTAAAAAATAATAATTTTTAAATTTTGCCACGGAATTCAATTCCGTTGGAAATTACAAGGTATTTCCGACAGAATTCAATTTTGCCGGAATTCCGTGGCAAATTTTGCGATGGACAAAATTCCGTTAGAAACTTTTCCGACGGATTTTCTGTTGGAAATTTAATGTTTCTTTGTAGTGAAATCCCACAATTGACTTTTGGGATTTACCAAACTGGATTAATATATTGATAAAAAAAATAGATTGATATATTAATGATATTGATATTAATATTAATATAGAAATTGATTACATTACAGTACTACACACGCTAAATTAGTTACAGATTAGCACCTCTCTCCCACACTGCCACACGCAAAACATAAGTGGATGGCGAAATTTTTATTTAAGCTTTGCTAAAATATTATTATACATCGACTAAAATACCAATATTTTTTAACATTTTGGGCAAATTTTTTTTTTAACACCCTCGGGTTAGCGGGTAATAAAACAACTAGTTCGCATAAGGAGAAATGCCAATGTTTATTTTTTGCATTTTATATTTCAAGAGAGATTAGTTTCTACTTCTGGTCTTTAAATTTAATGAAATGCGTTTGTGTGGGTAAATTGCCAGTGTTCAGAAATTTAAAATCCACAAATGACTTGAGACATCTTTATTAGGTTGTGGCACATATGTAGGATCAATCCACGATAAGGCCGAATAGATCCTATATAGACCTGTAATTAATTACTACTCTCTCTGGAACTAAATATAAGACAAAATTGATTTTTTTTTTTTAAGAAATTAAGGAAGCTAAATAAGTTACTTAATTATATCATATATTATGTATCCTTAGATTATATGTCAGTTTATTAGTCAAACTAATTAGTTTGGAGAAAAAAATAAAAATATAAATACTTTAAAGTAATTTAATTAGCTTCCTTAATATCTCCTTAAAATTCAACTTTATTTTATATTTAGGATCGGAGGGAGTAACTCACTAAATGAAAATCTCATACGGTTAAAGAACTACATAAATATAGTTAGATTTGTTTTACGGGTTTGGGTTAAGGTGCAAATCCACATCAGAAGTATTCGCGAAATCTCAATGTTGCTTCAAAAATTTAAAAACGTAGCAATGTTGTCCCCACCTATTAATAATGATAATTTTGACTGTTAAATGATTTGTTTGACTTATATGATCCACATGTGGACTCCCCATCAGCATTCCATACAATAACTCATTATCCAGGTGGCAAAACTAAAAAACGGGAAAAAGAGCATATACACTCGGCAGCTTTCCCAGTGATCGCTCTTGCTCCCACCTTCCACCATCTTCTCACTCATCGCCGGTCACAACCATGGGTGGAAAAACCACTTTTTAGACTGTGTAAAAATGGCTTTTTAGACCCGTTCTGGATGAAGTTTTGATATAGGCGGTTTAAAAAGTCTATTACTTTTTAGACTGGTTAAGCAACCAGTCTTAAAAATCACTTTTTAGACTGGTTGCTGGAAGATCAGATTTTAAAAGTCTGCACTTTTTAGACTAATTGTTCTGAAAATTGGTCTAAAAAAGGTTTTTAGACCTCATGTTTTAATAACCAGTCTTAAAAGTTATACTTTTAAGACCGTTTATTTTAAAAATCGGTCTAAAAAGTCTTTTTTAAACCTCATACTTTACAAAACCAGTATTAAAAGTTGGATTTTTTAGATTTGATCTCCCCCACAACTGGTCCAAAGCCAGTATTATGCGTGCTCAACCTAAGGAAGTTTTAGGATGGGTGACCCCTTGGGAAGTTAAGTTGGCAAGGTTATGAAGACTTGAGGAATAGTAATTGTCTTAAGGTTTCTTTATGACTAATGATCGTCTTTGTTAGACGATTTAAAGAATGCTTAAAAGCATGCATATGAGGATAATGTAAGTATTGATTTTAATTCAGAATATTTCTGTTGTAGTGAGTACTGCCTAGAAAGGTTCATTTGATGAAGTTATGGAAACTTGAGTCATAGTAAATGTTTTGAGGTTTCTTCATGCTAAGTAATGATCCTTAGTAACACTTTGTATTAAAGGAATGTAGATATGATATACGATGCTATATATTGATCCATATATTGATCCTAAAGGATCTGATCTTATGATATTAAAGGTTGATGATAAGCTTGAATTAGATCTAAGTTGAAATATTGCTTAGGTCAAAATGAGAATTAGTTGAATGATGGTTCTATTCCATGATGGAAGTTTGAACCTTATGGATAGTGTTGAACCTTCAATAATATTTTGAGGATAATACCCAAAAACGTTAAAGGTTAGAATAAGAACTATTGATCACGATTTTAGCATGCCTATTGGGTGTAATTGAGGAAGATGATTCCCAATTTGTGTGATATTGAGGTTCCAGATTTCATTATGAACCTAAAAGTTAGGTTAGAGACCCTAGGATGAAAGATCCTACATGCCAGATATGTTGTAGTGGACTAGTGTGTCCAGAGGCCCTAAGACCTAGTGGACCAGTGTGTCTTTAAGCTGGTAAATGTATTCAGAATTTTGTCGGATAGTGACCCTAGACGTTGATATAGACAGAGTACTTTTAATGATATACTCAATGGAGTTTGGGGTTAATTAAAGTACCCACAATACACTTAAGGTGCCTAATCAGAGTGTTCAGGCTAGTGATAATCCGTGGAATCAAGGAACAAGATTCTTACGGATACGAATCCTTGCAGAAAGGGATTTTAAAAGGTTGCTAGCTATTAAGTTTAGCATAAGGAAAGATCATAATCATAAAATATTCTTTTGAAGAATTGATTGAGGTGATAGCTCTTTGATGAGATGAGAGATAGAATTGATCTGCCTGCTATTCAACTAACTTGAGCTATACTAGGAGTCGATTGGTGGATGGCAGATATTGTGTTGAAAGGTATGAGTAGAGAAGAACATAAGAAGCACAAAAGAGTGGTGCTAAGACATTATGGGGCATCATGTTAGGAATTTTTACAAATTAGGATATATCAGATCCTAGTCAAGTGAAAACAATATTGAGTTGAAATAGGCCAGTAGCTAGCACAGAGGAACACAAATTGTGGGTGCAGTCAGGTGTTATGGGAGGTACGTGTGGGACTCCTATTAAATCATTCTAACATTATTAAAGCTTATATGGGGAGATAAACATCAGGGTGGGTAGCGGAAGCATAGAAAACTGATAAGTAAATTTTGAGGTCAATAGGAGAGGTTAATATTTACACCAGTATTGATCATCCTAAATCATTATTAGACCCGTGTGGTCTACCATTACATAGCCTGTATGGCATATTGTGATTTGCCCTGTGTAGCAAGGCAGCTCATCAGAGCATGTTAAAGATGCGACTAATCAGTCTATGATTGGGTGCTTCTTACCCCGACATGGCCAGGCAGGTTGTGCCACTCTGGTTGCTTGCAGTCGAGAGGCTGGGTGTAAAACATGTGTGTTGCGGTGATGTGGTGAACAGTGATATGACCATTATGGTCAATAGTCAAACAACCAATGTGGTTCATGGTGACGCATGTAAATAGAGATTGGGATAAGCCCTAGTGTAGTAGGGCATAATTGTGGCGGCGAATCACTCTCAACAATGTACCTCATAGAATTAATTACCCATTCAATGAGCAGTACACACAGTGATTAGTGCACATAGTACAGTCATTAAGGGTCAAATAGTCATTTGATCCTGAACATTGAATAGGCAGGATAGAAACATATGGTTATGTGTAAAAGTTGACATGTTCACAGTAAGCCTTAATGTTCTTGTTTGTATAGGGCAGTAAAACTGGAATATTCAATGTTGCGAGAATATAATGCCATAAGGCTAAATACACCGGGCAATGTCTCGATAAGGCAATAAGGCCTAGAGTAACTAACAGATAGTATGTCCTGAGATCATAAGACCTGTGGGACAAGTATGTCGTCAGGCCAGCATATTGCTATGCAATCACAATTATGCCTAATAGTGATAAAGGCAATAAAACCCGATGTGCACGTTTGTATCGGGCAGTGTCCCTAAACAATAAGACCTGACAAACATGTTGTGTTATACTGAACAGTATACACAATATGGTTTGTAGGAATCAACAGATAGTTAATCCTAAACACCAACAGACAAATAATTTATGATGCCTACTTTATGAGCATGCACACGAGAGGGATAGACTGAATATCTAGAAGAATCCCTGAGTTGTAGACGTTCAAACTTTAAGGACAAAATTATTGAACAGTGGGAGAACTGTAATATCCTGAATTTTAGGATTAGAGGGTTGAGAATATGCCCAAGTCAAGTGGACTGCTAAGCCCTAGTTTAGCAAGAGTCTCAGGAATGTAAACTTTACTGCAAGTGTATTCTTACTGTGTGGCAGTCTTGTTATGTGGCAATTTTAAATAGGCAAATGATGTCTAATGCCTATAAAATTTTCTAGAATAAAAGTAGACATATCAAGTTTTAATTTGATATGTCATATAACTTAATTGGTGCTGTACACAAATAGTTATAAATTTTTGAATTTAGCCCAGTGAAACTGTCAAGTTTATGTGCAATGTCCAAAATTGGAAATTCTGGGAATTATGAGCTTCTATTTGGCTAAAGGCTATATTTGTTTCCAAAAATTAGACTTAATAAGGGTCATATAGCCTTTGGAACCATGTCAATTGGACATTTGTACAATTAGATATGAATTTTAAAAGTTGGATGAAAATTTTTCCAGATTTCCAGCAAGGTGCGAAAATGGAACGTAAGGGGAAAATGGTCATTTGACCAATAAAGCAAGAAGCTATATGTTTTTCCCTTTAATTGGGATAAATGTGGGCTGAAGTAGGGAGTAAGAGAAAAATAATTTGCTTGGCTCACATTAATTCAAGAGGAAAAATCTGTGGCCAAGTAAAATAAGCACATGGTAATTAGCATTAATATAATATTCCAAGAAAAAATAAAGTGATATTTTAAGAGTCTTTTATCCCTATTCTTCTTCATTATTTTGTCCAGCACACATGGAAAGAGAAAAAGAAATATGCAAATCACAAGAAAATAGAAAGAAGAGATAAGAATAGTGAATAGTGAAAATTCTTGTGTTCCTGAGCCGATTTCACCCTCGATTCGGCATTTTCAGCTTTTATAGTCTTCTCTAATATTGCTCTACTTGATGAGAGCTTTCTTTCCATGGTTTTGGATTCTTGATCAGAGGTGTTTGGAGCCATCTACCTAGGGGAAGTGCTGCCAAAACCATGAACCAGTTATAGAATCGAATAGAGGTACGTATGAGCTTCGATTTGAACCGATTGTTCTGCTGTTTTGTTGAGCTCTAAGCATTTCTTGGGCTGCCCTATGATTTCTTCCAAACTAGGATTTTAGCGCTATATGTTGTTTTAATCATGAAAATAAGGATATATGAGGGTTAGTGATGATATTTAAGTAGTTTGATAGTGAAATGGCAAAACTATTGATAGTTGGGTTGAAGTTTCTGGCAAGCAATCTATTTGTGAGGAACTTTTAGATGGACAGATTATGTTTGATGGCTATGATATTTTCCAAAATGATAATATAGACATTATAAGATTTAATTTGATATACAATATGTTGAATTTGGGTTAGTACTTTGGGAGATATTAATTGTTAAAGTTTGAGGGTTGAAACTGGACTGGATGCTGGAACAGTGTTGTAGTTCATTGAATTTTGTATTTCTGTGGTTACAAGTAGCAATGGTTAATATCTTTCCTATATAGAGGACTTAGAAAACTTAAGCGGGACTTTGAACCACTCCATTTGGATTTTTGTAGATTAAGTTATGATTTTTGGAATTTCAATCAAGATCACTATTTCAGCATTTCACATTTTCTGAAAGGTGTTGATTGGTATAGCCTTTCCTGACCCCATAGGCATTTGTTTTGGCTTTCAATGGCTACCCAAGTGACTTAAAAGATAACCAACAAAATGTGTTTAGAACAATACATGAATGAGTAATAACTCAATTCTTGTACATTTGTAATTTTAGGACATATCAATAGCCCAAGCTGGATCAAAGGTATTAAACTTATGGTAGAGCTAGAAAGGGCAATTCTAGACAGTAACTATTTATTTCATGCACTGTGGTTATGTATGTTTGTGTATGACATCTTTTGTAACATGAGCATAGTGTCTTGGACACACATATTATCTTAGTTGTGGTCTGGGACCTAATGAAGGTGCAAAGTTAAGCCAAGGTTGCAAATAGTTGTTTGGCCTTGGATAGTGTGTACACAACATTCTATCATTTCACATAGCATAGTGCATGTCATATTTATTTTTACATCGTATATGTCTGATTGTATGTTATTATTGAGATTCTTTGAATCTCACCCTTTCCATAAATGTAGAATGTTTTTAGCAGTAGACAGTGGCTCAGAGGGCAGGATCATAATTACAGGCAACAAAAGGTTCAAAACAAGCATAGAAGGAGATGTTAGTTATCTGTGTTAGATATACATGTTTTGATGATAACAAAGAATGGATTGATTCTACAAAAGGTTTTGATTATAAGCAAAATAGAATTGAACAAAGTAACTAAAATAGAATTGAACAAAGTAACTATGTATTTGGTGGCAGGGAAGGCCATAACTCGAGTAACCACTTGAGTGATGAAGAAAAACAAATAGTTGTTGAATAGGAGAAAGCTTCACTGGCAGATTCTTGAAGGGATCACTCGAGTGATGTGTAACACCCTGCCTTTAATCACGTAATTATAATTCGATAATGCACATTTAATTCGGATTAGAGACCATCGGATAACTTAAACTCATTTCAATCTCCTACTTTGTAGTAGGGTTTTCACAAAACATTCAAAATCTCTTCCTGTTCCTGGTCTCCATTTCAAAATTCGAATATAATTACCTGTGCAGTTTATCTACATTCATGTATAACAGAGTGTATAACCAAATCCCCGGCAACTCCCGGGTCCTATACTTATATAATCTAGAGGTTACAAGTATCTACTAGGGGATTACACAACCAAAATCGAATGTAGTGTTCCTGATTCAGGATATACAGTAATCCCGAGTTTAAAGTAGATAACCAACATCTCAAAAATCCTTAGTATCACTAAAGATCCTAAGTGCTTCGGGTTGGCCGCTTCTCCTTTGAGCCACATGCCCTGTCTGAAATGTTAGTCATAGGAAAGAATGAGATTCGAGCGAATCCCAGTAGTAACCAACCACTCACACAATGCATAACACAAAGCATGTATATAAATCACAACCAGCAACAGCAGCAGCAATCTCAAAGATACATGGTTTTCACCACAAACGACAGCACTCACGGCTGTATGCATAATACGACAGCTCTCGCTGTAATAATAATCACGACAGCTTACGCTGTAATCACAATAACGACAGCTTACGCTGTAAACGACAGCTTGCGCTGTAAACGACAGCTATCACCAGCTGTAATCGCAGCAGCATCAAAGAATCATCACATAACAATGATAACACACACATACAGAGCATTATACATAGTATAAGAGAGAGAGTCACTACCTGATCCTTTCCCGACGTTTCTTGGCACTGCGGGCTCCCGAGGGCGGCAAATATCGAATCCTACAATTCCAAATGCACCATTTAGACACTTCCATAGTGTTACTTGGGGTTATATTAGTCTATAATGAAAATTTACAAAACTACCCCGGGGACCCGGCCCGGGCCCGCCGTACCCGGTCTGGTTGCACTTTTCCCGAAATTCTAATCTGGGCTATCCTAACATATTTCCGCCCAAGGAATCCATTTCCGTACTCAGAATTATCAAACTCAATGTCAAATTACGAAATTGCCCTTGGCAGCCCTACTTTTAGGGTTTTAGGGGTGTTTCCGTAATTATGCTTTCTCGGCCTTTTTTGAAAAAGTGCCCAACTGTAACCCCACCTAATTTTCGCCCCTGAACTCAATGGAACCATCAAATCATTGAAAATCCAACTCTAAGACCCATTTAGACCCCTGACCGAAATATATGAGCTCTTCGGAGAAAATCGGGGTTTTACGATTTCGGCTCCGTAAACACGTTCCTTTCTACTCCTAACCACTTTATTGACTATTTCATTAAGTTACAACTACCATTTAGTATCAATTTAGGCAGCATAACCCCTAGAAAAACCCATTTCCAAGAATTAAAACCAATGGCAATCCGGCGAAATTTCACCGATTAAATTGCCCACAGCAGCCAGAATAGTCAATATACAAGAGTTTGGAAGTTACCTCAAGCTCCCAATAGATTTTCCTTGACTTGAATGAAAACCCTAGGTGTTTTAACACCAAAAGAGGAGCTTCCAAACCTTAAAGAACATAAAGGAGTAGCTTAGGATCGGAGTTATACGCGTTAGGAGCTAGATCGTCGGAGAAATCGGCTTACCTTGCGAGTTCTCTTCTCCTTTTCTCCCAAAACCCTCTCAACTCTTTTTCTTTACTTTGGCTGCAGAATGGCGTCGGGAATAGCTGATGAAGATGATGAATAAAAAGTGTTTTAACATTAGGATGATGTCATGTTTTATTATGCTGATGTCATAAATCCCATTTTCGGATTTTATGACAGTTTTTCTGCCCAAACTTTAAAAAATCATAACTAATTCTAGAAAAATCGAAATGAGGTGATTCCAAAGCCAAATGAAAGATATTTAAGTCCTATTCATAGGAAAAATATTGTCCATTACTGAAAATCACCACAAAATTCCCAGACTTTCAATCTTTGCATACTGTTCCAGAAAATAATTAATTTCGCTGGGCAAACTTCAAAAATCCAAAACTCTTAGGTCACAAATCAAAATGATACAAATTATATGTTCATTTTGAAGCTTGACATGTGAACTTTAATACTGGAAAATTTCCGAATTTTTAGACACCATTTGCCTATTTAAAACGTCCATACAAATTGGCTGCCCTGTACAGAGTTTCAATGGACAGAGTTTTCAACTTTTGCACAATTGTTCCCAATGGTTCCAACTTCACAATAAACACTCTCCCCACATGAATTTTCACAAGGAAGCCATTGGAATCATTAAAATATCCAAATTCCCATCACACATTCTCCAAAAGTGTTTATTCAACAATAATTACATCCACTTTTGAAGTCATTAGCCCTTAATCACTTTTTGGGATATTACAATTCTCCCCCCGTAAAATAAATTTCGTCCTCGAAATTTGTCACACAACTTGAGCCATAAACTCAGGATAACGTCTTCGCATATCCGCTTCCGCTTCCCAAGTTGCTTCCCTCTGAGTCATTCCCTTCCAGATCACCTTCACAAATGGAATGCTTCGGTGTCTGAGCCGTCGTTCTTCTCTATCAATGATCTGTTCTGGCTCTATCGCATATGTGAAGTTGTCTTGTAACTCAACTTCTTCATATTCAACAATATGAGATGGATCCGGTTGATACTTCTTCAGTTGGGAAACATGAAACATATCGTGGAGTCTACTCAAGTTTGGGGGTAGGGCTACTCGATAAGCAACAGGCCCAATCCTCTCAAGGATTTCAAAAGGACCTATATATCTCGGGCTCATCTTCTTCCTCTTGATGGCTCGCCCAATGCCCGTAATTGGTGATACTCTCAGGAATATGTGATCACCAACCTCAAATTCTAGAGGCCTTCTCCTCTTGTTAGCGTAACTTTTCTGTCGACTCTGCGCTGCAAGGAGCCTCTTACGAATGATCCGAATCTGTGCTGAGGTTTGATCAACCAAATCTGGCCCATAAAGCTTCCTTTCGGATAATTCATTCCAGCATAAAGGTGATTGACACCGTCTTCCATACAACGCTTCATACGGAGCCATTTGGATGCTCGCATGATAGCTATTGTTGTAAGCGAACTCAGCCAGTGGAAGGAAACGATCCCAACTTCCTTTAAAGTCGAGAACACAAGCTCGCAACATATCTTCCAGCGTCTGAATTGTTCTCTCAGATTGTCCATCCGTTTGAGGATGATAAGCCGTACTGAATCTCAGTTGAGTACCTAAGGCTTCATGCAGTGCTTTCCAAAACTTTGAAGTAAATCGTGGATCTCGATCGGAAATGATGTTTTTCGGAACACCATGAAGTTTGACAATCTCTCGGATATAAATCTCTGCTAGTTTATCAGGAGAATAACCAGCATTGATTGGTATGAAGTGGGCTGACTTCGTTAACCGATCCACAATTACCCAGATCGCATCATAGTTTCTGATCCTGGGTAATCCCACCACCAAATCCATGGTCACGCTTTCCCATTTCCATTCCGAAATCTCAGGACTCTGAAGTAAACCAGGCGGTCTCTGGTGCTCGATCTTCACTTTCTGACAAGTGAGACACCTTGCAACATATTTGGTCACGTCACTCTTCAAACCCGGCCACCAATACACCGATTTCAGATTCTGATACATCTTGGTCATACCAGGATGAAGAGTATATCGGCTCTTGTGTGCCTCATCCAGAATCTTCTGCCTCAACTCTGCCTTAAGTGGAACGCAGACTCTTTTCTGGTAACAAACCAATCCACGAGGCGATATGTCGTAGCCTGAAACTTCTCCCTGTTTGATTCGAGTCAGATTGCACTGTATCCAGTCATCTTGACTCTGAGCTTCTTCAATTTCTACCCTTAGATCACTCTCCTCTTGAGAAACAGTGTAATTGGCACAGATGATCTGATTTGTCAAATTTAAATCACGAAAATCTTCAATCAATTTCCTTTCTTGTATCATCATAGCTGCAACGAGCACAGTCTTTCGGCTAAGAGCATCAGCGACTACATTTGCCTTACCCGGGTGATATTTTATCTCCAGGTCGTAGTCCTTAAGCAATTCCATCCAGCGACGCTGTCTCATATTCAGCTCTTTTTGATCATACAGATATTTGAGACTCTTGTGGTCGCAGTACAATTCCACAGTCACACCATATAGGTAATGACGCCAAATCTTTAAAGCAAATACAATGGCCGCAAGCTCCAGATCATGAGTGGGATAATTCAATTCATGAGGTCTGAGCTGTCGAGAGGCGTAGGCCACCACACGTCCCTGCTGCATAAGGACACACCCTAATCCCTGCCCACTGGCATCAGAATACACAACATATGTCACACTGGGATCGGGTAAAATCAATACAGGTGCCGACGTCAACCTCTCCTTCAGCTCCACAAAGCAGTTTTCACATTTCTCGTCCCACACAAACGGCTGATCTTTTCTCGTGAGCTTGGTCATCGGCAACGCAATACGGGAGAAATTTTGGATAAATCTCCGATAATAACCAGCAAGACCCAGAAAACTGCGTATTTCCGCCACAGATTCTGGCCTCTTCCAGTTCAGTACTGCTTCCACTTTGCTGGGATCCACAGAGACCCCTTCTTGCGAGATAACATGGCCTAAGAATTTCACTTCTAATAGCCAAAACTCGCACTTGCTCATTTAGCATATAATTGCTTCTCGCACAAGATATTCAATACGATTCTCAAATGATGCTCATGCTCATCCTTATTCTTGGAATATATCAAAATGTCATCAATAAACACAACAACAAACTGATCCAGATATTGCCGAAAGATACGGTTTATGTAATCCATGAAAACCGCAGGCGCATTGGTTAGCCCAAATGGCATCACCAAGAACTCATAATGACCATATCGGGTCCTGAAAGCAGTCTTTGGAATATCTTCTGCTTTCACTCGCAGCTGATGATACCCTGACCTTAGATCAATCTTTGAAAACACACACGAACCAGAGAGTTGATCTAATAGGTCATCAATTCGGGGAAGAGGGTACTTGTTTTTTATAGTAACTTTATTCAGCTCTCTGTAGTCGATACACAAGCGAAAACTCCCATCTTTCTTCTTTACAAACAACACTGGAGCTCCCCAAGGCGACACACTGGGTCTAGTAAACCCTTTCTCAAGCAAATCTTCTATTTGTTTCTTTAACTCCGCCATTTCGTTTGGGGCCATGCGGTATGGGGCCTTGGATATAGAACCAGCTCCAGGTACAATGTCAATTGGGAACTGAACTTCCCTTTCTGGAGGTAGTCCGCTCAGATCGTCCGGAAACACCTCAGGGAATTCATTTACCACGGGTATATTATTCAAGGTTTCGCCATTTTCCCCTTGCACAGAGAAAAACACTACATACCCCTGGCAACCCTTTTCAAGATACTTTTCAGCTTTGGCTGCCGAAAGAAAATTCATACTAGCATCTACATCTTCAACCCTCTGAGATACAGGATATACTATCCTCTTGTTTCCACAATCAAGCAATATATTATTTGCCATTAACCAATCAAAACCCAAAATGACTTCTAATTGACTAAGAGGCAAACATATCAAATCTACAATAGATTGATGCCCTTCCACAGTTATGACACAACTGAAACAAGCTTCTGTGGTCAAGGCCTTAATACCCATTGGAGTTGACACTACTAATTCAAATGGCAGTTTGTGCACATGCAATCCCAGGCGCTTCACGCAATCATAGGCAATGAAGGAGTGACTTGCACCCGAGTCAAATAAAACTTGCAACAGATGGCCATGAAGTAGAAGTTTACCTTGTATTAGCTCAGGAGATTTGCGGGCCTCCTCATGGGTCATAGTGAATACTCGGCCCTGTGTCCTCGGTCTCTGGTCTGGTCGTGGCTCTTTGCATTCAGCAGAAGTATGCCCCACACGCTTACAATTGAAGCATATTATTTTGCCATCACAAGTTTTGCCTTGATGTGGTTGGTTACACCGACGACAAATCCATGGTCCAGAATATGTTCTTTGCTGGTCACGGCTCCCAGACTGGTAGGGCTTCTTACCACTTCAAGACGAAGATCCTTGCCCCTTTCGCTTTTGTGAGGTAGCACCCTTATTAGGTTCATTGCGGTGGCTAGTAGCTCTGGCAGGATACAAATCTCTCAAGTTGTTCTCTGTAATCCTGCATTGTTCAACCGCCTTGTTGAACTTGGTAAATTGATGAGTAGCTAAGCGCTTCCTCAACTCTCGCCTCAGACCGCGAATGAGCATATCAGAACTCTATTCTTCATCATCCTTGAACCGGAGATAGGAGGAGTATCGAGCCAATCGGACAAAACGGGACAAGTAATCATCGAAGCTTTCCGCGTCCCCTTGCCTGATATTCAGGAATTCTGTCTCCTTCTCGAGCCTCACTGATTTGGGAAAATACTTCTCGTTGAATTCTTGTTGAAACAATTCCCAAGTCAATGGCATCTTGTTGCTCTTCAAGGTTAGGGCGATATTCCGCCACCAACGGTCTGCATCCCCTTCGAGTTTGTAAACGGCCAGTCGCGGCTTCACCTCATCTGGACAATTAAGCACCTCAAATATTTTCTCCAGTCTGTTCATCCAATCTTCGGCTGCTTGAGGGTCAAACCTCCCTCTGAACGCAGGAGGCAGATGCTTGCAGAACCTGGTGACCCAAAACTGAAGGTCTCTTTCCTCTCTAAGCGGTATCCCATGTGATTCTTGATTTGGGACAATGTGAGGTGGGGACTCCAGGGGTCGTGCTGACCCTTCAGCAGTGTCCTCATGACGGGTTTCTCCTTGAGTTTCCTCCGGAGTGGATTGAACTGGACCTTCCTTGTTCTTCGCCTTCTCTGCTCTGAGCTCTTCTCTCAACTCAGTTATCATATCTCTTTGATCCCGGATTAGACCCATCAGCTCTTGCATAGGATCTGGTGGATTATCATTGACGACCTCCACCTCTGGGTCTACACGCGGAATATTGGGGCGTCCTCTAGTTTTCTTCATTCTACAAACAACTTGCCCCATTAATTTAGCAGAGATAGTATGCACATATAGTCACAAAACTCATATATATATCCATGTCAATTAAACATACATGTGCATACACAACAATCATTCACAGATAATCTTCTATCCCTACTACTATCTAAGGGATCTATCCTAGCAACCTCTACCCTTGCCAGGAACTACATCTCTGATACCAAAATGTAACACCCTGCCTTTAATCACGTAATTATAATTCGATAATGCACATTTAATTCGGATTAGAGACCATCGGATAACTTAAACTCATTTCAATCTCCTACTTTGTAGTAGGGTTTTCACAAAACATTCAAAATCTCTTCCTGTTCCTGGTCTCCATTTCAAAATTCGAATATAATTACCTGTGCAGTTTATCTACATTCATGTATAACAGAGTGTATAACCAAATCCCCGGCAACTCCCGGGTCCTATACTTATATAATCTAGAGGTTACAAGTATCTACTAGGGGATTACACAACCAAAATCGAATGTAGTGTTCCTGATTCAGGATATACAGTAATCCCGAGTTTAAAGTAGATAACCAACATCTCAAAAATCCTTAGTATCACTAAAGATCCTAAGTGCTTCGGGTTGGCCGCTTCTCCTTTGAGCCACATGCCCTGTCTGAAATGTTAGTCATAGGAAAGAATGAGATTCGAGCGAATCCCAGTAGTAACCAACCACTCACACAATGCATAACACAAAGCATGTATATAAATCACAACCAGCAACAGCAGCAGCAATCTCAAAGATACATGGTTTTCACCACAAACGACAGCACTCACGGCTGTATGCATAATACGACAGCTCTCGCTGTAATAATAATCACGACAGCTTACGCTGTAATCACAATAACGACAGCTTACGCTGTAAACGACAGCTTGCGCTGTAAACGACAGCTATCACCAGCTGTAATCGCAGCAGCATCAAAGAATCATCACATAACAATGATAACACACACATACAGAGCATTATACATAGTATAAGAGAGAGAGTCACTACCTGATCCTTTCCCGACGTTTCTTGGCACTGCGGGCTCCCGAGGGCGGCAAATATCGAATCCTACAATTCCAAATGCACCATTTAGACACTTCCATAGTGTTACTTGGGGTTATATTAGTCTATAATGAAAATTTACAAAACTACCCCCGGGGACCCGGCCCGGGCCCGCCGTACCCGGTCTGGTTGCACTTTTCCCGAAATTCTAATCTGGGCTATCCTAACATATTTCCGCCCAAGGAATCCATTTCCGTACTCAGAATTATCAAACTCAATGTCAAATTACGAAATTGCCCTTGGCAGCCTTACTTTTAGGGTTTTAGGGGTGTTTCCGTAATTATGCTTTCTCGGCCTTTTTTGAAAAAGTGCCCAACTGTAACCCCACCTAATTTTCGCCCCTGAACTCAATGGAACCATCAAATCATTGAAAATCCAACTCTAAGACCCATTTAGACCCCTGACCGAAATATATGAGCTCTTCGGAGAAAATCGGGGTTTTACGATTTCGGCTCCGTAAACACGTTCCTTTCTACTCCTAACCACTTTATTGACTATTTCATTAAGTTACAACTACCATTTAGTATCAATTTGGGCAGCATAACCCCTAGAAAAACCCATTTCCAAGAATTAAAACCAATGACAATCCGGCGAAATTTCACCGATTAAATTGCCCACAGCAGCCAGAATAGTCAATATACAAGAGTTTGGAAGTTACCTCAAGCTCCCAATAGATTTTCCTTGACTTGAATGAAAACCCTAGGTGTTTTAACACCAAAAGAGGAGCTTCCAAACCTTAAAGAACATAAAGGAGTAGCTTAGGATCGGAGTTATACGCGTTAGGAGCTAGATCGTCGGAGAAATCGGCTTACCTTGCAAGTTCTCTTCTCCTTTTCTCCCAAAACCCTCTCAACTCTTTTTCTTTACTTTGGCTGCAGAATGGCGTCGGGAATAGCTGATGAAGATGATGAATAAAAAGTGTTTTAACATTAGGATGATGTCATGTTTTATTATGCTGATGTCATAAATCCCATTTTCGGATTTTATGACAGTTTTTCTGCCCAAACTTTAAAAAATCATAACTAATTCTAGAAAAATCGAAATGAGGTGATTCCAAAGCCAAATGAAAGATATTTAAGTCCTATTCATAGGAAAAATATTGGCCATTACTGAAAATCACCACAAAATTCCCAGACTTTCAATCTTTGCATACTGTTCCAGAAAATAATTAATTTCGCTGGGCAAACTTCAAAAATCCAAAACTCTTAGGTCACAAATCAAAATGATACAAATTATATGTTCATTTTGAAGCTTGACATGTGAACTTTAATACTGGAAAATTTCAGAATTTTTAGACACCATTTGCCTATTTAAAACGTCCATACAAATTGGCTGCCCTGTACAGAGTTTCAATGGACAGAGTTTTCAACTTTTGCACAATTGTTCCCAATGGTTCCAACTTCACAATAAACACTCTCCCCACATGAATTTTCACAAGGAAGCCATTGGAATCATTAAAATATCCAAATTCCCATCACACATTCTCCAAAAGTGTTTATTCAACAATAATTACATCCACTTTTGAAGTCATTAGCCCTTAATCACTTTTTGGGATATTACATGATGAACCATCCTTACTCAAGTAACTGGTTAAGAAATGTGTGCAATAATCATCCAGAGAAGTTTCTGCTAAGTTTTTAATGGTGTCACTTGAGTGGCCACTCGAGTAATGACAAGTGATCACTCGAGGAACCCCTAAAGTGACCAAGTAAGTTTTAAGGCAGTAAAGTCTCTACCAATATTTTAATAGGATCACTCAAGTAGCCACTCGAGTGATGCCTCTGAATCACTCGAGTAGCCACTCTAGTGATCAGGTTAGAAGTCATGGACTTAACTCTCTGCCAAGTTTTTCAATGGGCTACTCGAGTAAAATAGTATAGAGAATATGATCTTAATCTTTTGTTCATTGATTTGTTATCCATATGATTAATCTTTCATTGTGTTAGTTTCCTAAGTATATTTGCAGAGAAATAATGAAGAGATCATGTATTGAGAGAAAAGTCAAATATATCATCCGTAACATCTGAAACGCTCACCTACCGTAAACGGCTAGTTTTCAAATTCGAGGAACGGTCAAATGAAGCTGTGCAACTCTAACAAACAT
This sequence comes from Inga laurina, assembly GCA_963855925.1. Lineage (NCBI taxonomy): Eukaryota > Viridiplantae > Streptophyta > Magnoliopsida > Fabales > Fabaceae > Inga > Inga laurina. The sequence continues at coordinate 30,859,334 of OY979710.1, forward strand.
GTTGAAATGGTTCCAACAGCTATTATAAATTCAACTATAGATATGGGAACATTTAACAAAGAACAGAGCATAACAACTGAGAACATATGATCTAATATATTTGTACTTCAGTGATTACATATGTGCTCTATGAAAGAGATTTTCATTACAAACTCAATATTTGTTATTGAGACAACTTGGAACCTTGAGTTGGGGATTTGATTACAATGTGTAAGGGGGAGTAAATGTCCAGTCAAGGAACTTGCTGTGTACTGAGGTACGAAGAACCCACTAAATCTTTGAAGATACAGTGAAACTTTCAAAGAAGCTCTGAGGACTAGGCCTAGGTCAAAGTGGTTGTGGCCAAACTAGTATAACTCCTGGTGTATACTTCGGTGATATTTCTCCTAGCTCTTAACTGCTTTAAATCTCCAGCTAAGTTTTATATACGGAATGAAGTTACTGTGATTACCCAATTCACCCCCTCTTGGGTGAAACACTTGCACTATCGTTGGGTATCAGAGCATAGGTTTTCTTGTTAAAGTATAACAACATAAGAAGGATCTAATGGTAAGCATGGGTGAAGGAATACTTCTTGATGGAGCCTCTATAACCAGACCACCAAGTTTCAACGGCGAACACTTCTCTTTCTGGAAGGTGAAGTTTAAAGTATTTGTAATGGCTACAAAATACGGATTATTGATGTGATTGAGAGTAGGAACCATCAACCTATGAAAATTGTAGATTTATAGAAGGTTCCTAGGACACCAACAGAATTTGATGAGTACTTTAGGATCTGTACGCTTCCAACGGCTAAAGAAATGTGGGAAGCCTTGGAAATAGCTCACGAAGGAACATTTGTAATAAAGGAAAACCAAAACAATACTTTGGTTACTTCATTTGATTTGCTTTGAATGAAATTAGGTGAGTCAATAGCTGAATTCAAACTTAGATATACTCATCTTGTTAATCAACTTGCAGCACTTAAGAAAGCCTATGATCAACATACCCAAGTAAGAGAGATACTGAACACCAAGCTGTTTGCATTTTGCCCTCACGTTCATTGGTTCACTAACACCATAATTTGTCAATTGCAGTGGATATTCTCAAAAAATGTTTCTTTGTCTTTCTTGCCAGGTAGAATAAGTTTTCAACTTATTCATAAGGGTATTAACCCTTTAGCACATGTTGTTTAGCAAATACTCTTTTGCTAGTTTGATCATTCCCTTTGATCAAGGTGTACATGTGGTAAGAAATGGAATCTTTTATCCCTAGAAAAGAAACATCAAAATCCAACAAAGGATTTGAGAATCATAGTCCCATCGATCCTTAACTAAAGAGATAGCAAAGATGTGATTCTGTCAATTGCAATTGCATGGAGTGAATCAGGGTGGTTTATCTATGCAAAGTTAATGTGCAAGTTCCAATCCCTTGATTCTATCTCTTTATTGCTTTACTTTTGACATGAAGCCATATGCTTATGTGAAACATCCACAACTCATGTGGATTTCTACTTTTAAAACCCTTAAAGGTTTATCAATATAGCATTTTATCTTTGCAGAAACCATTGACCTCTTCTAGATTAAGTTAACCTCATAGGTTTCTTGCCCTTAGGCATGGAGGATGAATCCTCCCACTCTTTAGCTAAGTTGTCTGACTGATGGGTCTTGAATCCTTCAGTCTTTCACATTCAAGTTCAATGTGGTTAATCATATTGCTGAAGGTTACAATATGCATATCAGAGGCAATCTTTGCTTTCGTATACGCCCACTCACTAGAAGACATGGCTCACTCCCACTCACTGGGAGACATAGCTTCCTCCCACTCACTGGGAGATGTCTTATCACAACATACACTTATTGTTTGTTAGAAAGAACTTGGCATTTAGTTTGTCTCAACTTCTTAGTTTGACATCTGCCTCAAGTGTTGCCTAAACAACATGTTAGGACTCAGTACACTATGTTAAAACTTAACTTAGTTTTAACTTTATGGAAGAAGATCACTTATTTCACTATCTTCCAACACTATCCACACGGCTTGGATAAGGTTACATTGCTCATACCAACATAAGTTTAAGCAATGTTGTTCTTTCTATACTTGATAGCATAAGTCTTTTGTATCCTTCGGTTGCTTCAACCTTTAAATGCTGAAGACTAGTTGGTAGGATATCCCTGACATCTCATTCTACTTGAATGAAAGAGATTTGAGAGTTTTTAACTTCACAGATATCTCTATTAAGCTTGTCTTCATAAGCTCAGTCAAATAGACTTGGTCATAATTGGTCACTCAGATGATTATGGTATACAAATCTTATTTGTTCAAATAAGACAAATGATAGTTAGATAATAAGTTCACTAGTTTCATGTTCAGGAGACAACTATGTTGACTCCCATCCCAATCATACTAGTTAGCTCATCACCCTTTTAACCACAGTCTTCATTGAACACTTTCCCCTTTGGATTTCTAGAAGCATTCCAAAAAACTCCCACTCAATCAAAGAGTAGTTATATTAACAAGATAATAACACAATATCATCTAACTAGCATGAATGTTCAAGAAAATAAGAAGAGAATATACTGAATTCAATTCTATAAACTAACAGAGAATTTAGTCTTAAATTCAATGGAAAAACAAGAACATTAAAAAATTTAAGCCTCATATTGTTGTCTCTTAACAGATTCTCCCTCTCATAGGCCCTTCTGACCATATTAACTCATGTAGCGTCTAGCTACAATGTCCAGCTCCTCTTTTCCATGTTTACATCCACTCATTTGGATGTATTTGCAACATACCTCCCACTTGATAAGATGATTCTCACATCTCTATCTGTCTTGTCCTTTGTCACAACATATGTGATAAAAGGTTGACTTTTAGAAGTCATTGCTTCAACATTTGGGAAGACTTATTATTATTCAATAATTATTGAATAATTTTAAGGTTGCTGCAATTTTTAGGTGTTATCTCTAAGAGTTTGAGTCAAGGTTGGATAGGATTTTATATTCAAAAACTCATTTGAATAATACCTTACTTTTAAAGAATCTTTCAACATTTAACCTTATGTTGCAACTGAAGAATACTCTTAAAAAAATAAGCCAACTTATCCCAAAAAATAATAGAACCAACATTGATTCAATTCCAACATTTTTGGGACCTTCTAAGTGCACATAAGCACCTTTATGACTCAAACACAGATCCAAACGTGCTTCAAATATATGCAAATTTTGTATCAAATTGAAGCTCTCAAATTTAGGGATTTTTAGGAACCAACCACGTCTCAATTGGAGGCTCTACGCGCCCTCACGTGCCCCTAGAAGGTCTCTGGATCCAAAAAATCCTAAAAAATTGGAAAATTTCAGCATTGGCCACTCTCGGCGGTAGCGCGTGACGTACACGCGCTGCCTTGCGACTACATGCCGGTGACACGCGCCGGCCCAAACGACTCCACGCACCGTCCTCTCACCGACGGTGCTTGCCACGTGTCAAACGGAGGTCCCAATGGGCCCCACGCGCCATATGTCCTTTTTCCCTTTTTTTTTAGGTCAACAGTGAACGAATGACTATTGACCGTTGACTGGTTGACCAGTCAACATTGACTGGTCAACCGTGACCCGTCACTGCTGACGTGTCATTGACGTGTCTCGGTCAACATGGCTGGTCAACGGATGACGTGGCCTCATTGACCGATGCTGATGTGGCGACCGCTGATTGGCACCACGTGTAATTGGTTGACCGATGATGTGTCATTGACTGCCACGTCATCGTCTTCAACCTCCAGTCGGGTCAAACCGACCCGGTTGGAGCTCCGACGGGTCATCGCGACCTGCCAACTTCGGGAGGCCATATCTCCCTCGTTTTAGCTCCGTTTTTTGCCTTCTTGGTGTCGTTGGAATTGTAGTTCAGCGAACTACAAATCCATGGCATTTATTTGATCTTAAAACCTCTGTTTCATTGATCAAATCATGAGTGAAGTTGTGGCGGTGACTAACGACCCGCAAACTTCTTTCCTTTGTTTCTCCCTCATCCGGACTCTGTTTGACACATTCTAAGCATCGTTGGAATCGTCTCTTCGAGATCTACACATCCATGTCCTTACTTTGGGCAAAAACACCGAGTTTCAAACACCTAATGTTTCTCAACCTTGTCGGCGCGACGTAAACCGACGTGGATGTGTGTCCTCTGGGTTTTAAAGGCTCTCCTAACCTTTGAGGAGTTAAGGCTTTTCGTTTTTGAATCCACATAGGTTCCAAAAGATCTCCTTTAATAAGATCGAAGAGATGAGGAGAAGAGAAGAGAAACGAATATGTATATATATACTCAAGCGCATATATATAATAGTCAGAGGAGCAGAGAATCTTCGACTAGCATGCATTCAACATATATTCATAACACCCAACAAAATATATATCATGTCTGAAGCTTTTTTTTAAAAAAAAATGTAGAAGCAATATATACATATACATGTTCACGTTTTTGGAAAAGAACTTACACCCAGATACCTAAAAAAAGATTCACGCATGAGCAAATTAATATGTAGGCATTCCATATTCACAAACTCATATTTTTTTTACATATTGTCATGTATATTGCGTGAATGAGAAGGAGAAGAAATATGCGTATTAATAGCACAGCGGAATTATATGGGGATATAAACAAATTATATCAGATTATTATTCACAAAGAATAATTCATACAGCCACAGGATCAACAGACTTTGATACCAATGTAGGAAAAAATATTAACTAAAAGGAGATTAGGCGTACCTGGACGAATCCATGTTCGGATTCGGGTCAAAGCTCCAATACTCCGTACTTGTGCCCACACAATTATTAGACTACTAGAGCCTAATTGTGATTTGCACAGCAGATCACCAGAACCAGAAAGATGGTAGGAGAGAAGAGAATTGCCAGAAAACTCAATGGCGGGGTGAATTGCAATTGAGGAGGCACACCCTATTTATAGTGGTTTATAGAGGCCACTAATTAGGAAATGTGTACACTCCTTCTTGCCCTCCAAGACAACAATTAATTGTCTCTCAATTAATTCCCTAATTATGGTGATTTGTTCCTCTTTTAACAAATCCATAATTATTGCCGAAATATTCCCAAATCTGCATTTTATACTGATTTTATTCTTATTTGATTAGGCTACTTATTTCCTAATCAAATAGTCCGGCCCATCACGGGCAGACTTGGACCCAAAGTCAAATAAATTATATGTCCATTTTGAAGCTTAAGATGTGAACTTCAAGACTGGAAAGTTTCATAATTTTCTGACATCATTTGCCAAGTCAAAACGTCCACATGATCAGACTGCTTAGACAGAATTCACAGTGGACAGAATTTCCAAACTTTGCACACAATGTATCCAATCCAATCCAAACCAATTCCAATAACTAAATACCACAACATGACACCATTTTCAACAAAGACCACCATCTAATTCCACCATTCACATTCCACACGAAAATACCATAAAATCAGGGCAAAATTCACAATTCACCATACTTAACCAAAAGTCACAAAACTTAGATCAAAAGGAAGCAAATGCTCACCTCTTCCTCTTTCCCAAACCAATTTCTTGATTCTCCATCTTTCCACTTTTGCTCAAGCTCTCAAACACCTCCAATCAAGAATCTAAAACCATAGAGATGAAGCTGTCATCACTATGAACAACTTTATAGAAGGTGATTAGAGCATTAGAGGACATTAAGCCAAACAAAAACTCACCTTTTGATTTCTCTTTCTTCCCTTTCATGGACGACAATGGAGTTGAGAGAGAGAGGGAGTGAAGATGAAGATGAAGGCAGCAGTTTTTGGGATGCCAAAACATCCAAATAAAGAGAGGAAAGAGGGAAAATGAGTTGACAAATTGACCAAGATCCAAGGGTTCACATCTCGCCACTTGTCATGATCTTGATCCATCAACCATGAGCTCACATAGGCACATCTACACATGATTCCACCCCTTGATCTCTTGTACAAATCAATCCTAACCATTGATCTTGAAGTTACCAATGAGTTTCCTCTTCGGTAATCGATCCATTGGTCGGTAACTTTACCGTTTCTCCCCTGATTATGGTAATCTCTCTTGGATCACCACCAAACACTTCATATCTTTCCATATCACCACATTATGCGCCCTCCCTCTATTTTAAGTCAATTTAGATGTTAATCCATAATTGAACTTAAATAAAGGGTTTCGGCGCTGCTCACAACACATACGAATCACATCGGGTGCCAAATCATACCATAATCTCCAAAAGGGTTTATTCATCACTAACCATATCCACTTTTGGAGTCATTATCTCTTAATCACAATTTGGGATCTTGCTAAACTGGGGCTTAGCAGTCCACTTATCTCAAGCTTATTCTCTAGCCTCAAGTCTCAAAATTTGGGGTATTACAGAACTGAGTTTTGGCCTTAACATAAAAGTTGTAGAGCTCTTTCTTATCTTTTTATCCATATAAAGAACATCCTAGTCCGACATCTAGAGCTTCAAATATTGCCTAAAAACTAAAATAGGGTTTGATTTAGTATTTTTCAAGAAATTCTATTTTGTGCCAAAATCAGTATTTATTTATCAATTACTCCCAGATTCATTGAATTGAGCACAAATATCATCCATAAATCATCATATGAGGGAAAATAAATATGCAAATATTTTGCCTATCAAACTCCCCGACACTTAGCTCTTGGATGTCCACGGACAAGGAGTAATTAATAAGTGCTTCCAACAAAAATCAAAAGCATCAAGTTATAAGCAATAACGTGTTTGAAAAATAAAGAGATCCTAGTATTCATGAATGAATGAACATATACACTAGTAACTTTGTTTGAAAATGAATGAACTGAGTTCATAATTATGACTTATTCTCTCAATCTCTCAAGTATTTAAGGGTAAGTATTTTGCTAAATTCAACAAAAAAAATTATGCTACCACAGGTATGCTAAAAATCTCAATCTGCACTACCTAATTCACATGCATAATTTAAATCAAAAGGACTTATTGAGGGTTGTAATGAGGTTAAGGTAAAAGGAATGTAAAACATGATATGAATGGTTGTATTTAAGTAATAGGGCAATTGAAAACATGGGCCAACTTATGAATAAATCTATCTCATCACAGGAACTCACGATTTTTATTCAAATACTTAATATCTTTTTTTCCTTCTTCTTTAATATCTTTTTTTACTTTTTTTTCTTTGAATAATTCTGCAATTCTAATGTTGATGATATATACACCCCCACACTTGCCAAAATCCCATTTCAAAAGAATTTAAATGCTCTGCAAATCTTCCAATTAGGCAAAAGCACTTGATATATCATTAAAACACATGTTAAAGGGTTAAGAACAAAGAAACAATCAATTAGGCTCAAAGGGGCTTATTAACGATATAATTGTAAGGTTGGCTATTTGGCTCTATCATTAAAAAAATGAATGCCTTTATCATTTTTGAATATGCATGTGAAATGTAATCTCAACCAGATTTAAAGCAAGTTCTAGAGTGACAACTTAATAGGTGAATATCACATACAAGAGAAATAATCATTATCAATCAAATATGCTTAAAAGCTCATGGTCAGGGGCTTTCAAACTCAGCTCATTCAATCTCAAAATTCATTACCAATTGCAACAATCAGTTGTTCAATCATGCTATAAAATCTCTAACTTCAACTGATCCAAACTTAAAACTTATATACTTCTTAAGATCATTACAAAGCACTTAAATAGGATGATTTTGTTTTCAATTTTTATTTTTTTAAGAAAGAAAACATGCAACTAATAGAATGCATCTCAAGAGTTAAGAAAAACTCCTTACTTTAACAATTTTTTCCACACCCCATGCATCTAATGATTTTACTAACTAGCTAATTATTTTTTACTACTGCTACCCCAACCAAAATTAAACATTGTCATCAATGTCTTCTAGAGCTTAGATAAAGTCTTTTGTTTAAGCATAAACACACAATAAAGTAAACCAAAATGCTAAGAGAAAAACCAAAAGATTAAGGAAAGTTACAACCGAAGAGTGGTGTCTGGATTTTGCTTTTGCCTGCTATCTGAAGATTGCCCACCTATTTGCTTGACTAATAGATCTGGTTTAGGTTCATTCGCTTGGGGTGTGAATCCTGTTTCCACAACATGATAAAAAAAGACAACAGATCATCACAAAAACCATTAACACTTAACAATCTAATGGCTTTTTTGTGAAAGTTTAACTTAGTCCAATATGCAATGATAGAAATTCTATCCAACATCTCTAAACCACTGGGTAGAGAGATAAAAGCTTGAGCATTGTAGAACATTCATCCCATTCATTCAGGCAATCTTAAAACCTGTAACTCTTGTCCTAAGGAAAAGATGTGATCTTCCAACTCTTTCACCTTTACACTCAAACCCTTGATTCTATTAATGGTTACAACAATGGCCACACTTCCCCTTAGGCCCTGGATCCCTCCCCCGTATACAAAGTTGATCTTTCTAGCAACTAATGCATTTCCAAGTTCTCTTGCTGCAGTTAGAAACTCTCCATCCTTTCCCAAATTCGTTTCACAAAAAATACGGATAGATGTGAATCTATATTTTAGTGTGATACCCCTTTTTGCTTCTTTACTCTTGGACAATTTGTGTTTACAAGTGGAGGAGTGCATATTTATACTAATAAAATAGTGACAACAAGATTATGCAAAACATACATTTTTCAAAGAAGTTTGAAAATATTTCTGACACGAATGACTGGTAAGCCGCAGTAAAGAAAGTCAAAAGTTACTGAAAGGATAAGACATATTAGACAAAAGCATGATTATGTACAGTAGTTGTGATTTTGGCTCACATCTTCCTTTGGTTTTACGTCCATTAACGACTTAAACACTTTTTATGAATTGATGATTTACTTCTAATCTAGTTTACTTATAAACTGGCAAACAGGGTGTTTTAATGTCAGATTCCCAAGACAGTAGTGTTCTTTTTCCTTATTGAATATGTCTATTAAATCATGAAGAATAAGATGAACATCACTACTTAGATGCGTCTCAAGAGTTTGAATGATATCATCTAATTACTCCTTACTCAATCCATCCTTTATGAATTTAATTTTATCTTCTTGATTTATAAAAACCATACCTTTGCTCTTACATCGTTGATCACATATAACACATTTTATGGCAGACCTGTATTCTTTTGGCTCTTCTCTTTTTGGAGTAAGAACTTCTTCCTATTCCTAGCTTAGGTTTAATAATTGACTTAATAATCTAACCTGCTAAACATATCTTAGCTTTAATAATCTAGCGTACATCTTCAGGAAGGCCCAAAAGCTTGAATATCTTTATTCTTTCAAGTGACAGCTATAGATCTTCTTGAGCATATCTTTGGGGATAGTGGGGAACCTGGTTTTACGCTTTGCAAGATATTACTCCATGTTAACTTGAAATGAAAATGATGAAAACTAAAATTCTCAATGCAGTGCAGAGTACTTTAGTAAGTAAGAAAGAAAAATGAGTAAGGAAAATAAGTTTTGGGTTGCCTCCCAAATAGTCGCCCTTCTTTAACGTCTTTTGCTAGACAAAAACCAAACAAATTGACCTCTTTTTTCCTTATTTATTTAAAATTTTTTTATGAGAAGGAAGGCTTACCTGTTGGTTCCTCAAACGTGATGACAATTTTCAAAGTGTTGAGTGCACTATCATTATACTACTTTAGCCTTTGCCCTTTCACTTTGAATTTTTGATCACCATCTTGAATTTCCACTCTTCCATGTGGCCATATTTGAGTCACAGTAAAAGATCCTGACCACCTTAATCTCAACTTTCTAGAAAGATATTTAACTTTAAGTTATATAAAAACACTTTTTGTCCCGGTGTGAACTCCCTCCTCAAAATTATCTTGTCATTCCATATTTTTGTCTTCTCCTTGTATAACTTAGCATTTTCATAAGCTTGTTGTTTGAATTCCTCAAGCTCGTTAAGTTGGAGAAGCCTATTTTTACCAGCTGCCTTTAAATCAAAATTTAAGGCTTTTACTACCCAATATGCTTTGTGCTCCATTTCTACTAAAAGATGGCATGCTTTTCCATAAAGTAATTGATATGGGGATGTTCCAATAGGTGTCTTGAAGGCAGTTCTATAAGCCTAAATTGCATTATCTAATTTCTCTGCTCAATCCTTTCGGTTAGAGTTCACTGTCTTCTCTAAGATCTATTTCAGTTCTCTGTTTGAGATTTCCACTTGTACGCTAGTTTGTGTATGATATGGAGTTGCAACCTTATGAGTTACTCTATATTTAGCTAACATTAATTAAAGCTATTGATTGCAAAAATGCCTTCCTCCATTATTGATAATAGCTCTAGGCACTCCATATCTTGTAAAAATATTCTTCCTCAGAAACTTTACAACTACTCAAGAATTGTTTGTAGGAAAAATAGCTGCTTCAACCTACTTGGAGACATAATCAATAGCTACTAAAATAAACTGATTGCTAAATGATTTAGAAAAGGCCCTATAAAGTCAATCACCCATACATCAAAAAGCTCAATTTCTAAGATGTTAGTTAATAGGGCTATATGTCTGCTTAAGATATTTCTCGTTCTTTGACATCTGAAACAAGTTGCCATAATTCTGTGAGCGTCCTTGAAGAGCATAGGCCAGTAAAACCCTGATTGAAGAAGTTTAGAAGTTGTTTTATTTGCTTCAAAATGACCACCTTATGGTTATGAATGACAATGATCTAAGATGTTGGACATTTCTTCTTCAGAAACCCATCGCTTGGAAATTCGATCTGGGCATTGTTTGTATAAGAATGGAACCTCCCAAAGGTTATACCTTACATCAGCTAGAAACTTTTCTTTTGTACTTTATAAAGTTCATAAGGCATTACTTCGCTTGCTAAGTAATTTACGAAACCAGCATACCAAGGGGTGGGTTACGATTGCATGACAAAGAGTTGCTCAACTAGGAACTTCTCCTTGATTAGTAATTCTCTCTTTTGTTCAGATGGCTTTAACCAAGAAAGATGATCTACAATGACATTCTCAGACCCTTTTTTATCTTTGATCTCCAAGTCATATTCTGGTAGCAAACCCATTTGATCAGTCTAGGCTTAGCATCTTTCTTTTCAATTAAGTATTTGATTGCTGAGTGATCCATCCTGACAATAACCTTTGATTTGATCAAGTAGGCTCTGAATTTATCGAATGCAAACATGACTGCTAATAGCTCTTTTTCGATTGTTGTATAATTCTGAAAGAGCTTGTCTCTCTTTCCCTTAAAACAGCTCCAACTACACAATCACTTGCATCGCACATCCTTTCAAATGAAAGGTTCCAATCTGAAGCTATGATAACTGGTGTAGAAGTCAAGGCAATTTTTAGAGTTTGGAAGGCTGATAAGTACTCCTCATTAAACACAAAGGGAGTGTTTTTCTCTAATAACATGCAAAGTGGCTTTGTGATTTTTGAGAAGTCCTTTATGAATCTTCTATAGAAGCCCGCATGTCCTAAAAAACTCTGAATGCCCTTGATTGATGAGAGAGGTGGTAGCTTTTCAATTGTTTTAATCTTAGCTCGGTCTACTTCAATGCCTCGATCAAATATCTTGTGACCTAGCACTATTCCTTCTTTCACCATGAAATGGCATTTCTCCCAATTTAGAACCAAATTTTCCAGATTTGAAAGACAATGATCAAATGATTCTCTAAAAACTGAGAAATCATTATGAACACCTTAATGAATCTTTCCACTATATCTAAAAAGATCATCATCATACTCGTTTGATATGTTGCTGGTGCATTACATAAACTAAATGGCATCTTTCTAAAGGCAAAGGTACCATATGGACAAGTAAAAGTTGTTTTCTCTTGATCTTCTGGTGCAATTGTAATTTGATTATATCCTGTGTACCTATCTAGAAAACAGTAATGGGCTCTCCCAACTAGTTTGTTAAGCATCTGATCTATAAATGGCAAAGGGAAGTGATATTTTATAGTAGCTTTATTGAGCTTTCTGTAGTTGATGCACACTCTCCATCCAGTTATAGTTCGTTGTGGAATCAGTTCATTTTTCTCATTAGGCACCACTTTTATTCACCTTTCTTTGGCATAACTTGAACTGGACTTACCCATTGACTGTCAGAGATTGAATAGATTATACTAGCATCCAGCCACTTTATTACTTCCTATCTCACCACCTCCTTTATATTTGGATTGAGTCTTCTCTAGTACTCAACTGATGGCTTGTAGTTGTCTTCCATCAAGATCTTATACATACAAATTGAAGGACTAATCCCTCTTATATCAAATATTGACCATCCAAATGCTCTTTTATACCCCTTTAAAACTCTTAATAACTTTTTTTCTTCTTTATAGGTAAGAGCTACAGAGACGATTACTGGTAATGTTGAATTTCCTCCCAGATAAGCATACTTCAAGTGAGGTGGTAGTGCTTTTAACTCCAGCACTAGTAGTTTCTCTATTGATAGTACCAGCTTACTCGGCCTTTCCCTTATATCTTCAAATGGTTTCTTGATAAAAAATTGGGGAATTTACTCCCAGGTACGTAATCTGCTCTAAAACTTCAAGATTAGTAGATTCTGATACATCTACCATTCCCATTGCTAATGGTTGATCTATGCAGATTTTGTTCACCACATCTTTTGTATAGCTGGTCAATGTATCTACTTTGTAATAGATGTCACCTTTATCTGGAAAGAAAAAAGCCTTGAAAATGTTGAAAGATACTTGATTATCTTGAAATCGCAAGGTTAACTTCTCCTGTTTACATTTATTAATATTCTTCCAGTTGCTAGGAATGGCCTCCCAAGAATGATATGAATTTTATAGTCTTTATCTATGTCGAGTATTATGAAATCAACTGGAAATATGAGTTTGTCCACCTTCACCAGAACATCTCCTAAGACACTCGTCGGATGTTTTATTGATCAATCAGCTAGAAGTAATGAAACTGTAGTTGGCTTTACCTCTCCATGACCAAGTTTCTTATATATAGATAGAGGCATGGGGTCTACATTTACTCCAAGGTTGCAAAGTGCTCTTTCAAAGTGACATTGACCTATAGTGCAAGGTATGCAAAAGCTTTTTGGATGTTTCAACTTTGATGGTAACTTCTTTTGTAAAATAACACACACTCCTCAGTAAGTATAGCTATCCCAAATTCCTCAAGCTTATGCTTATCTAAGGGAATGTCCTTCATGGATTTTGCATAATTGGGCATTTAGGCAACAACATCTGTAAAAGGAATATTGATACGTAACTTGTTAAAAACCTCTAGAAACTTGCCAAACTGCTTGTTTAGCTTTACCTTCACAAGGCTCTAAGGGTATGGAATTGGTTGTACATATGGAAGAGGGTTGTCTAGAAAGCTGATTCTTCCTAGTAGCACATCATCCCCTTTAGGTTTTTGTGCTTCCTCTCTATTCTTCTTGACTTTCTTTCTTTTCTAAGTCAATCTTCTTTTTAATTACAAGATCTTTAAATTCTTTTCCACTCCTTAGTGCAGTATCTTTCACATGTTCTCTTAGGTTTCTTTCGATGTCACTTGGTAGAGTTCCTAGTTGATTGGAATTCAGCATATTTGCAATTTGGCCTATTTCGATCTCTAAGTCTTTTATTGAGGTTCTTTGTTTTTAAGTGTTACATCAGTCCTAGCCATGAATTGAGATGTATTCATGGTTAGTTGAGCTAGTGCATCTTCCATATTCACTTTCTACTTTGATGGATTTGGTTGTTGAAGGGCTTGTTGTTGGTAGTTCCCTTATGGCCTGAACGTATTTTGATTATTTCTCTAACCAAAGTGCAGAGGATTTCACCAACCTAGATTGTAGGTGTTTAAGAATGGGTAATTTCTTTGATTTCTAATATAATGAGCTTGCCCAGCATGAATAAGTGTCCTTCTTGGCATTGCGTGCTCACATAGGGTTCTCCATATCGATCACAGGCTTTGATAGGAGTGATGATTACATTTTCTTGGTTTATCAATAAGCTCACTTACTTGGATATAGATGCAACTTGAGAAGACAAAGTTGTAAGGACATCTAGCTCATGCACTCCAAGTACTTTCTTTGAACTGCTACGTTCAAAAGGCCATTGTTATGCATTAGCTGCCATCTCCTCAAGTAGATTGTAGGCATCATTTAGATTTTTTCCTATTAAAGATCCTCCAGCTGCAACATCTACAAGAGTTATAGAGATATGCATCATCCCATTATATAAAGTTTGCAGTTGCCATCAATCTGGTAATCCATGATGAGGACATCTCCTTAGTAATTCATTGTATCTTTCCCAGGCTTCATAGAGGCTTTCTAGTTCATACTGGGTAAATGAGGCAATTTCATTCCTCAATTTAGCAGTTTTTACTAAAGGAAAGGTTTTTGCCAAAACTTTCTGTGCTAAGATATTGCATGTAGTTATGCTTCTCACTAGTAGCTAGTGTAACCAGCTCTTAGCCTTATCCCTGAGTGAGAAAGGGAAAAGTCTAAGTCTAATGGCATCATCAGTAACACCATTATCCTTGAATATGTCACAGATTTCTACGAAGTTGGCTATATGTGCATTAGGATCTTCTATTGGTAAACCACCAAACTAATTTGCTTGTACCATCTGGAAAATTACAGGCTTGATTTCAAAGTTATTAGCTACTACTGGCATTTTTCTAATTCGATAATTTGTCCCCATGACTATTGGTGTTGCATAGTCACGAAATGTTTTAGTATTTGTTGTTTCTCCCTCCAGATTTTCTATTGGATTGCTTAGGATTGAAGTAGACTACTTTTAAACTCTTCGATTTCTTTGACAAGTTCTCTCAATCTATTAATCAAAAGGCTATAGTTTAGTCTCCTTTGACATGGTCATGCACTAAGCAAAACCCTGAAAAGAAACACAAGACAACAAAAAGAAAGACAAATGTAATATGAAGACCAAATTAGTATTAAAATTACTTGGTATTGATATTAATGACACCAATCCTTGGCAATGGCGCCAAAAACTTGTTACTAGTGTAAATGGTCTATTAAAAAGTGTAAATATACACTGCTATAAATAAGTAATATATAAGTGAGTAAAGTATCATTCCCACGAGGATTGATCACTAAGTACCAAAATTAGTAATCTCAATTTTATTAGGTCGATTGATTAAGTGGTGATTGAGATTACAAAATTAAAAATGATTAAATATGAATGCAAATGATATGAAACAACTATGAGAAAAAGTCCTAGGGATCATATTTCACTTAGTAAATTCTGGTTTGAATCACCTATCTATTCTAGTCCAATTTATTCCACTTGATTGATAGTTAAGGTTCCTTAATTTAATTACTAGCCTCTTCCAAGGTCAAGCAATTCTATAATTAATTGCTAATCCAATATATCCCCACACAAATTAAAGTAGTTAATCATGTATTGAGATTTATGGAACTCATTAAGACTACACAACTCATGAATATATTCCTATTTCATATGCAAGTTATGGTTTTAATTATAGGATCTACACACATGCATCTCCTTCTGGTCTCAACATGCATATTGAAATCATTCAAAAGATGTCCAATCAATCAAAAGCATTAAGAATAATAATCAAAACTCAATCATGAAGGAAAAAATTAAAATTAGATTTAATAAGTTAAGATTTAATCCGTCATTAGCAAGTTATATCATCACCCTAAGGAAAATAAAAGTTTAGCTTATGATGAAATTGAAAACAAAACTAAAATAGCTTGAAAACTTTATAAACATTGCACAAAACTTAATTACTAAATTCTAAAACACAAAGAGACAACTACAAGATGAATGAAAATGGAAAAATCTAGTCTTCCATATAGGAAGTAAAACCTTTCATGTAGGTAGCAACGTATACCATCCATAAAGGAAAACTACAAAGCCTTCCATGAAGGAGGCATGCAAGAAGCAATACATTGCATGAAATTAACTCTAAGATGGTGTATGTGTAGAAGAGAGGAAAGTAATGGATATTAATTATGTGTCTTATGTAAGAGATATGATGGTTATATATATGGAAGAATGGAATTGGTGAGATGGTTGGTGGAATGGTTGGTGAAATGGTAGGTGAAATGGTGTTAGTGGAATTTCACATTTTGATCTTCATGAAAGTTGTAGCTGTTAGATATGATTAGTTTTGATGAAGTCAAATATAGATGTCAAATAAAAGCAAAAAGTTTCCATTATATACTTATCTCCTACATTAACTAACTACTATATTTAATGTGAAATATCTTGTAGATTAGTCAAGCAAAGAAAGAAGATACCTAGTTGGGTTATGAAGAAAGAAGGAAAATATTAGTCAAGCAAAGTAAGAAGATTAAAGATATTCAAGAAAATACCCAGTTGATTTATGAAGAATGATGATCAAGAGGAAAAACATTCAAGCAAAGAAAGAGATTGAAGAAAGAAGAACTTGCAAGTTCTAATGAGAATATCAAGATTAAAACTCTTAGAAGTAATACCAGAGGTTTCTATGATCATATGGAGGTTGTAATGGGTCAATTTAAAGCTAAGATAACTTATATGAAAGTTATGGAACTCCCTAAGGTGTTCCCTTGAGTTTTGGCTCTCTACTAAATTTTGGAAGGCATCACTGAGTGATCACTCGAGTGATGGACTTTATCACTTGAGTGACCACCCAAGTGATGAGCATTCTATTGTGCTTTGTTTTTGCGTAGCATGACAAAGCTTTGGTATTTTTGCCATATCTCTTTAACCACATGTCGGATTGACCTAAAACTAGTAGCATATGAAACTAGACTCCCAACACGTCAAATACACACTATAATCACATTCAAAGAAGCTCATATGAAAGAGATATGATCTTTGGAAGATTGCATTCAAACTAGCATCTTATTCTAGAACAACATTGATATTTTGGGCATAACTCTCAAACTACACATCGGATTAAGATCAAACTGGTGCCATATGAAACTAAACTTAAAGAGCTTTCCATGGATAGGTAGTTTGTCATATTTGAAGTTATATGTTAAGGTTATGCCTTCTGGAAGTTGACACTTGTGAATTCAAAGACTTTCTAGTGTAGTAGTCACTACTTTGATCATAACTTTTAGAATACAACGAGTTTGGAGCTGATGCTTATTGTATTGGAATGTACACAACAAGAGCTTTCCGATGATGTATCATTTGCCATGTTTTGAATCAAAATGAAGAGATCACTCAAGTGATCACTTGAGTAATGTCTTAGGATCACTCGAGTGATGAAGTTAGAAAATGACTCCAATGCTTTCTGCCTCATTTTGAAGGGGATCACTCGAGTGGTGACCCAAGATTACTCAAATGACCACTCGAGTGTTGCGACAAACAACGTATCATAACTTTAGAAAATTATGGGAATGGTTATGAAACTTACTCTTCTTGTTTCCAATCACTCTAACACTTTATTATATTAGTGTTTAGTGTATTTCTCTAGGAATACAATGAAGAAATGATGTGAAGAGACAAAAGTTGACTTTACGGAAGTGGAGCGTCTATCGTTCGTAATGGCTAGTTTTCGAATTCAAGCAAACAGACAAAAGAAACAACCGTACTCTAACGGATAAGTTGAAACACTTACAATGGTAATATCCTATAAACTCAATCATAAATAAACAAGCATTCAAGTGGGCAATAAAAACATAAAGTAGATGCCTCCAACATCAATATGCCAAATCTCTGAACTCAACCAAATAATACTCTATATTTACACTCCTATGTTTGTACTTCAGTGTTAATTATTATCTACTTCATATAAAGAGAAGTATGCCTTCCTTGTAATCATTTTATTTGTGTGAGAGTGACTCAAGATTGGGAAATCTTGAGTGGGAAACAGATTGTATCCTTACAGTGTATAAAGGGGAGTCCTTGTCTCAGTACATGAATTGTAAAGGCTTCACATATACCCGGATCAAACTTGTGAGATTGTAGTGGTTCTCAAGTACCTGGTTAAACTTGAGGAAGATAGTGGATTGACAGTTTCAGGAGGAGCCTAGGGACTGGATGTAGGTCATCTTAGATTAGACCAAACTAGGATAAATCACAGTTTGCATATTATCTTTCTTAAGCTCTTATATTTCCATCATATATTATTTAAATATCTAACTGTGATTCATGATTCCTTTCATATTTACTTCTTCCATTAAGATGCAAAAATATTTTCAAAGTTCTTAAGTTTTTATCTTACACCCAATTCACCCCCTCTTAGGTGTCAGTCGATTTTAACATTTGGTATCAGAGCTAGACTCCTATTTAAAGGACTTAATCGTCTCAAGAGTTTATAATGGATAATTTTAATCGTCTCAAAGCTAGTTTTTAAAGGACTCTTCTAGTTCCTTCTTGAATCTCAACTTCCCTTCATACTCAGAAAGGCTACCCTAAAGAGCAGCTATGGATCTCATTGACTCTCTTTTACCTTCTTCGATAGTTGTCACCTTCACTTCCCATTCTTTCATAAGAATATTAAGAATCTTTCTTACTTGAGAATTTTGGTCAAATGATTTCCCAAGTGCATATAGTTGATTAACAAGATGAGTGTATCTAAGTTCGAATTCTGATATTCCTTCTCCAGGTTTCATAAGAAATAGATCATACTCTGTAATTAGAGTATTGACTCTATTTTCTTTGATTCCGGATGTGCCTTCGTGAGCGATTTCAAGAGCATCCCACATATCTTTGGCTGTTGGTAGAGTGCATATTCAGAAATATTCCTTTTGACTAAGAGCACTCTGTATCATTAAAATGACTTTACTATTTAACGTTACTAACCTCTTGTCATCTTCGTGAAATTCCTCTGGGCTCTTTTTAATAACTCTATCTTCGATTTTCTTCATTAGAACATAGTCATCGTCTTGTATCACATTCCATAGACCATATTCGTTAGCCATCACGAACACTCTGAATTTAGCTTTCCAGAATGAAAAATGTTCTCCAGCAAAACCAGGAGGTCTAGTGATTGAATCTCCGTCTGGAAGGATGTTCTCACCCATTGTTGCCATTTACCAGATCCTTCTCAATCTGTTAGGCTCTTCGGAGAAGACCTTGCTTTGATACCAAATGAAAGAGGCAATATTCACCCAAGAGGGGGGGTGAATTGGGTGATGTGGTAAATTTTTTGGTTGATGTGGTAATATAGCAATAGCTATAGATAGGGTAGAGTTGAGAAGATAAGCACACAGAAAGTTATACTGGTTCGGCCCAAAACCCAGGCCTACGTCTAGTTCTCAGAGATCAAGACCTACTGAGATCTTCATTATTCTTTCAAGATTCAGTGGGCTCTCGAAACGCCACAAAACAGTAATCGTCCTTGAAATGACTACGAGTAGAAATATTCGATTACTAGAAATTTCTCTACGCCTTATGATAAGTCTTACGTGCAGAAAAACAAACCTATGACCTTTCTCTCTTGCTTATGTATGCAAGTCTTATGAGCAGTAATGTTCTCTCCTGCTTACACTACTGTAAGTCTTACGAGCAGCAACATTCTCTACTGCTTGTACCTTGTAAGTCTTATGAGCAGAAAGTCCTACCAGGAATTCTCTTAACGGCTTCTCTCGTAAGGAAATCTCCCCTCTCAAGGTCCCAGTACCTTGAGATCAAATGAAAATAGAATTTGAAGTGTATACAAACTCTCTTACAGAGCAAATATGATAAACACTAAAGAACGATATGAATACAGAGAAAATATGAATAATAGAGACTTGTGAATTTGCTTGTGTGAATTCTTGCACTTTGTTATTTTTTATGGTCTCTGGAGCTCTATATTTATAGCCAGTTGATTTTGCCCGTTTGATAATAATCATCGTGGAACGGAGCATTTTACTGTGGAACGGCATGCGCACGTTTGAAATCTTTGAACACTGTAGGTACGTGCTTGGATGGTCGTAATGATGTTGTTTGCTTTTGTTTGACTTCCTCTGTGCTTTTCTAATTCAAACGTTTAAACTCCTGTATCACACTCGTTATATATGTTAAATGATATTATATAACAATAAGTAGAAATAGAATGAATAAATAACATTAAACCATATTTGGATTGAACGTTGTAAGTCTGGTGCATTTTGCTTCTAGCAAAGCATTACTCGAGTGATAAGAAGGCTTACTCGAGTACATTACATATTTGTCTCTTCTTGCTTCAGCTTTAGGTTTGCACTTCCATGTGATTTTGAGAGAGTGTGTTTTGCTTCTGACATAGCATCACTCGAGTGATAAGAAGGCTCACTTAAGTGCGATACATATTTTTCTCTTCTTGCTTCAACTTTAGGTTTGCACTTCCATGTGATTTTGAAAGAGTGTGTTTTCACACTTATGAGTGTTGTGGGACCCCACTCGAGCACAAGTATCCTTACTCGAGTGCTTCTTTATTTTACACTATAAGCCACGTCTCTGGACAATACTCCACCCTACTTTATCAAGAGTGTGATTTTGCACTTGCAGGTGATGTGGGCCCTCACTCGAGTCAAATTACTCTCACTCGAGTGAGCAGAATATTCTTCTATAATATACTCTTTGTCTTCAGCACTTGCATCAGAATTGAGAGAGTTAGATTTCTCACTTGTGGGTGCTGAGGTATCACTCGGGTGCATGTACTCTCACTTGGGCATTCTTATTCTTCTCTGCTCTGTAAGACTCTCAGGCAAACACTCGCAGTCCCTTACTCGCCTGCACTCGAGTGTGGCTTATATTTTAAGTTTACCTTGCTCTCAGGTAAACACTCTCTGTGCCACGCTCGCCAGGACTCGGGTGCACATAAGGCTATCACTCGAGTACAGAGACTATGCTCGAGTGAAGTGTTGATATCTTGTTTCTGACTTTGCTCTCTATCAAACACTTTCTATCCAACACTTGCATGTGCTCGAGTGCAAATTAGCTTCATGCTCGAGTACTAACTCCATCACTCGAGTGTGTCAGTAAAACTGACAGCAAACACTTCTAAACTTTGTGAAATACATTTGGTAACTTTGTATCTATTGTCTAGACTTGTAAAAACAAAATTTGCACACAATAACCTTTTGTTATCGTCAAAACTTGGAATCTAACAATAACCATATCCAAGTGTAAGGATAGCAAAAGCTTCTAAGATCTTCAACTTTCACCAATTGAGCATAACTCACAAGTGCCACCAATCAAATCAATAGGCAATAATAAATATCAATCACATGCAAAGTTAGACTATATCTAGTACTCATGTCCAAAACATGCGATAAACTATCAAATTAAATAAAACAATGAAAAGTATAAGGAAACTCCCCTCCTAATTCTTGTCTTGTGTTTTTGAATGCTCTAGCTATTGGCTACCAAAGTGGAATACATCATTAGGGGCTATAAAAGTCCTACAAAATCAAAATAAAACATCAAATCAAACCTTGGGTTGCCTCCCAAGTAGCACTAAGTTTATAGTCTTCAGCTAGACTATTCAAAACAAGCCACTAATCATAAGTATTAAACACCATGATTACCTTGTCTTCATTCCTTTTCAGGCGACAAGGTTTCGGACATAACAAACGATCTTTCAAGTGAATTACTTGTACATCTTCAATAATAGACAACCTTAAAGTACAAGCATTCACAGAATTCAAATTAAGCACAACATACACATATTTGCAAAGAGATTTAGGAGCTTCAAAAAATTTAAAGCATCCCACAAAATCCATTTGACTCTCATTAGTAAGAGTTAACACTTCAATATGAGATTCATGAATAACAGCCTTTGGGACATTCACATTAATTTCAACCTCAAAGTGACATGAATTAGGCTCTTCAACCGAAACCACTTCTAGAATACACCCACTATTCTCTCCTAAAGTGATTTCAAGTTCATTATCACATTCCACAAGAGCTAAAGTTTCATTCAATTCCATATCCTCAACTTCTTCACAGTAATCATCATCAACACAAGAAGTGGTAATCAAACTTAAGGAATTATCTTGCCCCATAGTCTCAATGGATGAAACAATTTGATTCACATAGACTCCAATATTTTGAACACTTAACTCAACTCTAGTAACAAGTTCCTTTTGCTCTCTACTAAATCTCTTGATGCTTCTGCACACTCCTTAAATAACTTTTCTAAATTAGACTTTTCTTTATATTCAAAGGTGTTTTCTTCAAAATGAGGATGAGAGTGTAAAGATGGGGAAATTTCTTTTGAATAATGGCTAAAATGTGGATCCCAAGACTCTTGTTACTCTAAACTTCCACTAGGACAAAATAGATAATTATAACAAGTTTGGTTCCTAGTGAAATCATTTCTCATATAATAACTTGTAAAGTTATATGGAAAATGCTCATATGAATAACTCTCTCCACAATAAATACAAGAAAAGTAATTATAAGGAGAAGAATTTATAATCCAACTAGCATTTATATTTTCTTGTTTCATTCCATCCACATGCATTCCTATTAAAGAACCAAGATATGACAATTTATCACTAATTGAACCCATTGAATGCTATGAATAATCCATTTTAATTTTTTTTTCAAAGACAAACAAAAAACAGTGAAAATAAACCAAATCACACACAAGAAAACAAAGCAAAAATATTCACAACGTTCAAGCTTAAACTATTAAAGGATTTCTAATTCTAATCACCAATTGCCTTGAACCCTCGGCAACGACGCCAAAAACTTGATGCTGCTAAATTTTAAATAAGTACCGCTAGTGTACGGGTCATAGAATAGTATAATAGCAAATCAAGGTCGTCCCACAGAGATTTAAGATAATTGATAATTAGGCATTAAAATTCTCATTTTCATTTAAGTTGAGCAAATCAAATAAGGCAATGAATTTGAAAATCAATTTAAACAAAAGAAAAAGTATGAAATTTTTTGTTTTTAAGATTCAATGGAGAAAAACTGTAACCCCATGTCGTAATTGTATCCAAAATATGTGATTAAAGTGAAATAGATACCAACAATAATCAAAACTCATTCTCAAAACCATCTACCAGATGGGGTTTTCATAAATACTTTCTAAAATCTAATACACTTGGTCTCACATTTACATTTCGAATACAATTACCACACGATGATAAATCACATTCATTATAAACATCAGAGTACACAATAATAATCCCAAAAAACCCCGGGTTCATACTTTTACAAAGGGTTCATAGGGCACATATGCCCTTTACAAGTTCTCATATATGGATTACACAAATCCATCTCAATTACATAATCAAATACTCGTTCGAACATATACACATCCAAATCATATACAGTTATCCCAACTAGCAATGATAACCAACTACCAAACTCAAATAACCAAAAGGAAGTCATCACCGCCCTTGGTTGCCTGCTCCATCCTCGATCCACTACCCTGACTGAAAGGTTAGTAGGGGAGGGTGAGATTTGAGAGAATCTCAGTAGGAAAACAATACCAATATGCATGTACGATAAATGTTTAATGTATGACATGCTTGTATTACATAACTGATGCTCACATAATGACAATCTGCAACTTAATGCTTCGAACAACATACTGATGGCCAAAGCATAAATTGAAACAAAGCTTCAATCATTCATATACATTTCACATAATCAAGCAAAGCAAAGACATACATCAATACAACAAAAAAATATCATATACAACTAGGAGACGTAAGTTCCCTACACTTGTTCCTTCCACATATGCTCCAGCACCAACAACTCATGACCAAGGCGAATATCCAACGCTATAACCAAAATCAAGGACATAGGGTTATTCTTTTTTCCAATTCTTTAACTTTCAAACACTTAAGTTGGTTATCATTCATGACCTTTATGTGGCTAATCAAAGCCTAAACACATGCCTAAAGGGTTGGGAGAAGCTTGACCAAAGACTATCTTTTGAAACCTCAAAATCCCATTTTTGACTGCATTATTCGAGTGATGGATGACTTGCACTTGAGCATGAAAGCTCACTCGTGCGAGTACTTGATGAAAGCATAGACGAAGACCAGAAATGGTCATTGTACTCAAAAACCAAGATCAACACTCGAGTGATGCCCCCCACACTTACCCGAGTCCTATAAAATGTGGCACAGGAAGTGACCACCCAAGGGCAATAGAAAACCCAGAGCTAGAAGTACACTTGAGCACTAGCTCTAGCACTTGAATGAGGGCACAAAACTTTGTGATTGCACACACACACCCTTGACAAACTGACTGCGAGTGTCATCCCAAGAAGCAGGCTTATAGTGCAAAACACATTCTTACTTGAGTGAGACCAACTACACTCGAGTGATAACCCATATCACTTGCAAGTGAGGAACTGCAATCTTGCTTTTCCACTCAAGTGAGGCTCTATTAGAAGCCAAACTGCAGCAGACAATATAATTTTTCCTAACTTCCAATATGTGTTTCCAATGGCCCCAAACTCTAACAGAAAGTTACTCCCATATAATTTTATAGAAGGAACCCATTGAAAACCTTAAAACACTTAAAATCACATCACAATGAAATTTTCCACATTTCCACACACATTAAAACCCAAAACCACAAAATGACTATCTTGGCTTCCAAGATTTCAAACCACTTCTAATGGCACCAAAACACAATATGACACCATTGTAACCACAATACTCAAACCAATTCATTCATTTCACAATTATGCCAAAATCAGGGAAAATTCCAAAATTCTCAAAACTCATCCAAAAGTTACATATAATAGATCAAAAGGAAGCTCTTACTCACCTCTTCCTCTTTCTTAAGCTTGATTCTTAATTATTCATCTTCCAACTTTCCTCAAGATCTCAAACACATTCTTTCACAAATCTAAAATCATAGCAATGAAGCTCTCATCACTAGGAACAACATTAAAGAAGAGTGTTTAAGCTGAAGAAGACAAGAACAAGGCTAAAACATCACCTTTCTTTTTCTCTTTCTTCCCTTAAGCTTGGCGCCATGGAGAATGAAGGAGAGAGATAATGAGATTAGAAATTTGGCTCCCACAAGGCTCATGACCGACCTAGAAGGGATAGAGGAGAGAAGGAAGAGTTTGAAACATTGACCAAATCCAATGGTCAACATGTTGCTACTTGTAACAATCTTACCACACCTCCCAAGAGCTAACATACACACATATGTATGGGATTCCACCCCTTTTAATCTCATAACAACAAATCTCAACCATTGATCTTAGAGTTACCAATGAGTTTCCTCTTCAGTAACTAACCAATTGGTTGGTAACTTTACCATTTTACCCCTGATTATGGTAATTCTCACTGAATCACCACTAAACACATTTTCTCATTCTTTACACCAATCATGAGCCCTCCCTCTATTTTAAGTCAATTTGGATGTAAATCCATAATTGAACTTAAATACAGGGTCTCGGCACTGATTGTAACACATTCAAAACTCAAAGCATATCACATTCTCCAAAAGTTGGATTTACCAATAATTACACACCCTTTTGGAGTCATAATCCCTTAATCAAATTTTGGGATATTACAAAAATAACATAGAGTAGCTAATCCCTTCTTTGAGTTTTAGAGCATGTATTTACCTAGATAAAAGCACTTATTGTTAATTTGTTAATCTAGAGTTTTAAAGGATATAAGTATTTTCCAATTACTCATACCCTCTCTCAAGTTAAAATTGTTATTCCTAACTAATTTACTCAAGATGCAATAATTTTCCAATTTCACTATAACATGATTATATCGGTCCAATAGGTATATTCCTATTCTATTGGCAAATTGGAACAAATTCTAATCCCACATTACTTAATCCTATGGTCTAATTAAGATCCCTCTTCCAAGGCTAATCTAAATTTCCTAATTTCATACTTAATGATGATCAAGCACTAAGTAGACAAAATAAAACAGACTAAGTAAACAAAATTAATACAAACCACAATTAATTAGTTCATACTGTTAGTGCAAGCATTTCATCCAAGAGGGGGCGTGAATTGGGTGATACTAGAAATTTTGTTGCATATATAAAAATTAACTAAAAATTTAAAGCAATTAACAACTAGGAGAAATATCACCGAAGTATAAACCAGGAGTTATACTGGTTCGGCTACAGCCACTTTGACCCACATCCAGTCCTCAGAGCTTCTCATAGAGTTTCACTATATCTTCCAAGATTTAGTGGGTTCTTGTGACCTTAGTACATAATAAGTTCATTCATTGGACACTCGCTCCCCCTTATATGTTGTAATCAAATCCCCAACTTAAGGTTCCATAACCTTAAGTTGTCTCAATAAGAAATATTGAGTTTATAATGAAAAACTCTCTTACAGAGCAAATATATAATCACTGAAGTATAAAGAGTGAGTATATGAAAACAGAGCACTAAGAATATAATGATCAATGTAAGTTTGCGTGTTCTCAGTTGTTGTGTTCTGTTCTTTGAATGCTCTATTTATATAGATGATTTTTGTTATCCGTTGGAAGCATTTTAAATATGTCCATTAGAGTCACACAGTGTCATTTGACCATTCTTCAAATTTGAAAACTAGCCTTTTGTGGTAGGTAGGCGTTTTGAATGTTGCGGACGATATATTTCACTTCTCTCCTAGTACATGATCTTTTCATTGTTTCTCTACAAATACACTTAGGAAACTAATACAATGAAAGGTTAATCTTATAGATAATAAATCAATAAACATTGGATTAAAATCATGCTTTCTATACTACATTACTAGAGTGGCTACTCGAGTAATCATGCTTCATTACTCGAGTAATCCCTTGAGTAACTTCATTAAAAATGAGCCAGAGAGTAAGTTAATGTTGTTTGACCAGAATATACCTTGCTTACTTGAGTAATCCCTCGAGTAAGTGTTCCTTCTTCTGATTACTTGAGTGGTCCCTTGAGTAATAGTTCAAATAACTTTCAAGATTACTCTAGTGATCCCTCAAGTAATGACATTAAAATCTTGGCCGAGAGCAACTTCTATTTTGCTTACCTGATTACTTGAGTAATTCCTCGAGTAATTCAATCCTTTCATCTCATGTTACTCAAGTAATTACTCGAGCAATGTTACTTTTCATGGTTACTCAAGTAATGTATGTCAATTCTTGGCTAAGAGCTACTGGTTGATTTATGCTCTGGTTACTTGAGTAATCCCTCCAATAAGCTTTCAAATAACTTCATAGATTACTCAAGTAATCCATTTGAGTAATCATATGCCAATTTTAACAGAGAGTAATTCTTCTCATATTACTTGAGTGATCCCTCAAGTAATGAAGATAATTACCCGAGGGCTTACTCAAGTAATGACCTCAAAATTCAGCAGGTAATGTTTTCTCCTGATCTCTATCTTGCATTTCTTTTGTATTACTTGAGTAGTTACTTCAAGCAATGTTTTTTCCTGCAACCAAGAACTTAGTTACTTTGTTCAAATCATTTTGTTTGTTTATCAAAATCTTTTATATGATTAATCCAGTCTTTGTTATCATCAAAACATATGGGATCTAATATTCTCCCCCTTTTTGATGATAAAAAAACTTGGATATTTTAAACAAATATTTTGAAATTGATTTTTCAATCATATGCTTCTTTTGTTCAATTCAAGTTTGAAAACTCTTTTGAAATAACTTTGGGAAGATCATTTTGAATCCAAATTTAATGATTTTGAGAAATTTATTATTTGAAACCCTTTTGCATCTAATTTTGATGGTGTTAAAATAAAAAAGTCATATTTTTTTACATGTTCTAATTTGTTCACCTTGTATACAACCAAAAACTCATTAGTCCATAATGTAATATAACTTCAATTGAAAGTGCAGAAAATTGAAATTGCAGAAAGAGTTTACTACATAATAAAAAACTAATAAAGATTCCCTTAAACCCTATACATCACATCACAAAATACATCATATCTCATCATTAATAATAAAATCACCCTAAAATCACCCCAAGTTCTTCTCCCCCCTTTTGTTTTCATCACAAGGGTAGGATCAATCAAGCGAAGAGGATGGCTTGACTGCAGAGATGGGTTTGACAGGAAGAGGTGTAAAGCCAGAGCTATGTGAGTCATCTCAGCTGGAAGAATCTGAATAGATGGGTTTGACAGGAGGAGGAGCTAGATCATTTTGAATCCAAATTTAATGATTTTGAGAAATTTATTATTTGAAACCCTTTTGCATCTAATTTTGATGGTGTTAAAATAAAAAAGTCATAATTTTTTACATGTTCTAATTTGTTCACCTTGTATACAACCAAAAACTCATTAGTCCACAATATAATATAACTTCAATTGAAATTGCAGAAAATTTAAATTGCAGAAAGAGTTCATTACATAATAAAAAACTAATAAAGATTCCCTTAAACCCTATACATCACATCATAAAATACATCATATCTCATCATTAATCACAAAATCACCCAAAAATCACCCCAAGTTCTTCTCCCCTTTTTTGTCTTCATCACAAGGGTAGGATCAATCAAGATAAGAAGATGGCTTGACTGCATATATGGGTTTAACAAGAAGAGGTGTAAAGCCAGAGCTATGTGAGTCATCTCAGCTGGAAGAATCTGAAGAGGAGCTAGAAGGTTCAGGTCCAGGAAGTACCAGAGGTAGAACTACAATGAGATCATTTGAAGGACTTTGTGAGACTGGAACTTGAAAGAGATCTCTACTTCCATTATTCTTCCAGATGATCACTAGAAGAGAAACTACTTCCTTAGTGCCTATTGGGGATACAATAGGTATAGGCACTGGTTTAGGATGAACTAGTAGTAGTGATATGAATGGGTTTAGATATATCAGGGTCTGGATCAGGCATAGAAAATAGGTTTTTTTTGGGAGGTATGATAGGAGGAGGGATAAAAGAAGATCCAGGCTCAGAGGGTCTAGGCTTAGAAGCTGGTGTAGGCATAGATAGACTAGATGAACTAGATGCCATAGCATCAAGTCTAGCATGTATGATCTCAAAAGCTCACCCGGAGCCCATTGTTCTGTCGACATCTCTTCATGCCTCTTATCCACTCTCTCTACAAGCTCTCCCATCTTCACATTCATATGGGTTACCAACTCAGCATTTGTATAGGCAATATCGATATGGAAGCCCTTGAGAATATTCTCCATAAAAGTTTGCAATATGGTACTAAAGAAGGAAGGAGAAGATGTGGATGTTGGAGCAGAAGATTGTGTCTTATCCAAATGACTTGTTGCAGTCTCATTCTTCTTCTTCCTGGGACTTGTCTCAAGTGGGTTCTTCAGGGGTAGTGTAATATGTAATTTTCCAATTTGGTTTCTTCCCACTGGAACCAGCCTCTTAATTGGCTTACCCTTCTCCAAATACCAGATCTTATTCTTTTTGAGAAATATAGATATAAGCTAAGGATAAGGCATTGGAGTAGTGGATTTTTCTTCAAATCTATATCTTTTTATTTTAGCGAAGATATATTCTCCCAAGTCATTTTTTTTCTTTTAGATGCAATGAGGCAAATTTCCTGTAATCCCTCTATATGAAATGTGTGTAATTATGCTCTTTGTTCACATGGCTCTAGAATAGATATACTATAGGACTCTATGAAGATCACACATATGAATTGGATTGAAATTGAGGGGTCCTACTATTTCACCAGGTCGTAGGAAAGGAAGTAGCTTGTTAGAATTAAGATTAGGATATTTATCCTCAGGTGGGTCTTCTATTCCTAACCAGGTGTTGATTTTGGAGGGTGAGATTAGGATTTCTTGCCATCTAACCTTAGAGAACATTTCTTCTTCTAGAGAGTTCCTAAGTGGATCATTGATAGGTTTTAAATTGCTATAGAAATGTCTCATTATTTTGGAACAAAAAGGAAGTTTCACTAAAAGCCAAGACATATAAGACTCAAGATATGAATTGAGGTTGAATTTCAATACCTCTTAAAGAACATTGAGGTTAATAAAGTGCATCTTGCACACTTTTCTCCTTGAAAAGTAATCTTTGAATTTTTGTGATTCCTTAATTTTCTTCATGTTGAATCCAGTTTAAGGTAATGTAATTTCTTCTTCCCTATCTTTTGGTTCCCTTGAGGATTGTCCCCCTTTTACACCTTTTGATTGAAAAGCCTCCTCAAGAATGTTTTCCATTGCTTTGGCAATGTGTTTTCAAACTTAACCTTTTTTGATGGCTTCTCAGAGAAAGTTGGTGTGTCAGAGGAATTAGAAGTAGGTGGAGATAGTGCCTTAGTCTTCTTGCCTCTACTAGGAGGAACATCCTTCTTATATTGAGCTTTTGAGGCAATTGGTTCCTTGATCACTACCCCCTTCACCTTGGGTTTGGCTTACGGCTTGATTTTAGCTTTCGATCGTAGAGTGAGCTTCTGTCCTTTTATTGGAGGAGATAGAATAGAATCATGTGATAGCTAAGCATTAAAAGACTGAGAAGGAGATTCGGGAGTGGTAGTCTTGGTTCTAATTGTAATGCCCCAAAAATGGGATTAAGGGCTAATGACTTCAAAAGTGGATGTAATGATTGTTAATAGGCGCTTTTAAAGAATGTGATGTGAATTACGATTCGAATGTGTTTTGATCAGTGCCTAAACCTTATATTTAAGCTTATTTATGTGATAAAGCTTAAAATAAACTGTAATGGTAGGGGAGGGCACATGAATGGTGATATGAATGATATAAATGTGTTTAGTGGTGATTCAAGTGGAATTGCCATAATCAGGGGTAAAACGGGTAAAAAGGAAAGTTACTGACTGATTGGTTAGTTACCAAAGAGGAAGCTCCTTGGTAATTCAAAGACCAATAATTGAGATTCAAAGAGCAAGAGAATGAAATTACATGTATGTGAGTTCATGTTTGCCATGAAAGGAGAAACAAGATCATGAAAAGTGGCATCTTGTGGACCAAGGATCAAGTTAAATGTTCAAACAATCTTTTCCTCTCTCCTCTCTCCCTCTAAGTCGGCTAGAGGCATGGTGCAAGAGAAAAATCTGGTTCATCATCATCATTTCACTTTCTCTCACTTGCCTCCATTTTTGTGTGAGCTCAAGCAGAAAGAGAAAGAAGAAAAGTCTAAGGTTAGTGCCCCATATGTCTTCTAATGCTTAAACACTCTTCATTAATATTGATCATGGTGATGAGAGATTTATTTCTATGGTTGTAGATTTTTGAAAAGTGGTGTTTAAGTGCTTGTAGAAATTTGAAAGTTGAAAAATTAAGAAACCAACCTTGGGAAGAGGAAGAGGTAAGTATTTGAAGCATTTTCATTGGTTTATTGTAATTGTTGGTTAAGTTTTGAGATTTGTGGATGTTGTCCTGATTTTAGTATAATTTTGGAATGGACAATTTGGATAGTGTATTGTGTTGTATTTGGTGTCGAATTGTGTCTTTGTGCCATTGGAGTTATTTTGGAATTTTGGAAGGAGAATGGGTGCATTTAGGTAATGCGTAGTAATGTTGTGTCCAAGCAAAAACTGTTAGAATGATAATTTGGCTGTTTTGGTGTTTTCAATGCGTTCCTTATAAAAATTTGGTGTGTTATTGACGCTTTGGTAGAAAGTTTGGGAAATTCTATCAATTGTTGCATTTTGGCTTTTGATAAGCCTCACTCAAGTGCATAGGGGTGTCACTCGAGTACAGCATTCTATTTTTCCTTTTCCTTCAGTTTTCGGTCGCACTTCCATGCCATAATGCAAAAATGCATTTTCTTACTTGCGAGTGATATAGGAATTTTCACTCGAGTAAACTTTGTCTCACTTGAGTGTAAGAGCATTTTGCACTATGAGGCTGCGTCTCAAGTTGTCACTTGCATGCCATTTTTCAAGAGTGTTTGCTACCTCCCACAAGTATCGAGCCATCACTCGAGTACTAGAGCTAGTGCTCCAGTGCACTTCTTTTTCTAGGGTTTCTATTGCTCGCAAGTAGTCATTTCTTATGCCTCACTTTATAGGACTCGGGTGAGTTTGAAGTTATCACTCGAGTGTGGGGTTTAGGACTTGAGTGCTGTAATCACTTTCTGTCTCTGTGGTTGCTCTCGGGCAAGTGCTCGCATGAGTGAGCTTTCATGCTCAAGTGCAAAATCTCGTTATTAGTCGAGTGAATGAGTCAAAAATCAGTGTCATACTTCTGAAAAGGGGTGTTTGGTGTAGTTCTTCCCAACCCTTTAGGTAGGTATCTAGGCTTCTAGCGGCCACCTAAAGAGTTCAAATGATAACTAACCTTAAATGTTATGAAGATAAGAATTTGGAATAGAGAATAACCTATCATCCTTAATTTTGGTTATAGGGTTTGATGTTTGCCCTGCTAGTGAGCCATCTGTGCCGGAGCACATTCAGAAAGAGCAAGGCAGTGGCTCTTACCCTTATACTATATGTGATACATGGTATATTTGATTGATCATTATTTATGGGTCTATCACTTGTGGCCCATTAGTATTGACAGTGGGAGGACCGTGCTTTCAGGGCAATAGAATCAGGGGGATAAGACTATGTGAAAGCCAAAAGGCTATATGTGAAAGCCGAAAGGCCATTAGTGAAACCTTCACCCACAGCCCATCGGTGTTGATGGTGGGAGGACTGTGCCTTTGGAGTGGTGGAATACGGGGGATAAGACTATGTGATTATGTGTATATGTGGTAGCCTGTGTGCTATGTTTTATGCTATGATTCTGCTTGATGATATCATTACATGCTTTGTGATTATATATGCTATGAGTGATTTATTACTACTGGGATTCTTTCGAATCTCATTCTTTCTATTGACTAATCTTCAGATAGAGCAAGTGGCTCCAAGGGGAAGGAGACGACCAAGGGCGGATAGGACTCCTTCAGGAGATTTATATTTTGAT
Source organism: Inga laurina (assembly GCA_963855925.1). Lineage (NCBI taxonomy): Eukaryota > Viridiplantae > Streptophyta > Magnoliopsida > Fabales > Fabaceae > Inga > Inga laurina. The sequence goes on from OY979710.1 coordinate 30,892,030, forward strand.
TGTTGGTTATCAATTTTGGTATTGGGATTACTGTACATATTCAGGATGTAAACATTGAAATGATTTTGTGTAATCCCCTAGGTGGGAAATTGTAAACCATTAGTATTTACATGAAACCCGAGGGTTGTTGGGATTTTTGTTGTATACTCTCGTATATTCATGTGATTTAACTATGCAGGGTGATTATATTCGAATTGTGAAATTTGAGACCAGGGTAAAGCAGAAAACTTTGAAAGAATTTGTGAAAACCCTACCGTAAGGAAGGGGTGGTAATTAAGTGTGACTATTATTGGTCTCTATTTCATTTTAATTACGTATTTGAATCATAATTACTGTTTATAAGGAAGGGGGTTACACTAACCATTTTGATTGTGAAAGAGAAGATTTTCAGAAAAGTTCTCTCACAACTATCGAAGATTAGGATAGAGAATTTTGAGCAATTTGAGGAGATTTTTCACAGAAAAATTCAATGGGTTTTGTCAAAAATGGAGTGAGGAAGAATTTGTGAAAACATTTTTTGAGAGGTTACTCAGAGAATTACTTGAAGTAATTTTGTGAAAATGACGTGACAAGCAAAGTTATAACCAAGTTGCCTGACATTACTCGAGGGCTCCCTCGAGTGATCTTAGGCATTACTCGAGGGCTCCCTCCAGTAAAGTTCTCGGAAAATTTTAAATTAAAGCAATTTAAATGTGTACCTGTCATAAGTAATATTGTAATTACTTATGTATATTCCCTCGATATTTGATGGCATTTTAAGACAGATTTGAGAGGAAATTGGATTGATTTTTTATCTGCACTCATGTTTACTTGAGGTCTCCCTTGTGTAATATGTCTCTTCATTTTCGGTCTATTTATTTCCAACCATTGCCGTTTCCTTTTTAATTCCTTTTGAATTAATGCTTCATTGCTACATTTTCCAGGTCATTACTCAAGTAATTTTTATAATTACTCCAAGGTATTACTGGGGTAATGAAGTTTACTTGAAGTTGTCCCTCCAATAATATTGTCCTTTATTAACCTCTGCTTTTCATACCTTAAAATAAAATATCAAGAGCCTGCAAAACATATTGCTAGAAACTCTGATGTTTAAGTTAGTAATAATCAAAACATCAATATATAACAATATCTAACATTTTGTAAATACTAAATAACTTACAATTCATTGGGATTTACCATTCCTAATTCTCTTCTAATAAAAAGAAATTGATCTTTTGCAAGAGGTTTTGTGAAGATATCAGCTAGTTGAAGATGAGTTGGAATGAATATCAATTTGACATATTTCTTTTGGACATGATCTCTAATGAAGTGATGTCTAAAATCAATATGCTTGGTTTTGGAATGTTGAACTGGATTCGTTGCCAAGCTTATTGTACTAGTGTTGTCATATTATATTGGTATCTCCTTGAAATAAATACCAAGATCCTATGGTTGTTGCTTCAACCATAACACTTATGCACAACAACTTGATGCTGTAACATACTTAGCTTACGTTGACAAAAGAGACACTATATTTTGTTTCTTGCTAAACCATGACACAAGTGAACCTGCAAGAAACTGGCTTTGTCCACTGGTACTCTCTGTCTGTCTTGTATCCTTCATGATTAGAGTCTGAGTATACAACTAGATATTTACTTCTTCCTTTAGAATACCAGAGACCTAATTCTGTCGTGTCAGCAAGATATCAGAAGATACGTTTGATAGTTTCAGCATGTGACTCCTTTGGTGCTGATTGATATCTTGCACACATACCAACACTAAATTGGATGCCAGGTCTACTTGCAGTGAGATAGAGTAATGATCCAATCATTCCTCTATATCTTGTGATGTTGTAATCTTTTCCTTTGACGTCCGAATCAAGCAATGTAGTTGAGCTCATAGGTGTGTCCATTCCATTTGCTTCATCCATTCCATACTTCTTTAATAGCTTTTTTAAATACTTCATTTGAGATATGAAAATTCAATTCTTTCTTTGTTTGATTTGTAAACCGAGAAAGAAATTTAATTCTCCTATCATTGACATCTTAAACTCCCCCTACATTATCTCAAAAAATTCCTTACATAGGGTTTCGTTAGTAGCACCGAAAACTATATCATCAACATATATTTGTACAATTAAAATATCATCTCGTTTCTATTTTGTAAAAAGTGTTATATCAACTTTTCCTCGTACAAAACCTTGACCAATGAGAAATTTATTGAGCATTTCATACCATGCTCTAGGAGCTTGATTTAAACTGTATAAAGCTTTTCTTAGTTTGAGAACATGGTCAGGTTTGGTTATATCTTCAAAATCTGGGGGTTGATCTACATACAATTCTTCTATTATGTAGCCATTTAGAAATTCACTTTTTACATCCATTTGATAGAGTTTGAATCTCTTGATGCATGCAAAGGATAAGAATACTAGTATAGCTTCTAATCTAGCCACTGGAGCATACGATTCCTCATAATCAATTCCTTCTTCCTGATTATAGCCTTTGACCACCAATCTTGTCTTGTTTCTGACAATAGTGTGAATTCATCAAGTTTGTTCTTGAATACCTATTTAGTACCAATGATCGGATGATCCTTAGGTTGGGGTACCAAATCCCAAACTTGATTTCTTTCAAATTGGTTTAGTTCTTCTTGCATTGCTATTACCCAATCATTGTCTGATAGGGCTTCGTCAATGTTAGAAGGTTCAATCTCAGAAATAAAAGTAGAGAAACTAACTTTATTGAAAATTCTATTTCTAGTTTTGACTCCTTTATTTACATCTCCTATTACTTGCTCTTGGGGATAACTTTTGTTGTATTTTCAGGCTCTAGGTTGTCTTAGTGACTGATCTTCTTCTTTGGTTTGATCAACTTCTAGGATAAAAGATTTAGAATTAGGTTTACCATTCTCTTGATTTAAAACAACTTTCTGCTCATTGTCAATAGTTTTGTCAGAGGATTCAAATTCATCGATTACAACATGAATTGATTCTTTAACAACACATGTTCATTTATTGAAAACTTTGTATGCTTTGCTCTGGTTAGAATAGCCTAGAAAATTTCCTTGATTTAAGTTATCTTTACCATTATTGATGTGCAGATAAGCAAGGTTTGGCTTCCTTCCTTTGTATAGTTCATTTGGTATCTTTTCGAGTTTTGTTATGATGTAGGCTCTCTTTGAAATATAGCATGTTGTGCTCATTACGTCAGCCCAGAAAACTTAAGAAGCGTTCTTTTCATTTAGCAATGCTCTAGCCATTTCAGTGAGTACTCTATTCTTTCATTCTACAACTCCATTTTGTTGAGGTCTCCTTGGAGCGGAGAAATTGTGATCAATGCCATTAGTATCACTATATTCTTCAAAGGCTTGATTTTCAAATTCTCTACCATGATTTGTTCTGATACCTGCAATGGACATACCTTTCTCATTTTGCACTTTCTTGGCAAAAACAATAAATTCTGTGAAGGTTTCACCCTTTGATGATAGAAAAATAGTCTATGTAAATCTAAAGAAATAATCAATAATGACTAATGAATATAAGTTGCCACCAAGACTTATAACTCTTGCTGGTCCAACTAAATCCATGTGTAATAATTGAAGTTGTCTGGTTGTTGTGATCTCATTTTTCAATTTAAAAGATGATTTAGTTTGTTTACCCTTCTGACATGCGTCATAAATCAATTCATTTTTGAAATTTACTTTAGGTAATCGAATCACTAAATCCTTTTTAAGTAACTTGCCTAGTTGGTGTATATTGACATGAGCTAATCTCTTATGCTATAGCTAACTTTCATCAGTGTTACTTAGAAAAGAATTTTCAGAAATATTTCTGCTTATATCAAGAGTATAGAAATTACCTTCCCTTTTTGCTCTGAGCTTTGCTTTGAGATTCTTCTTATCTAGTTGTAAATCTTTCTTGTTTACAATTAGATATTTCTCTGAGTCAAATATTACCCAGTTGTCTTTATCTGCACTTTGACTCATGCTCAGCAAGTTGTGACACAATCCTTTAATGTAATATATGTCTTGGACTTGTATGCCTTTATCATTTTTTATTTCACTAATTCCTGCTATCTTTCTATATTGATTTCCTCCAAACTTTACCTTTCCACCTTCTTTAGGTTATATCATGGTAAAATTTTTGAAATCATCAGTCATATGTCTCGAGCATCCACTGTTTATGTACTACTTGTTCTTTTTGGATGCTTTAAGACATATCTGCAATCAAATATGATTAAGTCTTAGGTACCCACATCTTTTTAGGTCTTTTTGGGTTAGTACAAACTATCTTCTGAACATATGAACCTTTAGGTACTCATTTGTATGTTCTTATTTTTTCTTTTTTTATGAATGCATGATGAAGTATAATAACCCTTTCTATTACAGTAATTACAATATGCGAAAGGATTTGATGTATGAACAGAATACTAAAAGTAACTCAAGTTTTTCTTACCTCCTGCTGTCTTTCTTACTTTCCTTTTATCTGATTTTGAATCATATCCAATACTAGATCAGTCATTTACAAATCGTTGAGCCTTTAAAATTAAATTTAACATCTCACTTCCTTTGGTAAATTTTTCAAGAGTTTTCGTGAGATCAGTGTTGTTTTTTTTCAAAGAGGAACAATTTTCAGAATCCTTTTCTAAATTCTCTTTAAGTTCTAATTCAAGAACTCTATTTTTATTTTTAAAACAAACTAGTTCTTTAACTATTTTGATGAATTCAAAATGTAAATCATTATATTAGGAAAGTAAGTCATCATAGGTAGGATAAGAATCAGTTATCTCTTCTTCTGTTTCTTCTTGAGCAATCAGACAAATATTGGCTACTTCTTCATCATCGCTATTTTCAACAGAAGAACTATCTCCTTATATGGCAGATATAAAGGCTTTCTTCTTGTTGTAGAACTTGCCTTTTCTCTTTTCTTTATTCTTCTAAGCGAGTTCTTGGCATTCTAATTTGATATGTTCTGGCTTTCCACATTCATAGCAGATGATGTGTTCTTTACTGCTTATTCCTCCTTTCTGAAAGTTTTTGAATCCTTGGCCTTTCTTGTAAAACTTTCTGAATTGTTTTATCATTAGGCTCATTTCATCATCATCAAACTCTTCATCTTCATCTTCATCTTGATCTTCTTCTTTTGCTTTCAGTGCTAGACCTCTCTTCTTCTTGTCACCAATATCATCTAGTTCTCGTTTGAACTTTTATTTACTTTCATATTCAGAAAGACTTCCGAATAGAGAAACAACTGATCGCATTGATTCACCTTTTACTTCTTTAATCGCGGTGACTTTGACCTCCCAGTCTTTAGAAAGAATATTTAGAATCTTTCGTACTTGGGCATGTTGATCATAGACTTTTCTAAGTGCTGTAAGTTGATTAACAAGATGAATATATCTAAGTTCGAATTCAGCTATCAACTTACTTGATTTCATTTGAAGTAAGTGAAACTCAGTAACCAAAGTATTGATCCAGTTTTCTTTTATTCCCGAAGTTCCTACGTGTGCTATTTCCAGGGCTTCCCATATTTCTTTAGCCATTGGAAGTGTGTAGATCCTGAAGTACTTATTTTGACTCAAAGCACTTTGAATCATTAGAATTGCCTTGATGTTAAGTGTGATGAGTTTCTTGTCATTCTCATCATATTCTGCTAGTGTCTTAGGAACCCTCTGTGAATCTATAATTTTTTCAGGCTTGTAGTTTCCACCCTCAATCACGTCTCATAGTCCATATTCTGTAGCCATTACAAATACTCAAAACTTGGTTTTCTAGAAAGAGAAGTGTTCGCCATTGAAACCTGGTGGTCTAGTAATAGAAGCTCCGTCTGGAAGAATTATTTCACCCATGCTTGCCATTGGATCCTTCTTAGGTTTTTATACCTAAACAAGAAGACCTACACTCTGATACCAAATGTTAGTGCAAGCGTTTCACCCAAGAGGGGGGTGAATTGGGTGATACCAGAAATTTCGTTGCGTATATAAAAATTGACTAGAAATTTAAAGCAAATAAGAAATAAGAGAAAAATCACTGAAGTATACACCGGGAGTTATACTGGTTTCGCCACAACCACTTTGACCTACGTCCAGTCCTCAGAGATTCTCTGAGAGTTTCACTATATCTTCCAAGATTTAGTGGCTTCTTGGCACCTCAATACATACTAAGTTCCTTTACTAGACACTCACTCCCCCTTACATGCTATAATCAAATCCCCAACTCAAGGTTCCACAACCTTAAGTTATCTCAATAACAAATATTGAGTTTGTAATGAAAAACTCTCTCATAAAGCAAGATATATAATCACTGAAGTATAAAGAGTGAGTATATGAAAACAGAGCACTAAGAATATAATGATCAATGTAAATTTGCGTGTTCTTAGTTGTTGTATTCTATTCTTTGAATGCTTTATATATATAGATGATTTGTGGTGTTCGTTGGAAGCATTTCAAACATGTCCGTTAGAGTGTTTAGCTTTGTTTGAAAACTAGCCGTTTGCGGTAGGTAGGCATTTCAAACGTTGTGGACGTTATATTTGACTTCTCTCCTAATACATGATCTCTTCATTGTTTCTCTACAATCATACTTAGGAAACTAATACAATGAAAGGTTAATCATATAGATAAAAAATCAATAAATGTTGGATTAAAATCATATATTCTGTACTACATTACTCGAGTGGCTACTCGAGTGATCATGCTTCATTACTCAAGTAATCCCTCGAGTAACTTCATTAAAAATGAGCCAGAGAGTAAGTCAACGTTGTCTAACCAGAATATACCTTGATTACTCAAGTAATCGCTTAAGTAAGTGTTCCTTTTCTTGTGATTACTCGAGTGGTCCTCGAGTAATGGTTCAAATTACTTTTGAGATTTCTCGAGCGATCCCTCAAGAATAGCATTAAAATCTTGGTCGAGAGCAACTTCTATTTTGCTTACCTAATTACTCATGTAATCCCTTGAGTAATTCAATCTTTTCATCTCATGTTACTTAAGTAATTACTCGAGTAATGTTACTTTTCAAATATGGTTACTCGAGTAATGTATGTCAATTCTAGGTTGGGAGCTATTAGCTGATTTCTCCTCTGGTTACTCGAGTAATTCCTCAAATAAGCTTTCAAATAAATTTGTAGATTACTCGAGCAATCCCTTGGAGTAATCCTATGCAAATTTTGACAGAGAGCAATTCTTCTCGTATTACTCGAGTGATCCCTCATGTAATGAAGATCATTACCTGAGGGCTTACTTGAGTAATAACTTCAGAATTCAGAAGGTAATGTTCTCTCCTGCTCTTTGTCTTGCATTTCTTCTTTATTACTTGAGTAATTACTTCAAGTAATGTTTTTGCTTGCAACCAAGAACTTAGCTACTTTGTTCAAATCATTTTGTTTATTTATCAAAACATTTTGTATGATTAATCCAATCTTTGTTATCATCAAAACATATGGGATCTAACACATATATGCTCAAATCCTCAAATTAGTTCATAGCTACTCTAGGTTTAAAAGAAACCTAGCCATACATGGCTTTAAACATAGTCATCATAGTAGCATCAAATTCAGTGTTCAGAACCAAATAAAAATCAAGAGCAACAAAATAACACAGGGTAGAATAATACAGAGCAATGAAATTAACACACAAAAGCTTCCTCTTCTTCAGTACTGATGATATTTTTTGAACAGTGAAAATACTTCTCCTCTGATTCTTCCTATTTACTGCTCTCTCCAATGTTGCCCAAGAAGAGGACCATGAAGATTGTCAGAAACTAGTATGGCTTCTCCCTTTCGGTTCAGCTTGCTGGTTGTTTTTTTAGTTCAGCTCTGAGATCTGAGAGAATGATGATTCAGTTCTTAATGAATCAACCGCCTCCTTTGTCTTTGATTTAACTCTCATCACTGTCAAGGACCTGGGGAAGAAAAAGAAAAATCAGAAGCTAATGGCTCTTCCCCAGGTCACGCTTTCAATAATGATGGTGAAGATGATGATCCCTTATACAATGTAGCTATCCTCTGCTTCTCCAAATCGCTCTCCCAGCTCTCCCCTCTTTTTCCCACTGATTTTTCAATTTAAATTGTGATACCCCTTTTCTTCCATTCCTGTAGACCACTTTTATTCCTTTAGGTCTTCAATTCCAGCTCCCAATCAAGACGATGACATTCTAATGCTTCTTCTCTTTTCAAATCAGTAGCCTTCAAATTGATTCTCTCTTCCTATCATGCCACGTACCTGATGATAAAAGAAGAGGAACAAGAAAACTAAAATAGAAGAAGTAATATAATAAATATAAGAGCAACAAAAACAAATCACACACTATCTCTATTTTTTTTTACTTTAAATTATTAATACTAATTATCTACAACTAACTCTATTTTTATTTTAAAATATAATATCTATAAAGAAATTCCCACATTATTTACCAATTTATATCTTAGCAAAATCTCAAGGAAATCCTAAAAATTGTATAGACAACTCTCCAAGTATCTTCAAATTTTACTTTAAATACAATAAAAAATGTAGAGTTATTAGGTACCAATGTGTTTGGAGATATATTTTGCAGGAGTTAGCCAAGATGATGTCCTTTCTAGGTATAAAGAATAGAAGCTAAAAGCTTAGGTCTAACTGGTAGTGTTGCAGTGTGAGGAGAAGCTGAATCTTTGGTAGCACTCAAGTAATGACTTGTGTGACACCCTATCACTAGCAAGTAACTAGCTAGTGATGCAATCAGAAAAGGAGAAAGAGTTGAAAATCTCTTAGTGGCCACAGTAGAATTCAACTCAAAGAAGCTTGAGACAAAAGCAAGGCCAGAAATAATAGTAATCATACCAAGAGATCTTTTTTTCCTACTGTCTATCTTGACTTGAAACATTAAAGGATACTCATAAGTTGGATTCATACTTTCAACACTATAAGTATTTGCTTTCCAGCCATCTTCTCTACTATTAATGGAAGTTAGACTTCTCTATAGCGACATAGAGCCTATTGAGTTATGCTTTAAGGTAGGCACAACAAGTTAGGAAACATTGGAGACAACAGTCAGAGATTAGAGGGTTACCGTCTCAGCCTTAAAGATCAATAAGTGGTTGGGCTTCAACTCTCCCATTAAACCTTTTAAGGAGTACAACGAGCCTAAGAAGTATAGAATTATCAAATCATGAGAGCTAATGAGGATTCTCAACTTCAATCCTAGCTCTATTTGTGATTTTCATACCATTATCTGATATGCACATACTAGAGCTATAGTGAACAAGGCCAATAACTTCATCAAGAAGAATTTTCACACAATGGCCTATATTATTAGCAAGGAGGAGGAGAACATTGGAGAGATTATGTCTTCCAGAAAACAAGAGGTGATACATATGGTGCCTAGACTAAATGAGCCCCTTATGATGACTCTTATGGTTGAGAAGCTGCACAACCAAAAAGTGAATATAAACCTGTCACTAATGAGCGATACTAGCAAGAAACAGAGTGTAGAGCCAAAAGGCATCTAGGATGATAAAGCATAATCCTCAATTAAAGCTAGATCACCTGGAGCCTTATTCATTGGATTTACCATTCAAACAAACTAAGCTCCATTTGATGTTACCAAAGAAAAGCCTGTTAGATATGATTAGTTTTGATGATGTCAAACATAAATGTCAAATGATAAGAGCAAAAAGTTTATATAATACTTTGACTAATTATTCTGTTTAATGTTGCATATCTTGTAGATTACTCAAGCAACGATTGAACTTATATTCTAGGAGCTATACCTTCTAGAAGTTGACACTTGTGCAGTCTAGTGCGATAGACACTCTTTCGATCATAACTTGCAGAAGACAAGGAGTTTGGAGTTGATTCTTCTTGCATTGGAATGCATATGACAAGGGCTTTCTTATGATACATCATCTTTCATATTTAGAATCAAATAAATAAATTGAGTTTGATGAGGCCCCACATTACCCTCGAGTCCAAAAATGCACTCTTGAAAAATGTCATACGAGTGTTGTCCAGAAGCAGCTGAAGCGTGGAGAAATTTACTAACACTCGAGCATTGAACAACACACTCGAGTGAGGATCAGAATTGCACTCGAGTCATGCAAGTGTTAACATGAAAGTGTTAACCCGAGAAGAAATATGACTAAAGAAACTTGAAGTGCACTCGAGCAGGATTGGTTGCACTCGAGTGATGTCCAGAATTGTACTCGAGTCCTGCGACTAAAGAGCAACGAGTGTTTGCCCGAGAGGAAGCCAGAACGTGAAATTATATATACACTCGAGTGAGGCTTCTTTGCATTCGAGTGAAGTTCTGACAGAACTAACGCAGAAATTTCAGACTCTCATAGCCATCAATCTAAATGTGGTTAAATGTTATACATTCATTATATGTTCACTTGTTATTGTTACTAAATGTTAACTAACATATATTTTAAGGGTAAAACAGGAGATCAAACATTTGGATTGCACCTTCAAGAATGAAGGTTATTTATGGCAAATATTGTCACTCAACGTGATGAGTCCCAGAAGCCAAAAATTTAGCTTTTAACCAATGATCCAATATACCCATGACTAACACTTCATCATATTAGTGATTAAGCATTTTATAGAGTGAAGCAGGAAATTTAACGTTAGAATTACAGTTTCAAATGAGAGAGTCAATTATAGAGGGCAGCATTATTACACACCGAATATTGGCCACCTACCACGACAAAAGATTGACCCACCATGAATGAATGTCTAAAATACCAACGCTCCATAACGTGACGTACAGCTCATAATGAAACATCTCACTCTTCAACGGGATGCTCTGCTCTGCAATGGACAGCGGCTTGTTGTTCAAATACACACAACGGTCAAACGAAGCAATGGGACTCCAACGGACGAATGCTCACAACGGTCATCAACTTCATCAACTATAAACGAGAGAGCATTCAAAGTCGATGGGTAACTGAGACAGCGAGCAACTATGAGAAAAATGATAGAAATATGAATCCTCTACTTCTACCCAAACACTCTTTGTTTTCCAGTTTCTATATTACTTATCATTGAGAGAGTGATTATTTGTATTCTACTTCAGTGAGCATTATATCTACTTTGTGAAAGAGTCTGTAAACACTTTCATCTGTATTTTTGAATTGATCTCAAGGTAGAGGGACCTTGAGAGGGTTGATTTCCTTATGGGGGAAGCTGTATAGAGAATTGCCAGTAAGACATTCTGCTCGTAAGACTTACGAGGTGTAAGCAGTAGAGAATATTGCTACTCATAAGACTTACAAGGGTGTAAGCAGGAGAGAACGTTGCTGCTCGTAAGACTTGCACGAGTAAGCAGGAGAGGAAGATCTTCGGGATTGCTCTGCTCGTAAGACTTTCCGTAAGGGCGAGTATTTCAGTGAGAGATTTGTAAAAAGTTTCACGAGTACCCGGCTAAACTTGTGGCATTGTAAAGGCTTTTCTTGTTCCCAAATTAAACAAGAAGATAGTGGATTTGAAAATCTCAGGAAGAGCCTAGGGACTGGACGTAGGCCATCACAGATTGGACCGAACTAGGATAAATCACAGTTTGTATATTCTCTTCCCTAAGCTCTTATATTTCCAGCATATATTATTTAATCTAACTGTTGATTTATAATTTATTACCTTCATACTTTTCTCTTTCGTTAAGATGTGAAAATATTTCCAAAGTTCTTAAGTTTTTATCATACACCCAATTCACCCCCCTCTTGGGTGATAGCTGGTTCTAACATTTGTTATCAGAGCCTGGGCTCTTGTTTAAAGGACTTAACTGTCTCAAGAGTTATAATGGCTAATTTTGGGTGTTTTATACTTCCAGAAGGTTTTGATTATACAATCCCACCTCTTTTGAAAGATATTGATTTTTGGTTTTGGAAAGCTAGAATGACTAATTTTATAAAAGCTTATAATTTTGATATGTGGAATGTCTTTGCAAATGTTTTTTATTTCAAACCAAGAAAGGATTGGACAGAAAGTGAAAAGAAAATGTTTTTGTTGAACTTTAGAGCAATGAAAATTCTGTATAGTGTTTTAACCGAAAATGATTTTGAGAAAATTAGATTTTGTTCTAATGCTAAACATATCTGGGATACTCTTGATTCTATTTATGCTTCTAACAATTGTGTTGAAGTTGAAAGTGTTGACAGTTCATGTGAAACTACACGCTACGCATCTACTATGCATGAACAATTGGAAGTTGATGATGAAGATGGAGAAATCATAGAACACTTCCATACAGACAACATGGATAAACAAGAAGAGGATTCCCAATAAGAGCTCAGTATGGATAGACATGAAAAATCACTCTCTGTAGCTCAAGATGAACTTAAGGTAAAAAGTTTCAATTCTTCTTGTGATTTTCGTAAAACTAATTTTCAGAATCTACATAAGATTGTTTTTCAACTAATTATTGATTCTATCTAGAAAAGCAAAAATGTTTTCAAATATGCTGGAAAGTTTGTTGGGAAGAAAGAATGTTCAAATAAAATCCATTCGAATTTCTACTCTCATGATTGACATAATACTTGCATGATATCCCATAATGCATATCTTGATACAATTTGCAATTATTGTGGTAAATCTGGTCATATTTCTCATACATACTATATTAGAAGAAATTCCCATGTGAGAAATAAGTATATTTGGGTACCGAAGTGACATGTAAGGATTAATACTAACAATCTAGGACCCAAGTATATGTGGGTACCAAAAAATCCATCTAGTACTTTATGTGTGCAGATTGATGGACATAAGGGTATGGAGAAGATGAAAAAGAAGCCAAGAGTTTCTCATGTGCCAATAAAGAGGCTCATATCATTTATATCAAAAAGGAGAACTCTCAGGGCACCCATTGCTGGAGCTACAGAGAATAACCAGAGAAAGAAGCAATGGATAAAAGGAGGATGTTCTACCTTAACGAAGGGCTATCATAATGTACCATTCAACTATCTTGAGAAGAACAAGAAGAGGAGGATCTCTCATTCACAAAGAAAAAGACTCTCGAAGTCTACATTACATGGGAAAGCTTTGCATAATCCCAAAGCCAAATATGCAAAAACAAAACTTCAAAGAAACATGCAGTGGGTATCAAAAGCAATCCTTCAAGCACCTAACGTAAAAGTAATCAACGGTAAAACCTCCTACAGTATCATCTTAATATTTATTGAGGTTTATACCTTGTTACTTGTTACCTTAGGTATGAGTATTGCACATATGTTTTCTCAATCTTTAGAAAAATCATACATAAAGAGTTGCAATGTTCGTTAGTCTAACTTGTTATGCATATACATACTTCATGAGAAAACAATGTTTATGCATAAAGTCATACTTAATTCATTATGTTCAATTTCTTTGAAGTGACTATATTCTTAGAGCAAGTGAATTATGATTCCTTCAAGCTAACCATGAGTAGATCCAAGTAGAATTGGATACCCAAGGAAGAAAAATGGTTATATGATTTTTGCAGGAATAATTTGTAAAAGAAACATGACACTCGAGTGCAAGGCATGTCATACTCGAGTATCCATACTCAAGTGACCAACCAGTACTCGAGTGCAAGGCATGTTAACACTCGAGTATGGATTTGAATCCTATGCTCTGCTTTTAGATTGCAAAACATGGATTAACAGAGTGTGCAGAAACTCTAAGGAAATTCACGAATTCATTAATAGTACTGTCTCACGCTCGAGTGAGACGTGAGCACACTTGAGTATTTGAAGAACTCACCTGAAAGTGCATCAAGAACTCGCAAATGCCATAGGTATAAATGCATAAATTAGCTTCAAAACATGGTTTACTCAAGTGATCTTGGAGGACTTGAGTACAAAGATACAAGGAGATGGAAATTAACTTGGGTGTCTACAAGTTACACTCAAGCCAGGTACACTGTATCAGTAATTTCAAAACTCAACCATCGTACTCATTCTTTCCAACTCAGTTTGAGTGGTAAATTCTTGCTCATTACTATATACCATTAGCAATCAATGATTTATGGTTTTTCAATATATTTTTAGATCGCTAAATGTATCGAAATAGAATTGTGCATAATTTTTCTATGCATTGGAAATTTGAAATGCACATTTCATAAATTTACTTGGATTTCAATTCATCTTGTCTCTAAAAAGTATATACACATTATTTGAAAAGTATTCATATCTTGTTTGCATTCAAATCAATTTCAAAATTGGAAGTTAGTTTTTTTGTATACTGAAAGTCAGAAATGCTTCAAATCCATCCACTAGAGTATTTTCCCATTATTGGCATATTGATCTTAAATGTGCTATCCAATACTTGAACTCTTTAGTCTTCATTCTCTAACATGCTAGACTTTACGTTTAACAAGTTAACTATCTATATGAGTTCCAAGTGTATTTTCTTGAAAAGAATTTAGCTTGTGAAAGCCTTATGCCAGATGCATAAATCTTTAGTTGATCATGTTATTCCAAGCATTATGAATGTTCATTAGTGCATTGAATGTTGATGCATTAACCATTATTATGGAATAACATACTAATATTCTTAAACTCTAGTCATTTGGACTAATGAGTATGTCCTTCATCATCCATAAATCAATGTACTCATTTCACTACTCAAACACATTAACTATTGATATGATCTATCTTTTAGTAACCAGTGTCATATATATGAATCATTGAGTTGAATATTCATATCTTTTATGACACAATTCTAAGAGTCAAGATAGTCTATGAATCATTTGCAAAGTCATGATGCTCATATAGGTTTATCGAGCTAATACTTTTGGTTATTTATATGACTTTAGCACCTAGGAAAATTCTCCAACATGTTAACTCTGATAATTAACATTTTATCTTAATTGAACTCGAAAGTCAAGCTTTCTGATACATATTTTATAACTATTAGCTTCCACCATTTTTAACATGAACATTGATTCTAAATAGGTTTTAAAAATGTGTTTTGCATGTATTCAGAATCTCAACTTCACAATGTATTATTATGATTTGAAATTACATCTGAGATTTTGAAACAATTCGCATATCTCATTATCATTTTTGAAAAACTTGTTTTCATTCATGATTTATCATTTCATAAAAGTTGTCATTATGGATAAATTCTCTACTCTCTTTGATCCAACTTACATGGATTGCATAAAAATCATATCAATGACATATTTTCTATATAAAACGTATTTACAAATTGTCATTGATCTTTGAAAATCACCATTCATTGATATCACTTATTCGTTACCCTTCATGATCTAATGGTTTAAATTTATTTAAGTGGGTAAAATTATATCTTGGTCTTTGTTGATTATTATACTCTTTGCTTAAATATCATATGTTTTAATTGTATAAGAGCGTAATAGTTAAAATGTCTAATATTGTACGGACCCAAGAGAAGTTGGGTACCAAAGAGCATATAACTATACGTTTGTAGGAGTTGACCAAAATGCTCTACTTTTGGATACAAAGATCAAAGGCTAATAAAAGAGGCATGGCTAATAGTGTTGCGGTGTAAGCAAAAATAGAATATGTAATATCACCCGTATGACACTCTATGACTAGCAAGTGACCAGCTATTGATGCAGTCAGATAAAGAGATGTTCAAAGGAAGGCATAGTATTATACTTCAGAGATTGTCTCCCTAGTCCTTCATCCTTTGGTTCATCTATCAAGGGTTATCTGAAAGAGGAGGTTCTACACTTTCACACTAAGCTTACTACAGACAATGCTGAGATCATCATTCAATGATAAGATGAAGTAGCTGTGTGACTTAGTAAACCAGAACTTCAAAGTTCTATTTGAGATGATGGATGACAAAATAAGGGTGCTATGTGCTATGGTGAAATTAAAATTTCTCAATGATGTGTGCTAAGCAAGGGGCACATACTAAGCCAATATGTGCATAAAGCCTTACTCCGAGCTCAACTTGGTATCCTCATGTAGCAACAGAGATTACATCGTCAGATCATCTATTCAGACAGTGACTAGCCAATGATGTGTCAATGGACTATAGAGGATTATAACTTGAGTGATTACGACATTACTCAAGTGAAGTATTGTGTAATACCCCGAATTCTGAGACTTGAGGTTAGAAAATAAGCCTAAGATTAGTGGATTGCTAAGCCCCGGTTTAGCAAGATCCCAAATTGTGATTAAGGGTTAATGACTCCAAAAGTTGATGTCATTAGCGATAAATGAACCCTTTTGGAGATTATAGTGTGATTTGGCACCCGATGTGATTCGTATGTGTCCTGAGCAGCGCCGAAATCCTGTATTTAAGTTCAATTATGGATTAACCTCTAAATTGACTTAAAATAGAGGGGAGGGCGCATTGTGAAATAAAATAAATGAGAAAATGTATTTGATGGTGATTCAAGAGAGATTACCATAATCAGGGGCAAAACGGTAAAGTTACCGACCGATTGATCGGTTACCGAAGAGGAAACTCATTGGTAACTTCAAGATCAATGGTTGAGATTGAATTGTGTAATAGATCAAGGGGTGGAATCCCATGTGGTGTACTCATGTGAGCTCATGGGAGGTGTGTTGAGATGTTGACACTTGGCAAGTTTTGGACCCTTGGATTGGGTCAACATGTTCAACTCATTTTTCCTCTCTCCTCTCTTCATTTAGACGTTTTGGTTCCCAAAAAAACTGATCCTCTCTTCATCTCTTCATCTTTATCTCTCATCTCTCTCTTCGTCCTCCATGAATGCCAAGCTCAAGGAAGAAAGAGAAAGGAAGAGTTCAATGTTTAGGTGAGATAATGTCCTCTAATGCTCAAATACCCTTCTTTAATGTTGTTCATAGTGATGAGAGCTTCATCTCTATGGTTTTAGATTCTTGATTGGAGGTGTTTGGTGGCTTGAGGAAATTTGGAAAGATGAAGAATCAAGGAATTTGTTTGGGAAAGAGGAAGAGGTGAGTGTTTTCTCCATTTTGATCTCTTTATTGTGGTTTTTGGTGGAGTTTTGAGAATTGTGATATTTGCCTTGATTTTATGTGATTTTTGAATGGGATGATTTGAATGGTGAATTGTGGTTAAATTGGTTCCATGTTGTGGTATTTGGTCATTGGAATTGATTTGGGAACTTGAATTGGAAGAGTGCAATGTTGTGATTTGTGTTGTAGTTTTGTGATGACATGTTATGAGTATTGGTAAAACATGTCAATGTAATGTGAATTTGGTTGATTTGGTGTTTCCAATGGATTCCTTGTGCAAATTTATGTGGAAATGGTATTTGGTGTGAATTTGGGAACCATTGGAATCATTGGTGCAAAACTGAGAAATCTGTCCCTTGAAGTTTTGCTCTGGGCAGTCTGGTGTTGTGGACGTTTTGACTAAGCAAATGATGTCAGAAAATTATGAAACTTTCCAGTCTTAAAGTTCACCTCCCAAGCTTCAAAATGGACACATAAATTGTGCCATTTCGTTTTGTCTTCTGTGATTTAGAGCTGTCCAAAGTTTGTTGTCGAAAATGGATTCTGTTTTGGGACAGTCTTGAGTTTTTGGGAATTCTGTATTTGTGTGGTGATTTCTAGTAAAGGCCAATATTTTTCCTGTGTAGAGGACTTGAATAGCTTTCATTTGGCTTTGAGATCACCTCATTTAGATTTTTTTGGAATTAGTTATGATTTTTGGAAGTTCAGCCAAGAAACTGGATTTTCTTGGCCGCGACCCAAATGTTTCTGGGCAGTTTTGGGCCGCAGCCAGTGGATTTTTGGCCCGCGGCCCACCCCCAAAAATCAGCATTTTGGACTTTTAAAAGGTGATGTTTGGTCAAGTGTTTCCCAAGCCTTTAGGCATATGTTTGGGCTTTGATTAGCCACCTAAAGGTCGTGAATGATAACCAACTTAAGTGTTTGAGAGTTAAAGAATTGGAAAAGGGATTTAACCCTATGTCCTTTTTTGGTTATAGGGTTTGATGTTCGCCCTGGTTGTGGTTCAAAGTTCGTTTTGATCGCGAGTAAGCAGAGCTGGAGCCTACGTGGAAAGAGGGTAGGGAACATATCTCTTCTGCTTGTATTTGATATATGTGTTAGTGTGTTGGTGCATGTCTTAGCTTTGCATAATTGTGTGTAATTTGAAGCTATGTTTCAATTTATGCTATGGCCATAGGTATATTGTTCGAAGCATTAAGCTTGCAAATTGTCATTATGTTATCATGAGTTGTGTGATGCAAGCATGCCATGCATTAAACATGTATCGTACGTGCATATTGATATTGTTAGCCTACTGAGATTCTCTATAATCTCACCCTCCCCTACTAACCTTTCAGACAGGGTAGTAGATCAAGGATATAGCGAGCAGCTAAGGGCGATGAAGACTCCTTCGGGATTGAAGTTGGTAGTTGGTTATCTTAGTTGGGAAGTATATTTGGATAATTGTAATTGGTTATTTGGATGAATATATGTGGATGAAGATTTGATTATTTGTATTGAGATTTGTTGTGTAATCCCCATATGAGGGCTTGTATGGGCGAATGTGCCCTGTGAAGCTTGAGTTAATATATGGAAACTGGGATTGCCGGAATTATTATATTGCGTACTCTGATATATTTAAATGTGATTTATCTTTGTGTAGTAATTGTATTCAAAATATGAATGTGAGACCAAGTTATGAATGATTTCGAAAGGTATTTATGAAAACCCCGTTTTGTAGATGGGTTTGTAAAATGTTATTTGTTTCTTATTGGTCTCTATTTCACTTTAATCGCGTATTTCGAATGTTAATTACGGTAGGGGGTTACATATTGTATTCTTGCCTAATTCAAAATCCTTGAGTTGTATCACTTGAGTATACAATCGAGTAATAATTGAGTAGAATCACTCAAGTAACCACTCAGGTGATATTAGGTTATATATCTTAAAACCTCTGATTAGCATTGCCATTTAATTTCTCTCTAAATCTTCATACTTTTAAAATCATTTTCGCTATAAAAGTTTCCAATTGTTTTTCAAACCTAGGAGAGTTATTAACTATCTTCCTAATGAAAATCTTTCCAATCCATACATCAATTAAGGGGAAGCTTCACATTCACTTGTGTTTTATATCTTGAAAGCTGATCTCCTTTATTGGAAGAAAATCCTTTAATATACTCATCTATATTCACCATGTCTTGATTAGTTTTGATGATAAGTTCTTCTTATATTATTCTTTTCATGATCTTAGTCTTAACATATCATATGGAAAGGAACCTTTTGTTTGAACTAACAATCCTCTTTGTAAAGATAGATTTAAATTAGTGATAGGAGAATTTGTTTTGCACAATAACGTTCCTCAATGTACTACAAGATGAAATTATCAAACTTGAGGAAAGATGTTTCAATATGTTCAACAAGGGAAATATATTGACTACAATATTCAAAGCAACAAATACATATGGGCATTAAGCATGCTGAGCAGAAGCTCAACTCAATTGGAGAATCCTGGAAACAACATGAACATACATCAGAGTTGTACAGAACACATCATCATGAACAAGCATTGCCAAAGCAACGAACTTCATGGAGCACATCATCATTTTTCAAAATCTAAATGAGCATTTTTTAACCTTCTCTCTTTACATTTCAAGAATACGTTTCATATATTTCATTTATCTTGATTATAAAAGTTTTCTTGAAAACCTCTCAGAAGGCATAATTTCAGTTCCCTCGCATTAAAGAATGAAAGTACTTTCACATAGGGGGAGTGTAAATTGTTTTCTTGGTTCATTCATTTTGATTAAAGTCATTTCTACTTTATTTACTTGTCTACATGCCTTACTTCTTTATATATTTCAAACTTCTTGCTGATGTCAAATAGGGGGAGAAAAATGTAAGAAAAATATGTATGTTGCACTTCATTTAGACATAATTTTCTTAAAGGATTTGGCGTCATCAAAAAGGGGGAGAATGTTAGATATGATTAGTTTTGAATATGTCAAATATAAATGTCAAATGATAAGAGCAAAAAGTTTATATAATACTTTGAATAATTATTATGTTTAATGTTGCATACCTTGTAGATTAGTCAAGCAAAGATTGAAGACAATCAAGAAAATAAAGAAGTTGTCTTGTTGGGTTATGGAGAATGATCATCAAGAAGGAAATCAAGAAGAAAGATTTTTAAGAAAGAAGAAATTACAAGATCTAGTGAGAATATCAAAGTTCAAGCTGTTAGAAGTGATACTGGAGGTTTCTATGATCAAATGATGGTTGGAATAGGTTAATATGAAGCTAAGATGACTTATATATGAGTTATGGCACTTATAGAAGAGTTTTACTCGAGTGTAAGCTCAACACTCGAGTGCCAGAGGTGTTGCACTCGAGCACGGGATGAACACACTCGAGTGTCGGGGCTACTCTGTTCTACTCTGTTTTACGTTCAGCTTGATAGAGGTCCTGTATTTTGGCTATATCTCTCAAACCACACGTTGGATTGACCCAAAACTGGTGGCATATGAAAGAAGACTCACAACACGAAATATGTACACCAAGATCATATATAAAGAAGATCTAATGAAGGAGATATGATCTGTGGAAGTTGACAGAGAAATCACTGTTACTTTTCAAGACAGGTTTGGTATTTCGAGCATAACGTAAAAATGACACATCAGATTGAGACAAAACCAGTGCCATATGAAGCTAGACTCAAAGTGATTTCCATGGATAGGTAATTGGCCTAATTTGAACTTATATTCTAGGAGCTATGTCTTCTATAAGTTGACACTTGTGCAGTCTAGGGCGATAGATACTCTTTCGATCATAACTTGCAGAATACAAGGAGTTTGGAGTTGATTCTTCTTGCATTGGAATGCATATGACAAGAGTTTTCTTATGATACATCATTTTTCATATTTAGAATAAAATAAATAAATTGAGTTTGACATGGCCCCACATCACCCACGAGTCCAAAAACGCACTCTTGAAAAATGTCATGCGAATGTTATCCAAAAGCAGCTGAAGCGTGGAGAAATTTAGCAACACTCGAGCATTGAACAACACACTCGAGTGAGGATCAGAATTGCACTTGAATTATGTAAGTGTTAACATGAAAGTGTTAACCTGAGAAGAAATATGACTAAAGAAATGTGAAGCGCACTTGAGCAGGACTGGTTGCACTCGAGTGATGCCCAGAATTGCACTCGAGTCCTGTGAGTGAAGAGCAGCGAGTGTTTGCCCGAGAGGAAACCATAACGTGAAATTATACATGCACTCGAGTGAGGCTTCTTTGCACTCGAGTGAAGTCCTGACAGAACCAACACAGAAAGTTCAGACTCTCATAGCCATCAATCCAAACATGGTTAAATGTTATACATTCATTATATTTTCACTTGTTATTGTTCCTAAATGTTAACTAACATATATTTCAAGTGTAAAACAGGAGATCAAACATTTGGATTGCATCTTCAAGAACGAAGGTTATTTATGGCAAATATTGTCACTCAACGTGATAAGTCCCAGAAGCCAGAAATTTAGCTTTTGACCAATGATCTAATATACCCATGACTAACACTTCATCATATTAGTGATTAAGCATTTTATAGTGTGAAATAGGAAATTTAACGTTCAGATTACAGTTTCAAATGAGAGAGTCAATTATGGCGGGTGGCATCATTACACACCAAATATTGGCCACCTACCATGATAAAAGATTGACCCACCATGAACTAATGTCTAAAATGCCAACGCTCCACAACGTGACATACAGCTCATAATGAAACATCTCACTCTTCAATGGGATGCTCTACTCTGCAACAGATAGCGGCTTGTTGTTCAAATACACACAACGGTCGAACGAAGCAATGGGACTCCAATAGATGAATACTCACAACGGTCATCATCTTCAGCAACTATAAATGAGAGAGTATTCAAAGTCGATAGGTAACTGAGACAACGAGCAACTACGAGAAAAATGATAGAAATATGAATCCTCTGCTTCTACCTAAACACTCTCTGTTTTCCAATTTCTATATTACTTATTATTGAGAGAGTGATTATTTGTATTGTATTTCAGTGAGTATTATATCTACTCTGTGAGAGAGTCTGTTAACACTTTCATCTGTATTTCTGAATTGATCTCAAGGTAGAGGGACCTTGAGAGGGTCGATTTCCTTACGGGGGAAGCTATAGAGAGAATTGCCAGTAAGGCATTCTGCTCGTAAGACTTACGAGGTGCAAGCAGTAGAGAACATTGCTACTCATAAGAATTACAGGGGTGTAAGTAGGAGAGAACGTTGCTACTCGTAAGACTTACACAAGTAAGCAGGAGAGGAAGATCTTCGGGATTGCTCTGCTCGTAAGACTTGCCATAAGGGGGAGTATTTCAGTTAGAGATTTGTAAAAGGTTTCACAAGTACCCGGCTAAACTTGTGGCATTGTAAAGGCTTTTCTTGTACCCGAATTAAACAAGAAGATAGTGGATTTGAAAATCTCAGGAGGAGCCTGGGGACTGGACGTAGGCCATCATAGATTGGACCGAACTAGGATAAATCACAGTTTGCATATTCTCTTCCCTAAGCTCTTATTTTTCCAGTATATATTATTTAATCTAACTGTTGATTTATAGTTTATTACCTTCATACTTTTTGCTTTCGTTAACATGCGAAAAGATTTCCTAAGTTCTTAAGTTTTTATCATACACCCAATTCACCCCCTCTTGGGTGATAGCCAATTCTAACAAAGCCCATTAAGGTTGTGAAGTTAG
Source organism: Inga laurina (assembly GCA_963855925.1). Lineage (NCBI taxonomy): Eukaryota > Viridiplantae > Streptophyta > Magnoliopsida > Fabales > Fabaceae > Inga > Inga laurina. The sequence continues at coordinate 30,914,661 of OY979710.1, forward strand.
GAATTTATGTACTGTATCAAAACTTTCAATTGTTGTTTACTTAATACTGGACCTTTAAGTGATTCTGATAATCACTCCAAGTAATATGCAATCACTCCAAGTGATTATGAGGATCACTTTAAGTGATATGATAATCACTCCAAGTGATTCGCAACCACTTCGTTTAAATTACTGAACCTCACTAAATGTTAACACAAGAGGTGCAGAGGATGGGAACTGAGACTTTAAGGATAGATAAGATACAACACTTTACTAGAGCTGGTCTCTTTAATCCTTTATTCTTTAGACTATCTTTCCAAGTCTATCTGAGAGAAGAGCTTAAACAAATAGATCTTGCTATGAATAATGTTGAGTTCATCACTTCTGTGTATGGCAAGATTAGACAACTATGTGATTTGATCAACCAAAACTTCAAGGCATTATTCAGAGCTCATCTTGGTATACTAAATGCTCATAGAGACTATACTTTAGAATCCCTTAGTACTGATCACATCATTAGATAATGAGTAGCCAACAATGCATTAATAGACTATAAAGGATTATGACATGAGTAATTATGATATTATTTGAGTAAGGTATTGTATTTTTACTTAATTAAAATTCTTTAAGTTATATCACTTAAGTGAGTACTTGAGTGATGGTCGAGTAGAATCACTCGAGTGATACAGGGTTATAATCTTAAAACCCTAAATAGCATCATCATTTTCTAAACTAGATCTTCGGATTTTCATACTTATTCTCTCTACAAAATTTCTAATGATTTTAGAAATCCAAGAGAGTTATTAACTGTATTATTCACAACGATTTTCTTTTAAGCCATGCATCATTAAGGGGGAGCTTCACATTCACATGTGTTTTATATATTAAAAGCTTATCTCCTTTATTTGAAGAAAATCATTATAATATGCTCATATACATTTACTCTCAATTGATTAGTTTGGATGATGAGTTACTTATATATCTTCTTTCCATGATCTTAATTTACATATATTTTATAGAAAGGAAACTTTTGATACTTGATTGCACTAACCATTCTCCTTACAAGAATGCTTTTACTTATAGCAGGAGAATTTGCTCTATGCAAGATCATTCCTCAACACACTAAAAGGAGAATATATAAACTTTCAGGAAAGATGATTTAATATTGGCTGCAATAAGAGGCACAAATCAGGATGATTTTAGTAGTATTCTAAGGAAGGCTATTCCTGATCTTTCTATTGAGCACACTTCAGAGTCTACCATTAAGCCAGCTATAGTTAACTACTATGAACTTGATCTATCAGAGTTGCACATCCAAAGTATCATGAACACAATATCATGGGTCTAACACGACAAGAAAAGAAGGAAATGAACTTTATGGATCAATCATCAACTTGCAGAATCTAAATGAGCAGTTCTAAACCCTCTCTTTATATTTTGGCAATACTTTGCATATCCTTGATTATGAAAGTTTTCTTGAAAACATCTTCAAGTTGTTTCAATTTTGAAAAGTGAAAACCATTGTTCATTTTGATCATATTAAAGATGAAATTACCTTCAAATAGGGGGAGCGAAAATTGTTTTTTTGACACATTTATTTTGATTAATGGGGAGAAAGACATTTCTAATTTGTTTTCATATCTACTTTCTTATAAGCATTTCTTCCTTATACTTGAAACTTTTTGCTGATGTCAATTAGGAGGGAGAAAGGCAAGAAAAATATATTGCTCTTAATTTTCCCTTATAACTCATACATATTTTTCTTTAAGGATTTGCCATCATAAAAAAGGAAGAGAATGTTAGATATGATTAGTTTTGATGGTGTCAAATATAGATGTCAAATAAGAGCAAAAAGTTCGCATTATATACTTATCTCTTACATTGACTAACTACTATGTTTAATGTGAAATATCTTGTAGATTAGTCAAGCAAAGAAAGAAGATATCTGGTTGGGTTATGAAGAAAGGGGGAAAATGTTAGTCAAGGAAAGTAAGAAGCTTAAAGATATTCAAGAAAATATCCAGTTGGGTTATGAAGAATTATCATCAAGAGGAAAAACATTCAAGCAAAGAAAGAGATTGAAAAAAGAATAACTTGCAAGATCTAATGAGAATATTAAGATTCAAACTCTTAGAAGTGATATCGAAGGTTTCTATGATCATATGGAGGTTGGAATTGGTCAATTCAAAGCTAAAATAACTTATAGGGAAGTTATGAAACTTTCCCAAGGTGTTTCCTTAAGTTTTGGCTCTCTGCCAAATTTTGGAAGGCATTACTTGAGTGACCACTTGATTGATGAGCATTCTGTTGTGCTCTGTTTTCACGTAGCATAACAGAGCTTTGGTATTTTGGCTATATCTCTCTAACCACATGTCAGATTAAGCTAAAACTAGTGGCATACAAAACTAGACTCCTAACATGTCAAATACACACTAGAATCACATTCAAAGGAGTTCAGATGAGAGATGTATGATCTTTGGAATATTCCATTCAAATTTGCATCTTATTCCCGAATAGCTTTGATATTTTGGACATAACTCTCAAACTACACATCAGATTGAGAGTAAACTGGTGCCATATGAAACTAGACTTAAAGAGCTTTCCATAAATAGGTAGTTTGTCATATTTGAAGTTATATGCTAAGATTTATACCCTCTTGAAGTTGACACTTGTGAATTCAGAGACTATCTAGTGCAATAGTCACTACTTTGATCATAACTTTCAGAATACAATGAGTTTGGAGCTAATTCATATTGCATTGGAATGTACAGTCCAAGAGCTTTCTAAAGTTTGAATCAAAATAAAGAGACCAATTGAGTGATGTCTTAGGATCCCTCAAGTGATGACTCAAGATCACTCGAGTGACGACTCAGGATCACTTGAGTGACTACTCAAGTGATACGACATACAACATAGCATAACTTCAAAAAATTATGGGAATGATTATGAAACTCACTCTTCTTTCTTCCAATCACTCGAACCTTTATTGTATTAGTGTTTAATGTATTTCTCCACGAATACAATGAAGAGATTATGTGAAGAGATAAAAGTTCACTTTACGGAAGCGGAGCTTCCACTGTTCAAAATGTCTAGTTTTCAAATTCAAGCAAATGGACAAAAGAAGCAGACACACTCCAATGGATAAGTTGAAACACTCACAATAGTTATATCCTGCAAACTCAACCATAAATACACAAGCAATCAAGCAGAGCAATGACAACATAGAGCCGATGCTCCAATGTCAATATGCCAAATCTCTGAATCTCAACCAAATAATACTCTATATTGATACTCCCATGTTTGTACTTCAGTATTAATCATTATCTACTTCATATAGAGAGAAGTATGCCTTCCTTATAATCATTCTACATGCGTGAGAGTGACTCAAGATTGGGGAATCTTGAGTAGGGAATAGATTGTATCCTTACAGTGTACAAAGGAGAGTCCTTGTCTCAATATGAGAATTATAAAGGCTTCACAAGTGTCTAGATCAAACTTGTAATATTGTAGTGGTTCTCAAGTACTTGGTTAAACTTGAGGATGATAGTGGATTGAAAATTTCAGGAGGAGCCTGGGGACTAGATGTAGGTCATATTGGATTAAACCAAACTATAATAAATCACAGTTTGCATATTCTCTTTCCTAAGCTCTTATATTTCCATCATTTATTATTCAAATATCTAACTATGATTCATGATTCATTACTTTCATAAATACTGCTTCCACTAAGATGCGAAAAGATTTTCAGAGTTCTTAAGTTTTTATCTTGTACCCAATTCCCCCTCTTGTGTGTCAGCCGGTTCTAATAGTAGCTCTGGATCTTAGCTTGAAGATGCAAGAGGAAACTCCTCATTTTGATAGTTGTTGCTTTAGTTATGATCAAATTAGTGGGCAAAATAATACCTTATATTAAGGTGAAATAGTAGGTGAAATGGTGTTGGTATAATTTCACATTTTGATATTCATGAAAGTTGTAGCTCTAGATCTTAGCTTGAAGATGCAAGTAGAAACTCCTTATTTCAATAGTTGAAGCTCCAGTTATAATCAAATTAGTGGGCAAAGGTCAGACTTGGACAAATTCACGTTCTTAACTTCCAAGCAAAATTTGAAACTCTTGGAGATAGAACTAAGTTTTGGCCTCACCATAAAAGTTGTAGCACTCTTTCTTAGTTTTCTTTATCATATATAGAATGTCCCAATCTGGCATCTAGAGCTCCAGATATTACCTGAAAACTAAAACGAGGTCTGATTTACTATTGTTCAAGAAATTCTATTTTGTGCTAAAATCATTAGTTTTTTTATCAATTACACCCAAATTCATTAATTTGAGCTCAAATATCATCCATAAAATTATCATATAAGGAAAAAAAATATGCAAATATTTTACTTATTAGTAAACATTAGCTGTGGCACAAAATTAGCTCGTGGATGTTGATTTACGTTATGAAAAAGCAGACTCAGATTTCACTTAACAAATTTCGGATTGAATAACTTATCTATTCTAGCCCAATTTATTCCACACGATTGATAGTCGAGTTTCCCTAATTTAATTACTAGCCTCTTCTAAGGTCAAGCAATTTTATAATCAATTGCTAATCCAATATATTCCTATATGAATTTAAGCAATTAATTATGCATTAAGATTTATGGAACTCAGCAAGACTACACAACTCATATGAATATATTCCTATTTCATATGCAAGTTATGGTTTTTATTATAGGGTTTACACACGATCTCCTTCTGATCTCAACATATATATTGAAATCATTCAAAGATGGCCAGTCAATCGAAAGCATTAAGAATAATAATAAAAAATCAACCATGAAATAAAAATTAAAACTAGATTTAATAAGTTAAGATTCAATCCGTTATTAGTAAGCTACGTCATCACCCTAGGAAAATGAAAATTTAGCTCATGATAAGATTAAAAACAAAACCAAAATAAATTGACATTATATGAAGCTAGAATGAAATCCTCATAAATACTGCATAAACTTGAATATTAAATTCTCAAAGATAAATATACAACCAAAAGATGCATGAAAAATGAAGAATTCTAGCCGTTCATTTAGGAGGTAAAACCTTCCATGTAGGCGGCATGCAAAATGTAATACAATCCTAAGTCTTCAAAGAAGGAGGCATGCAATGCATGAAATTACATATAAAAATTAAAACAATGAACTAAGAAATGTTAGAGAAAGTCTTTCCCGGTCAAAGAAGGACCTCTCGCTATCGAAGAAGGAAACCTCTGCTTCTCTTCCTCTCCTCCCCCTTTTAGCTTGGCCTTGATCTCCATTTATAGGGGAAAAACGTGTGCTACAGTACTGCTACAGTAATTTGGCGGCTGCTACAGTGACTATCGGCAACAGCTACAATATCTAGCGGCTCTATAGTGTTTCCGTCGCTACAGTAACTTCCATGCGCTACAGTGATCCTATTACTACAGTACTTTCACTTTTTTATTTTTGTTTTATTTAAATGATATTTATTCCAAAAACATTATTTATTTATCAATCACACCCAAATTTATTATATTAAACTCAAATATTGTCCATAAAATCATCATATAAGGGAAAATAAATATGCAAATATTTTACTTATCAAATTCCCCCACACTTAACTTTTGGACGTCCTCGCATAATAAGTAACTAATAAGTGCTTCCAACAAAATCAGAAGTGTCAAGTCATAAGTAAGAACACAATTGAAAAATAAAGAGATCATAGTATTAATGAATCAATGAAAATATAAACTGGTAACTTTAATTGAAAATGAATAAACTGAGTTCATACTTGTAACTCATTCTCTCAATCTCTCAAGTGTTCAAGGGTAAGTGTTTCGCTCAAATTCAACCAAAAAAATTGCACTACCATAGGCTTGCTAAAAATCTCAATCTCCACTACCTAATTCAAATCAAAAGGACTTATTAAGGGTTATAATGGGGTTAAGGTAAAAGAATGTAAAACATGATATGAAAGGCTAAAGAAATAGAGCAATTGAAAAATGGGCTACTTGTAAATTTATCTCATCACAACAACCCACAATTCAAACACTTAACATTTTCTTTTTTTTTTCTTTTTCTTTTTACTTTTTCTCTTTTTTTGTTTATTGAATTGCAATTGTAAAGTTGATGATAGATACACCCCTATACTTTGTCAAAAGCCCATTTCACAAAAATTTCAAATGCTCCACTAATCTTCCAAATAAGGTAAAATCACTTGATATATCTTTAAAAGCACATGTTAATGGATTGAAAACAAAGAAACAGTCAATTAGGCTCAAAGGGGCTTATCAACGGTATAATTGCAAGGTTGGCTATTTGGCTCTGCCTAAAGAAAATGAATGCCTTTATCATTTTTGAATGTGCATGTGAGATGTAATTTCAACCAAATTTAAAGCAAGTTATAGAGTGACAACTTAATAGGTGAATATCACACACAAGAGAGATAATCATTATAAGCTTAGAAGCTCACGGCTAGGGTTTTTAAACTCAATTCATTCAATCTCAAAATTCATCACCAATTGCAATAATCAGTTGTTCATTCATGCTATCAAATCTCTAAATTCAATTGATCCATCCTTAAAACTTATATACTTCTTAAGATCATTACAAAGCATTTAAACAAGATGAATTTTTTTTTTACTTTTTTTTTAAAAAGATAAAAAAACATGCAACTAATAAAATGAAACTAATGAAATGCGTCTCAGGAGTTAAGAATCACTCCTTACTCTGCCATTTTTTTTCACACCCCATGCATCTAATGGTTTTACTAATTAACAAAAGAAAAAAAATTTCCTCCCCCAACCTAAATTAGACATTGTCCCTAAGAGGAAGTGTTTTTTTAAACATAAACACACAATAAAGTAAAGCCAAGAGATTAAGGAAACTTACAACCGAAGAGTGGTATATGGGTTCTGCTTCTGACTGCTATCCGAAGATTACCCACCTATTTGCTTGACGAGTAGATCTGGTTTAGGTTCATAGGTTTGCAATTGATCGAGCAGCTGATCAGCAGTTGGTGCAGAAATTATGGAATAGTGAGTCGCTTGGGGTATGAATCCTGTTTCTACAGCATGATCAAGAAAAGACAACAGATTATCATAAAAACCATTAATATTTAACAATCCTAATGGCTTTTTGTGATAGTTTAACTTAGCCCAATATGCAGCGCTAGAAATGCCATCCAACGTCTCCAAACCACCGGGTAGAGCAATGAAAGCTTGAGCATGGTAGAACATTAGTCCCATTTATTCAGGCAAGCTTGAAACCTGTAACCCTTGTCCTAAGGAAAAAATGTGATCTTCCAACTCCTCCACCCTTACACTTAAACCCTTGCTTCCATTCAAGGATGCAGAAATGTGTTAGGATCGGCAGGCACAGCGAAAGAATTTTAAAATTTTACCGATCCTAATAAAGGATCTATCAACGGCTTTTAAATCGAGTTAGAAAGAACTCGTACCTTTTTCACTTAGGGTTTTCACGATATCTAGGAGCCAACATGTTAGGTCCGCTCCCTCTACCGGTATCCACACGAATGCTCTCCAACAGAGACTGCGTGCTAATGCCTCCAATGTTTTTAGGGTTTCCCTTGTAGCTCTGAATTCTCATGCGCGTATGAATATATCTGTTCTATCAAGTTTATAACCTATGAGGGCTATATTCAAATTTCAAAATTAATCATCATTAATTTCAAAATTAATAAAAAATTAATTATCTTGAGGAGCTAATTAAATAAATTTATTTTAAATTAAATATGTCCAACAGTTTTAATTTAACCTATTTATTTAATCCAAATAAAGAGCCATTAGATTTAATTTATCTTCATAAATTAAATCCGAGATACTATATGTCTATCATGTTAGTTATTAAATTTAATATATCTTAATAAATTAAATTTAAATTTAAAACTAACATAATATAATAATATAATATAATATATATATATATAATATAAGATATGTATTTCGAAAATATATATCTATATAATATTATTAACAAATTTTATATTATATTATATATATATAAATATAAAATTCGTCCACCCTAAATTAAACATTATCTCATGTTGGGCCATTCTTGTGTGCGACCCTGTAGGCCCATATGAAGTTGGCAGTGGGCCAATAACTGTACTAACCCAAAAGTCGCAAGCGGCCTCTAGCAAGACATTCTGACTACCCAATTCAAATGAGGATCGTTATCACGATACAACCTGTCATACAACCATGTCATGTCCCTTTTGTCACACGATATATCGATCAAGGATAAGGCATGGATAATGTCATCCTCTTGTTCCTGACCATTACTTTCTTGATTCTTGAGTAGCCTGACAATAGAAATGGAAACTCTTTTCCATTATAGTATGGCCATACATTTCTTAGACTCACTCATTGAGGGTCCAGTAATATCTCTCTACTAATGTGAGGGAAAACTTCCATCTTGATCATTGATATTCCTGTGCATGAAAACCACCAAGCCCGATCATAGCTTTCATCATCACTCGGTCAAAAGTGACTTTTGACTAGTTCAAAGCTCAGTAACTCTCATGTAGGAATCCATGATGACCTCAGGTCTAAGGGCATTGTGACGTGGTTATACATGAGAAAAACTTATGACTTGATCTATGTAGCTTTATCATAATGGGTCAGTCCAACACCTTGTACTCTTACAAGTGCCTAAGACTTTGATTCGTGTCTCCATATCTTATCAAAGTCATACTGGTCTTGTTTCATCTCTGCTCCCGTATAGATGACCAACTATGGACATTTTAGGACAATCTTCATGAATTATCCAAGGATACAATTATCACAGTTAACATGCAAATAATATGATAACATAATGAAGAAATTTCATTAAAATAATAATGTTCAAAGTACAATGATCGGCCCTTAGGGCACAATTTCCAACAAAATGGCCACACTTTCCTTTAGGCCCTGGATGCCTCCCCTATACACAAAGTTGATTTTTCTGGCAGCTAATGCAATTCCAAGTTCATTTTCTACTGTTATAAACTCTCCTTTCTTGCCCAAATCAGTTTCACAAAAAATGCAAATAGATGTAAATCTACTTTTTTGTGAAATACCCTTTTTCTCTTTCTTTCTCTCGGACCATGTATGCTTATAAGTGGAAGAATGAATATTTACAAGTGAAGAGTACATATTTATAAGTGGAAGAGTACATATATATAACACTAAAACGACAACAAAAACATCACACAAATCATGCAATTTTCAAAGAAGTTTGAAAATTTTTCCAACATAGACAACCAGTGGACCATTACGTGAAGAAATTAACAAAAAGAGGAAAGAAAGTCAAAAGTTACTGAAAAGATAAAGTAGATTAGACAAAGCTACTGAAAAGATAAGAAAGATTAGACAAAAGCTACGGAAAAGATAAAACAAATTAAACAACAACATGATTATGTATAATAGTTGTGATTTTGGCTCACATCTTCCTCTGGTTTTACGTCTAGTAACGGCTTAAACGCTTTCTATGAATCGAGGATTTGCTTCCCATCCAGTTTTCTTATAAACTGGCAAACAGGGTCTTTTAACGTCAGATTCCTAAGACAATAGCGCTCTTTTTCTCTGTTGAATATGTCTGCTAAATCAAGAAGAATACGATGAACATCACCACTCGGATACGTCTCAAGAGTTTGAATGATATCATCCAGTGACTCCTTACTCAATCCATCCTTTATAAATTTAATTTTATCTTCTTGATTTATAGAAACCATACCTTTACTCCTACAGTGCTAATCACAATTCCACCTTGCACATTTATGGCAGACCTTAATTCTTTTAGCTCTTCTCTTTTTAGAGTAAGAACTTCTTCCTATTCCTGGCAAAGGTTTAACAAATGAATTATGAATCTCACCTGCTAAACGTACCTTAGCTTCAATGATCCACCGTACATCTACAAGAAGGCCCAAACGATTGAATATCATCATCCTTTCAGGTCGACTGTTATAGATCTTCCTGAGCACATCTTTAGGAAGAGTGGGGAACCTATTCTTAAGCTTTACAAGAGATTCCTCCATGGTAACTTAAAATAAAAATGATGAAAATTAAAATCTCAATACAGTGCAATTTGTTTTGGTGAGTAAGAAAGAAAAATGAGAGAGTAGGAACGAAATGAGTGAGTAGAAAACAAGTTTTGGGTTGCCTCCCAAATAGCCGCCCTTCTTTAACGTCTTTAGCTAGACAAAGACCAAACCAATTTTTTTTTTCAGTTTTTTAATTTTTTTTCTTTCATTTTTTAAACTATCAAAGTAGAATACATCATCAGGAGTTACCAGAAGTCCTACAAAATCGCAACAAAACATCAAACAAAACCTTGGGTTGCCTCCCAAGTAGCACTAAATTTATAGTCTTCAGCCAAACTTCTCAAACACAAACTACTAATCAAAAGTATCAAACACCAGGATCACATTGTCTTCATTTCTTTTCAAGCAATAATGTTTCATATATAAGAAATGATCATTCAAAGTAATTAATTGTACTTCTTCAATCATAGACAATTTTAGAGTACAATTATTTACTGAATTCAAATAAAGCACAACATGTATGTATGTGTAAACAGATTTAGGAATTTATAAAATTTTAGAGCATCCCATAAAATCCACTTGACTCTCTTCAGTAAGAGTCAATACTTCAATAGGAGAGACATGTACAACATCTTTTGGAGCAACCACATTAGTTTCAACATCAAAATGATAGGAATTAGGTTCCACAACTGGAAGCTCATCTAGACTACACCCACTAATTTCTCCAAAAGTGATGTGAAGTTCATTACCACATGCCACAAGAGGCAAAGTTTCATTCAATTCCACATCCTCAGCTTCCTCACAATAATCATCATCAACACAAGGAGTGGTCATCATGCTCAAAGAATTATCTTGCCTTATAGTTCAAGTGATGCAATAATTTGACTCGCATATATTCCAATATTTTGGACACTTGACTCAACTCTAGTGGCACTTTCCTTTTGCTCTCTACAAAATCTCTCTGTTGATTCTGCAAACTCATCACATAATCTTTCTAAAGAAGACTTTTCCTTATACTCAAGGGTATGTTCTTCAATATATGGATAAGAGTAGAAAGGAGGATTAGTAGAATGCCTGACATATGGATCCAAAGACTCTTGTTGCTCCAAAATTCTACTAGGATAAAAGGAATAATCAAAACAATTTTGGTTCACATTGAAATCATCTCTCATATAATGACTGGTATTGCTATATGGACAATGCTATAAGAATGACACTCTCTATAATAAGCACAAGAAAAACAATTATAAGGAGAAGAATTTTCAATCCAACCAGCATTTATATTTTCATATCTCATTCCATTTACATGCATTCCAGAAAAAGACCAAGATATGACAAGTTATCACTGATTAAACCAAATGAATTATGTGAATAATCCATTTTTTTAATTTTTTTTTAAATTTTTTTATATGAAGACTAAATTAGTATTAAAATTACTTCGTATTGATATTAATGACAACAATCCCCAGCAACGGCACCAAAAACTTGATATGAGTGTAGATGATGTATTAAATAGTGCAAGTGTATACTGTCGCAATCAAGTAATATAGAAGTAAGTAGAATATCGTTCCCACGAGGATTGAGCACTAAGTACCAAAAGAGATAATTTTAATTCTATTTAGTTGATCGATTTGTTGGTGATTGAGAGTACAAAATAAAAGAAAAATAATTAAATATGAGTGCAGATGGTAAGAAAGAAAATTTGAAAAAAAAACCCCTAGGGATCATATTTCACTTAATAAATTTCGGATTGAATCACTTATCTATTCTAGCCCAATTTATTCCACATGATTGATAGTCGAGTTTCCCTTATTTAATTACTAACCTCTTCCAAGGTCAAGCAATTTTATAATCAATTGCTAATCCAATATATTCCTATATGAATTTAAGCAATTAATTATGGATTCAAATTTATGAAACTCAGTAAGACTACACAACTCATATGAATATATTCCTATTTCATATGCAAGTTATGGTTTTAATTATAGGGTATACACACATGTATCTCCTTCCAATCTCAACATATATATTGAAATCATTCAAAAGATGGCAAGTCAATCGAAAGCATTAAGAATAATAATATAAACTCAACCATGAAATAAAAATTAAAACTAGATTTAATAAGTTAAGATTCAATCCGTTATTAGTAAGCTACATCATCACCCTAGGAAAATGAAAATTTAGCTCTTCATAAGATTAAGCACAAAATCAAAATAAATTGACATTATATAAAGCTAGAATGAAATCCTCACAAATACAACATAAACTTGAATATTAAATTCTTAAAGATAAATATAGAACCAAAAGATGCATAAAAAATGAAGAATTCTAACCATCCATTTAGGAGGCAAAACCTTCCATGTAGGCGGCATGCAAAATGTAATACAATCCTAAGCCTTCCAAGATGGAGGCATGCAAAAATGTAATACAATCTTAAGCCTTCCAAGATGGAGGCATGCAATTCATGAAATTAAATCTAAAAATTAATACAATAAACTCAGAAATGTTAGAGAAAGATCTCTCCCGGTCAGAGAAAGACCTCTCCCTATCGGAGAAGGAAACCTCAGCTTCTCTTCCTCTCCTCCCCCTTTGAGCTTGGCCTTGATCTCCATTTATAAAGGAAAAAATGTGTGCTACAGTACTGCTACAATGATCTGGTGGCTGCTACAGTGACTATCAGCAACAGCTACAGTATCCGGCGTCTCTACAGTGCTTTTGTCGCTACAATAACTTCCATTTGCTACAGTGATCCTATTGCTACAGTGCTTTCATTTTTTTTAAATGCTATTTATTCCAAAAACATTATTTATTTATCAATCACACTCAAATTTATTATATTAAACTCAAATATCGTCCATAAAATCATCATATAAGGGAAAATAAATATGCAAATATTTTACTTATCATAAACTGCCGATCATGCCTTCACCTCATCCAGGCACTCAAGAACCTCAAAGATCTTTTCCATCCTGTTCAACCAATCTTCAGCTGCTTGGAGATTAAATCTATCTCTAAACACTAGAGGCACGTGCTTACAGAATTTAGAGACCCAAAACTGAAGATCCCTTTCCTTTCTAGCTGCTACCCCTGTCTTTCCGGGTTTGGCCCAGCATAAGGAGGTGATTCTAACGGTCGTGCTTATTCTTCTATAGTCTCTTCATGTTGAGTTTCTTTTTTGGTTTCTTCCAGAGTAGACTGAACCAAGTCTTCCTTGTTCTTTACTCTCTCTACTCTGAGCTCTTCTCTCAGCTCAGCAATCATATCCCTCTTATCTTTAATCAGACCCATCAATTCTTGCATAGGATCTGGTGGATTATTATTAACTTATTTCACCTCAGGGTCAACTTATTGAATTCTAGGGCGACCTTTTGTCTTTTTCATTCTACAAATAATTCACCCCATTAATCTCACAAATATAGTATACACATATGTCCACAAAGCTCATATATATACACATTAGCAAAACAGACATGTGTGTATCATAATCATTTACAAATCATCTTCTATCCCTATAGCCAAGCCAAGGGAATTATCTTAGTAAACTCTACCCTTGCCAGGAACTACATCTCTGATACCAAAAATATAACCCCTACCTCGAAAACCGTAATTATAATTCAAAATTCATAATTTAAATGAAATAGACACAAATAATAATCAAACTAATTTAGTATCCCTTCCTTACGGTAGGGTTTTTATAAAATTCTTTCAAAATTTTCTGGCTTATCCTGGTCTCAAAGTTTCACAATTCGAATATAATTACCCCATGCAGTTAAATCACATTAGTATATCAAAGTATACAACAAAAATCCCGGCAACCCCCGAGTTTTATGCATAAACTAAAGGCTTATAAATTCCCATTTAGGGGATTACAAAACTATATCCAAAATAATATACACATATTGTACAGTAATCCCCCAATCTAAAATAGATAATCAACAACCCAAACACAAATCTCCCTCGGGAGTCCTATCTGCCCTTGGTCGTCTACTTATCCTTGGAGCCTTTTGCCCTGTCTGAACGTTAGTCAAATGAAAGAATGAGATTCTAAAGAATCCTAGTAGTAACAAATCACTCATAATGTACATAATCACAAAGCATGAGAGTAAATCATCAAGCAGCATCACTGGATAAAACATAGCATGCAGGCGGCCACATATGCATGTAATCAATAAATCTCATCCCCTATATTCCACTGCCCCAAAGGCACAGTCCTACCACCTTCAACACCGATAGGGCGCGGGTGAAGGTTTCACAAATAGCCTTTTGGCTTTGACATGGTCTCATCCCCCAATTCCACTACCCTGAAGGCATGATCCTCCCACCGTCAACACCGATGGGCCACTGGTGATAGACCCACAAACAATAATCAATCATAAATGCCATGTATCATATATAGTATAAGGAAAAGAGTCACTACCTTGTTCTTTCCTGGTATGCACGTGTACCGGTTGCTCGCAATCAGGGTGGAATATCAAAGCCTATAAACCAAAATCAAGGATGATAGGTTATTCTCTATTCCAAATTCTTATTTTCATAACACTTAAGGTTGGTTTTCATTCAAACTCTTTAGGTAGCTACTAGAAGCCTAGACATATGCCTAAAGGTTTGGGAACATTATACCGAAGATCCCTTTTTAAAAGTGAACACAATGATTTTTGACCCAGACACTCGAGTGAAGAAGACCTCACTCGAGTGGTGGAGCGACTTGCACTCGGGCACTGAAGATCACTCGTGCGAGTATTTGACCGAGAGCACAAACTGAGATAGGAAGTTGTCACAACACTCGAGTCCTGACCTCAAACTCAAGTGATAGCCTTGTACTCACCCGACTCCTACCGAGTGAGGCATAAGAAGTAACTACCCGAGAGCAATAGAAACCTTAGACTGAGGAGTGCACTTGAGCACTAGCTCTGGAACTCGAGTGATGGCTCAACACTTACAGGTGATAGCACACACTCTTGACAATTTGGCCGTGAGTGGCAACCTGAGATGCGAGTTCATAGTGCTACATGTACAAGCACTCGAGTAAGACCCCATATACTCGAGTGAGAACCCAAATCATGCGCAGGTAAGGAAGTGCACTTTTGATCTTCGAATAAGAACTCTATTGAAATGCTGAAAGGAAAGGGAAAAAATCCCGCTCCACTTGAGTGAGGCTTATCAAAAGCCAAAACGCAGCAGCTAATAGAATTTCCCAATCTTTACCAAATATTTTCCAACAATTCTAAAATCTCTATATAAGTCAATTCCCACATAATTTTACATAAGGAACCTATTAGGCACCTCAAAACAACAAAATTCCCATCCTAACCACATGTTTTGAGTTTAGGTCTTCACATTACACACATTATTCAATTCTACCAACTTACTTCCAAAGTTGAAAACCAATTCCAACATTCAAATAATATCACATCATACCAATTCCACCATCAATCACCATGGAACTTTTGTATCACAATTTAACACTAAAATCAGGGTAAATTTTTTTTATATCAAAATTTAACCAAAAGTTACAACATATATATCTAAATGCCATAAATGCTCACCTCTTCTTCTTCTCAAGATTGATTCCTTGATTTCCCAACTTCCAAATTTCTCCAAATGCTCAAACACAACTTTTCAAAAATCGGAAACCATAGCCATAAAGCCCTCAACACCATGAACAACATTAAAGAAGATGAGAGTAGCATTCAAGGGCACGTGGGACACCTACCTCAAGATTTCTTCTTTCTCTTTCCTCTTAAGCTCGCATGAAAATGGAGGCAAGTGAGAGAAGGTGAGATGATGATGATAAACTAGATTTTTTCCTTATTCCCATGCTAATAGCCAACTTGGAGGGAGAGAGAAGAGAGAAAAAACGTTTGTAATATTGACTTCATCCTATGGCTCATACCTTGACACTTGGCAAAATCTTGTTGCTCTTTCCATGACACACATGAACACACATACGTAGGATTCTACTCTCTTGCTCAATGAATCTCAACCATTGATCTTTAGATTATTGAGGGGTTTCTTCTTTGGTAGCTGACCAATCGGTCGATAACTTTCCTTTTTACCCATTTTGTCCCTGATTATGGCAATTATTACCAAATCACCACTAAACATATTTTATCATTCCATTTCCTTATTCATGCGCCCTCCCCTACCCATAGGGTTCATTTTAAACTTTATAATGCAATTAAGCTTAAATGCAGGGTTTAGGCTACTATTTTCCTATTGAGATTCTCTTGAATCTCACCCTCCCCTACCAATAATTTAGACAAGACAAGTAGCTCGAGGGGGGAGTAAGCAATCAATGGCGGCGAGGACTCCTTCGGGATGTGAATTTGGTAGTTGGTTTTGATATGGGTTGGGATGACTATATATGTTTCGAATGTATATTTGGATTTGTATTTGAAAAGGATATTGTGTAATCCCTTGTTTAGGAAATTGTAATGGGCTAATGTGCCTTATATATATACATTTTAGTGATTTATATAAATGTGATTTATCTTCGCAAAGTAATTGTGTTCAAAATGTGAATGTGAGACCAGGTGTATGGGATTTCAAAAGGTATTTGTGAAAACCCTATCGTAATGATAGGATATTAAATGATTTTTGTTTATCCGTTGGTCTCTAATTCATTTTAATCGCATATTTTGGACATAATTATGGAGGGGGTTTACGGAAGGCACTCTGTATCATTAAAATAGCTTTACTATTTAACATTACTTACCTCTTGTCATTGTCGTCAAACTCTTCTGGGCTCTTTTGCACGACTCTATCTTCGATTTTCTTCTTTGGAACATTGTCACTGTCTTGTATCACATTCTATAGACCGTATTCATTAGCCATCACGAACATTCTAAACTTAGCTTTCCAGAACAAAAAATGTTCTCTAGGAAAACCAAGAGGTTTAGTAATAAAGGCTCTGTCTGGAAGGATGTTCTCACCTATTGTTGCCATTTACTAGATCCTTCTTAAGCTGTTAGGCTCTATAGAGAAGACCTCAATGTGATACCAAATGAAAGAGGCAAGCTTCACCCAAGAGGGGGTGAATTGCGTGATGTAATAATTTTTTCAGTTGACTTGGTGATGTAAAAATTACTGAAGATAGAGTACAGTTGAGAGAATTAGCACACAGAGGTTATACTGGTTCGGCTCAACATCCAAGCCTAGGTCCAATCATCAGAGATCAAGATCTACTGAGATTTTCGCTATTCTTCCAAGATTCATTAGGCTCTCGAAACACCACAAGACAACAATCGTCCTTGTATGGACTATAAGCAGAAATATTCTAATACTTAGAATTTTCTCTCCCCTTTATGACAAGTTTATGTGCAGAAACAATCCTATAACCTTTCTTTCTTGCTTACGTATGCAAATCTTATGAGCAACAACGTTTTCTCCTACTTACACCCATGTAAGTCTTATGAGCAATAATGTTCTCTCCTGCTTGTACCTTGTAAGTCTTACGAGCAGAAAGTACTCCTAGGAATTCTCTCAACTGCTTCTCTCGTAAGGATATCTAACCTCTTAAGGTCCCTGAACCTTGAGATTAAATGAAAATATGATTTGAATGTATACAAGCTCTCTCAAAGAGCAAATATAATAAACACTGAAGTACAATATGGATACAGAGATAATATAAATAACAGAGACTCATGAATTTGCTTGTGTATATTCTTGTTTTAAGTTCATGTTTTTTATAGTCTCTAAAATTCTATATTTATAGTCAATTGATTTTGTTCGTTGAATAATAGTCGTTATGGAGTGTAGTGTTTCATTGTGGAACAGAATGTGTACATTTGAAATCTCTGAACAAGATATCGTGGTAGGTACATGCTTACTTGGTCGTAATGATTTTGTCCACTGTTGTTTAACTTTCTCTATGCATCTTGATTCAAATGATCAAACTCCTGTTTTACACTTGAAGTATATGTTAAATGATGTTAAGTAATAATAACAAGTGAAAATAAAATGAATAAATAACATTAAACCATATTCGGACTGATCACAGAAAGTTTGTTACATCTTGGCTTCTGACAGAGCATCACTCGAGTGCAACTTCAATTCTTCACTACTTCTTTTGCTTCTGTGTAACACTTCCCAGTGATTTTAAGAGAGTGCATTTTCTCACTTTTGGGTATTGAGACCTCTCACTCGAGTGCATAATGGCTCACTCGAGTGACCATGTATTTTGCACTGTGGACTAACGTCTCTGGATAACACTTATAGCATATTTATTAAGAGTGTGATTTTGCACTTGCAGGTGATGTGGGTCCCCTACTCGAGTGACAGTTCCTCACTCGAGTGCACTAGTGTATTTTAGTTTCAGGCTTCACTTCTGGACGGCACTCGCACCAAGTTTTCCAAGAGTGTGATTTTATACTTGCAGGTGATGTGGGGCATGACTCGAGTATTGAGATGCTCACTTGAATGCATAAGCATTTCCTCAAATCTAGTCAACCTTATGCTTATCACTTGTGGCAATATTAGAGGAAGTATGTTATTTCACTCATAAGTATTGCTCTATCACTCGAGTACTAAAGCCATTGCTCGAGTGCACTTCTCACTTTCAGCTCTTCCTTGCTCTTGGGTAAGCACTTCCTATACGACACTTGAAGGACTCAAGTGTGCTTAAGGGTTTCACTCGAGTATTAAGTCCGTGCTCGAGTGCAATGACCATTTCTTGTCTCTGACTTTGCTCTCTATCAAATACTTGCACGAGTGTGCCTTCATGCTTGAGTATAAATTAGATCATCACTCAAGTGCAAGGTTCATCACTTGAGTAGTCTTTTAATTTTCGAGAAGACTGCTTCTGTAAAACACTTTTAGTCCAACACTTGATGCGCTCGAGTGCAAAACTACTTCTCACTCAAGTACAAGTTCCATACTCGAGTACATCAGTTAAAATCAGAGCATTATCCTTTTAACTTTGTGAAATGAATTTGATAACATTATGATTCAATGTTTATAGTTCTAAAACTTGAGTTTCTTACCAAAACACATAATCACCTTATGTTATGATCAAAACTTGGCCCTGAACATTTCCAACAGAACTGAATTACTAAATTAGAGTACTGTAGAGGTACAATGAATTATTGAACTACGTACCATAAGGGTACACTATCTAGTCAGAGGACTGAGGTATGGAATACATTTCTGACTGAACTAAATATAGTGTTATTGCAATATAGCATTACAATATGATTATGTTGCATGCTCGATGAGCCCGTACATAAAAGAGATAGATTAAGTGATACAAAGGGATTCTTCAAGGTATAGATGATTCTATACGATCTTCAAATTTTGAGGATGAAATTTATTGAATAAGGGAGAACTGTAATATCCCAAATTTTATTCACAAAATGTATTGTAATTATTAGAAATAGCCAATGAAATAAAATGGTGAATTTTTGAAAATATGAATAGTGCTGCCAGTGAGATTTTCTGTGAGGCTGTGAGCTTGTCAGGTTGTTTCAGATGACCAAATGATGACAAACAATTATCATATTTTACAAGATAAAATTAGACATCCTAAGCTTTAGCCCAAAAAAACTATTGATTTTAGCCCAAAAAACTGTTGATTTTCCGGAATAGCATCCAAAGAATTTAATTTTGGGAATTTTTTGCTTCCAATTGGCTAAAGAATATATTTTTCCTTGAAACTAGACTTAATGAGGGTTTCATAGCCTTTAGAATTACTCCAATTCGATGTCTGCAAATTTAGTTATGATTTTTCAAAGTTTGGCAGAAAATCTTCCAGAATTGCCATAAATCCAAAAATGGAAAACAATTTTTGCTGGCAATCTTGTAATTATGAAGAAATTCTGATTAGTTTATTTTGGCTCTAATTTGGGCCTCCTAGACGTGAATATGCTGACCAAAGAGGATGAAAAATATTAGTCTCATTGTTATGGGTTTTACATGTTGAAAAGTCAAAGTTTGATTTTGGTTAATTAAATAAGTTAAGGAGATAAAGGCTAGATATTTTAAAACAAATTTTTCCTTCTTCTTTCATACCAAACCATACAACCATAGAGAAAATAAGAGAGAGAGAGAGAGCTTGAGAGCAACTTAGAAGGACGAGAAAATTCGCCAGGTAAGCTTGATTTCTTCGGTAAATTAGCTCCTAACTTGTATAATATTTCCTCTAGGCTTGTATTCTACATGGTTTAAAGTATTTTTGAAGCAAGATTTCATTATTCGTGGAGCTAGGATTTCAGCCAAAGAGGGAAAAACCAGAAGAAAGAAGAGGTAACTTCCTGAACTTCAAATATTGATTGTTTTGGCTATTGTGGATAAATTAATTGGTGAATTTCTGTTAGATTTGCTCTATTTGTAAATTTGGGAAATGTTGTGTCCTACGCATTATACTACCAAAATTGTGTCTAAATGGTAGTTATAACATAATTAAATAGTTAATAAAGTGATTAGGTGTAGAAAGGAGTAAGTCTACAAAGGCAGAATTCAAAAACCCCAAATTTCCCTGGAGAATCTTAGGTTTCAGCTAGGTCTAATTCAGGGGATTATGGCTGGAATTTTGATGATCAGATGATTCTATTGAGTTCAGGAGGGAAAATTAGGTGGGGTTACAGTTGATCACTTTTCAGAAAAGCCTGAAAAAGCATAATTAGAAAAACGCCCCTGAAAACCTGAAATAAGGGCTGCCAAGGACATTCTGACCTTTTGTCAATGAATTTGGTAATTCCGATTTTGGAAATGGATTTCTTGGGCGAAAATATGTTAGAATAGGGTAGGTCAAAATTTTAGAAAAAGTACGATCGGATCCAGTACAACCAGGCCTGGCTGGGCCAGGTCCCTTGAGGCATTTTGATAAATTTTCATAATAGACTCATATAACTACTAGTAACAGTATGGAAGTGTCTAAATTGTACATTTGAAATTGTAGGACCTAATTGATAGCCCAAGCTACGACACGAAGTTTGAGGAGCCTATTTAAGGTTCAAAAAGGGTTAAGGTAGGGAACTTACCTTTGCTACATGTATTTGATATTTGTGTTGGGGTATTGATGCATATTGTTGCTTTGCTTGATTATGTGAAATATATATGAATGATTAAAGCTTTATTTTTATATATGTTATGGCCATAAGTATGCTGTTTGAAATATTGAGCATGCAGATATGTCATTGTGGTAGCATGAGTTTATATAATGTAAGCATGTCATTAATTAAGCACTTATCCTGCATGCATATTGGTATTGTTTCCTATTGAGATTCTCTTTAATCTCACCATCCCTACTAACAATTTAGACAGGTGAATACATAAGGTACATAAAGATCATAGAAGAGTACTGCACGAGAGGATTGTAGTAGAACATAGATGGGAAGATGTCTCCGCTTCACTAGCACGGGTTTAGACACATTCTTAACCCTGTACAACTACATAATTTGTAAGTGTTATGTACAGTCCCTAAAGGGAATTTCTGTAATCATGCATATATTATTTGTATATTTATGCTATTCCTGTTATGTCACCGAACTGCATATCATTTTTCGTAAATACTCTAAAAAATTTGAAAATAAGATAAGGGTGTAATAAAGTGGATTAAAGTTTCATGTCTAAAGTCAAGGCATGTTACTTTCCTAGCTCTAATATTTAGAATCAGAGAAAATATTATATTTATTTTAAGGAAACAATTTCAAATTCACGAAAAATAAAGTATTAAATAGCCATTATATACATTACTGGCCCAAAGAAAAAACATACCCATGCTTGTTATTCATGAACTACAGAAAAGCGCTTTCAAGATTCCATGTATAGGAACAATTTTGGAAACGTCTTGGACCATTTTATGTAACCTTTTCGAAATTTTCTTTTGTATTACCTTTATTTAATTATATTATTGATCCATATTTTTCTGAACTAATTTCTAATTTAATTAGTTAGTAAAAGATCAAGAAAGTGTGACCCCAATAATTCTTTAAGATAATTGTTTAAAAAAATTATAAAATATTATTTGACAAATCCTACTATTACCCAACAAGATTACTATAATTTGTTATTGATGATATTAACATTAATATTAATACAGAAATTGATTATATTTTGATAAAGAAAAGTCTATCATTATTCCTTGGAAACTAGCTTCAAAGATTCATTCTTCTTATTTTTTAGGAGCTTAAATTACTTTTTAAGGATGTAGGATTATATCTAATCTTAGTGGATTAGAATCTAATCCCATCTTGATATCCCTTCAACTAAAGATATAGTTACTTGCTAAAAAGATGTTAGATGAGGTGCTAAGCGGCTTTACTCCGACAAGGAGGACAAAAGTTCAAATTTTGGGAAGCATATTGTTAAGAGAGTTGAAAACCCTTTGCACTCTAAGCATCGAAAGGGATTATATCCTTGATGCAATAAAAATAAAGAAAAAAGAGTAAGTTGCTTAACCATACAAGGGGGTTACTTCTTATATGAGTAAAAATGGTACTATTCTCAAATTTCTCTCTTGGGGTCCACTTCTTCTCACTTCCTTCTCGGTGTTATTTGGTGCGTGTTATAATTGAAGTCCACACTTGTGATTGGACTAGCTTGGGCTATTATGTTGATTCATTTGAGTCCATATATTCCCTAAATTTCTTCAAAGGTTAGATAATACATAACTTCCCTAAGCTTTGAATCAAGTACCACTACTACAGAAATTAGAATACATGACAGTTATTATCTGCCATACATCACAGTTTGGAACTGTCATATATGTGAGCACTATATATGCTCTGCATATATAATTTATGGTTCCAAACCATTATTTATGCTAGACATATTATAACGATTCTAATATAACACCCGTTATGGATTGAGTCTCGGTGAGGCCAAGATATGCGAATTGCTATGAAAATAATTAATGGGCACACATGAACAACCATCATAATATACATATAGGAAAGGACTCTTGGGATATTCAAACCTTTGAGAAAAGCAATTGGGTATGTAAACCCTTAAGCAATACAAGGGTTTGATTACCCCTTGCGGCCTTTCCTATATGGATATTCTGTTTTCTTTACCCAATCATTGATTTCTTGGCTTAACTGCAGAAGAGACACAAGGTATAGTTGATTATGACTTATATTATGAGATATATAGGTTAGGAGTGCAATTGATTCATGCCATAAGCCTAGAAAATCTTAGTCGGTCCCGAATTTCATGGGTAGTTGGTATGGGAAGTACTACTCTATTAGATAGAGTTAAGACTAAGTAGCTCAAAAACTCTCACATTGAAGAGTCTAAGACTAATCACAATGTTGAATTTTAGTGCTTCTAACTTGGTGCCATATTCTAAATAAAAAATAGGAGAGAAACCTTCGATCAAAGCAATAATGGATTTTCCAAAAAAAAATAACTTCACCAAAGCAATGTAATATGTCACCTTGAATGCTTTATTTCATCATGACTTCACAAATACTGTTGGTATTAATTGGTTCATGTATGACTCTTGGTACAACTGAACTAGTTTATTCATCACATCCCTATTGTTCATTTTAAAGTAACTTTTAGAGATATGGATCTTCCAAGAAATAGAGAGGTATTTGCTTAGGGATCCATATCTCTTGAGGTTACCTCAAAAAAGATAAGTAAAGTGGGAACCTTCAGTGAAAGTGATGGGGTTAAAAAATTACTATAACAATAGAGGAATATTCGATCAGAGCAATAATGGGTTTTCTAAAAAAAACATAACTTCCCAAAAGCAATTTAATATCACCTTGGATATTTTATCACGTTGTGACTTCACAAAGGCAGCCTAATTGGCAGGGTGACTGTAGGAAGGACAATATAGAATGGATGAGGGAAATCATAACAATACCTAGCTAGGGCTCATGAATGAAAACAACTCATGTAGTAGTTGCTGAGATAAAGGTCAAGTGGATTCACGAGTGTAACTGTCGCTGATAAGTCAAACAAAGGCTTTTTATGATGGGATGTGCCTGGAAATGACTCTTGAGGTTGGTAAAGACAACAATAGTTGTAGGGTTAAGATGTTTGTGGGTTTCATTTGAACAGACTAAGTGTTAAGTGTATTCTGTCTCAGAGATTTAAATAGAAGATGAATGGTAGGGTTTTTTAGGTTATCGTGCTTAAGACTTTACACCACAGTTTATCCATAAGAATTGTTATTTATTTGCTTATATTTATCACGATCATGTGTTAATAACCATTGTGAATTTCACTTTTTCTATATGGTATTCTAATAAGTGACGAGTTTTACTTAATAACCGTTATGTATTTTACTTTTTTTAAAAAAAATAATTGGTGGTTGATTATGCAACCTCCATTTTACAAATAAAATAATAAAAAAAGACAGTTTAAAAACAAACTAAAAATAAAAAGTTATGGAGATGTTTTAAGAATCTGATGCATAATCAGACTCTTCCTTTTCTAGTAACTTGTCCACCTTCTCTTTCAAAGAGCGAACGAGAGTGGTAAGTTCCTTCAAGCACTAGTCCATGTGTCTTTGCTCTCGCAGGAAACCTGAAGCATATGTTGGAGCTCCTAAGTCTTGAGGATTAGCTCTTCAATGCTTGTTTGTGGAGGGAGTCCATGTTTTGTCTTGTTCTCAGATGATGAAGCAAAAATTCTATTGCATTTGTCCATAATTTTGGTGTAGAAGAACAAAAGCTTGTAGTTGGCTATAAGAAGTTGAAATAGAAGTGTAGTTTAGTTTTCAGACGTTTATGAAGAGAGGGCTTCATGGATTACTAAGGCGTCACATCCTTTAGATTTATATATCATTGTATTTTATAAATGGTGACAATTGTTTTCATAGAACTATTATCTATTTTATTTCATGATGGGTTTTTGAAAGAAATGTTAGATATATTCTTTATTTATCACAAAATACTACTAGTTAAGAAGAAAAAATGATAAAATGAAAAAAAGAATAATGGCGAGTAGCTTGAGGAACTGATGAGATCACCAAGCTACTTGTCACCAAAGAATTGACCAAGATCATTGTTAGGATTATGTCCAATCCCATATTCATCAAGTATGAGATTGGCCTTCCTATTCATACTAGAGAGGTATCCAAAAAGCCTCCTCATGGCATGGTTAGTTTGTTGTTCATGCTGCAACATTGCTTTCAGTTAAGGAAGCATAGGATGTAGAGTTGATAAAGGAGGTAGCGGAGGTGGCTGTAGAGGAGGCAGAGGCAAATGTTGGGGATGATAAACAAGAGGTGGAGGCTAAGGAGGAAGAGAATGAAGTGGATGTTGGGGAGGAGAAGCAAGAAGTGAATGTTGAGGAGGAAAAAGAGGCAGTGGAAGATGACGTTGAGAGTTTTCTAGCGTGTCTTCCACATGATGTTTAATCTTGGTGATTGAACTAGAGAACAAAGAGGAGGATGTTAAAGAAAATGTAGGAAAAACAAATGAATAGTTTAAATACTGTAATAGACATCTGGAAGGGATGTGAAAAAACCATCATTGCATGCATTAGAAGTTGAAAAGGACATAATAAAAGGGAAAATATGTTCTCTTAATGATCATCGGATAATGAGGAGGTACCCATAGTTTGTATGGGGAAAAGAAAATGTTTCAAAAGCTTTATTAAGTCATAACTCTTAAGTATGTTTGCAAGAATACTTTACAGTTTTTAATTAATAACCGTGAATTATGAGATTGTTTTTTTTGTTAACTTTATTATTAACTTGATGTTTATTATGTTAAAACTGTTAAGTATGTTGACAAGAATACTTTACAGTTTTTAAAAATCGTGAATTATTAAGTTGTTTTTCTTGTTAACTTCATGTCAGTCCTCTAAAGATGAGGATGAGGATGAGGAAGAGGAAAAGGAAAAGGAGGGTGAGGATGATAGGCTAGAATAATTTATAGTTCTTAATTAATAACAATGAATTATTAAGTTTTTTTTTTGTTAACTTCATTAATAATGATATTCATTCATCACCACTACTGTCATCCTCATCCTCCCCCTCATCCTGCTCTTCCTTGTCCTCATTCTAATTCTCATCATTGAAGGAGGGAGATGAAGGGTCTGACTGCAAGTCATATTCACCATCATTGTGATATAGCATGTGGTTTAAATTTCTATTTAACTTCTTGGCATATGACATGAGATGCCTCATGTGGCCATCAAGGCCTACTAATATTTGTATCAAACCCTCCATTTCAAGAAAAGGTAGAGGAAGAGGTGGTATAGGTAGAAGAGGGAGTGTCGGTAGTAGAGGAGCTCCTTAGGAACTTAACATCATCAAGGAGAGAATAAGGAGGATGATAAAGAAAAGTACTAAGAATCACCAAGAATAGGTGAGTTAAATAGAGTTCTAACAGATTATGAAGGGTTATAAGTTATGACTTATGATGGTCAAATAGTTTTCAAAAGCTTTACTTGAAGTAAGTACTGGAGTAATGAAGAAGAACTGAGAGACAGAGTACAGGAAAAACATCACTGGCAGATTTTTTAAAGGTTTACTCGAGTAAGCACTCAAGTAATGAACTCTGTTACTCGAGTAAGCACTTGAGAAATGTTGGAAAAAATGTTCTAGAGGGGCACTGCCAAAATTTGGAAGAAGTTACTCGAGGGGTTACTCAAGTAATCTGCAAAGTTATATGGACCATTACTCGAGGTACCACTCGAGTAAAAACATGAGAAAAGTATTTACTCAAGTAACCAGGATAGATACCTTCCAGTAGCTCTCGGCAAAGAATTGACACACTTTACTCGTGTAGCCACTTGAATAACCATTTGAGAAAACTATTTACTCGAGGGACCACTAGAGTAATCTGTAGAGTTATTTGAAGAATTACTTAAGGGATCACTTGAATAATCAGGTAAGCAAAGCACAAGTAATCTCGGCCATTAATTTGATGTTATTACTCGAGGGAGTAATTGAGTAATCTGCAAACTTATTATAAATTTACTCAAGGGATCACTTGAGTAACCTGTGAAGAAAATAGATGCTTACTCAAGAAATCACTCGAGTAACCTTGTTTGCCAGGTATTATTGAAAAGATTACTTGAAGGCTTAATCGAGTAATATGAGAAACAATTAAGAGATCATGATATAAGTGGAAAGTCAAATAAAAAGTCCAAACGCTCACCTATCGCAAATGGATAGTTTTCAAAATTGAATAATGGTCAATAGTAGCTGCACGACTCTAACGGACATGTTTGAAATGCTCCCAACAGACACCATAAATCATCTATATATATTAAGCATTCAAAGAACAGGATACAACAATTGAGAACACACAAACATACACTGATCAACAAATTCTTAGTACTCAATTTTCTTATACTCATTATTTATACTTCAGTGATTATTCATTTACTCTGTGAGAGAGTTTTTCATTACAACCTCAATATTCATTATTGAGACAACTTAAGGTTGTGGAAACT